>CAMTDV010000022.1:14444625-14892125 GCA_947069175.1 Scalesia atractyloides
GATCTACTACTTTTCATATATCTAATCAACAATACAAATCTCAAACATCATCATTTGCCCTAAATTTCTTCAAATTCTCAAATGCCGTGATTCTAAAGCAACATACACTATTTCAACCGTATTTTCAACAAAATCAAAAGATTATCGTCACATAAAATCAACAAACTCATCCAGATTAATCTAATAAACATAAAAATCATAACAACAACGACGATTAACTGAATATCACACTTACATCCTCCATAAACGTAGAAATAATATTCAATAAGACACGCAAACAGTCAGATCTCAACTAGTCCCAAACAAACATATAATTATTATCATACAGGTCTCTTCTTCTTCTATAAACTTGACTTTTCATGCGAAACAAACGTACCGAAACCCTAGCTCATAAGCGTGAAATCACAATCTGCAAAGGTGCTTTGAATTGATTGATTCAGGTGAAACGTCTTTATAGATATGAAATGTTAGTTCACGAGAAGATTGAAAGTAATCTCGCCGGAATCTTTCTCGATTGATGAACAAATCTTCGCGGGAGAAGAATATCAATATAGAGAGATTGTTGTATATATGTTGTACGTATAGGTTTTGTTTTCTTCTTTCTCACACTCCAACCAACTTTCCTTCTTCTTACAAAGCTGCTCGTTACCTTTGCTTATTTGTCACCCCTGTCTCCTTTCGTTTGTACTCGTCCTTTTTGTACTTTTCCACCTTTTTCTTTTGTAAATATGCATACTACACCCTTCATCTTTTTGTAATTTGTTACATGACATGAAAATAATAAGTGTTGTGTTGGGTTATCTTGTTTGATAAAGAGTTTGGTTTCATGAAATGACCAGATAAAATCGTTGGTTGTTTAGTAATTCGGTTAGGCCACTCTTGACGAAACTTTTAGGTCGAACTAGTAACTATGATTTCATGAAATGACAGAATAAAATGGTTGGTTGTGTTGTTTTATCTGGTTAGAGGGTTTGACAGTTTGGTTTTGACAGTTTGAACGTTTTTTAAATGTTTTTCTTTGAAGTTATTTGTTTGTTTTAGGAGATTATAAATGATAAAAATGGTTGTTTCAAAGCTAATCAAACAACTAAGCCGTCATACCTTCAAAACCGAAACGTTTGGATCTCAAACTGACCAAACCATCTAACATGTTTCAGTTTGGCTGGTTTCAACGATTTTGGAGCACCCTTACCGATAACACCAAAATAAAAAAATATCTTTCATAAGTAAACTCATCAACCCATTTTTGACATGTTCAACCCATTTATTACAGTCTCAAAATCGTTTATAAGAAATTCAACTCGCTTACATCAATTGGAGCCTATTTATAACAAATCAACCCTTTTAACCACTCATTTAACCTGTTCAGATAAACGAGTTACATTTATTTATGTTTATGTGACATGACTTTTATATCTGGGTTAAAGATGATGATTTTTATGCAATAAATATACAGACTGTGTTTGAGTTCATTAAGTTGATCCATCAACCCGACATCACTATCGTATATCGATCACTTAGTAACAACTAAAAGAAGTTCAACTCATGAGGCAAATACATATATATACGAGGTAGTTACATGTAAAACAAAACTGTGTTTGGCGTGGTAAAAGCAGGATTTACTTTTTTAACACAAAAACGAGAGAATCTAATTACGATTTTAACCCGCAGCAACTAACCAACCATATTCTTCTGATGACCCTACGATCTGGTTTAGCAGTTATAGGGATGTTTCTTATGCCACGTGGACGGCTAGGATCCTGACATGTCCGTCTGATTCGAAGAATGCATACTATGTAGTATGTACCTAAACAAAACGCATTAAATGATGCGACGAACCAAAATTAAAACCAGGGGGTAGGGGCTGGGGAGATGATACGCTGTGTGGGGGTCCACCGACAAATTCTTGCATTACATTCCCTTTCCGTTGGTGTGAAACAAATTATTCACAATTTATTAACAAATAATTGTAAAAGATTATTGGGTTGGAATGTCACACTTATAATGCTTGCTTTGTCTTTGCTAATTTAATTTAATTATTGTAGAAAATATATAGTTTTGTTGTAACAATATAGTTCCAATGTTATGTTTATTTACTGGATGAGTATGAGCTAAAATATCTTTCATGCTTCTTTTGTTTTTTGTTTGTTTGAATGAAAATTGTAACTAGTATATTGTACAAAATCAAGATAGTGATGTCATGATTGTCACTGAGTTTTCTTATCATTATGTGGTAGCTAGGGTAGTCACTATTTTATTATCGTGAAGATGCTTGTTTTGATAAAATCCAATATATGATGGTGGATAAGAGGATTGGGTGTGCTCGGAAATTATCATCATACCAAACAACAAAAATCAAAATATTGGCGTATCATTCTTTTGATACTTAAGACTATGAGGTAATATCATTCACTCGTGGCATATGTGGTTACTTCATCCTATCGGTGGTATGTGTGACCTTTTATGAAGTATCATATTTTTATTAAAGCAATTAAAAAAGATTTTGGGAGCTCTCTGTTGCCAAAGCAAACAATATTGATTGTAGAGTTGTCCAAACTGCTTGACGGTCGATGATCGCTCAAAAATACTCGAAAAATGTTCATTCGATTCCTGCTCAGTTTGTAAATGAGCCTCTCGGCTCGGTTCGATTTGAAAATGAGCCAAGCATGAACAAAGGTTTGCTCGCTCGTCAATCGCTCGGTTTCGCTCGATTATTTTTATTAAATAATATATATATATATATACATAGAGAGAGAGAGAGAAAGAGAGTGAGAGAGAGAAACAGGATCAAAAGAAAACGTTTGGAAGTGTGAAAACAGTGAGAACGGATCCTGGTCGAACACGTGATACGGGGCACTAAATGATATGCATGGTACGATTGTCATTGTGCAGTTTCAGCCCAATAAAATGCGTTTTAATTTCGTTTCAAACAAAATTCCAATAATTTTGTATTAATTGTTACCTCCTCTCCAAGCTTTCGAGATCTATGGCGTGTAATGTGGATTCTGTTCTACAAAGTAATTTCTGATGGTGTTTTCATATTTGTTTCCAGCAAATCATGTAAAAGATATGGCGTTTTCGTTCTTTATGTTTGTTTCGCTAGGGTTTTTTTTCAAAGTAACATTTGAAAATGGCGTTTTATTTTTTTTAATGTTGTTCTTCCTATATTCAATATTTGGCGTTTTCATCATTAATCTTAATTGTCGTTTGGGATTTAATATATGCTTATTTGTTTATGATTAATGGTTTTTTACATTTGATTACGTACATCTGATTATATGTAGATATTGGCGTTAATTTGTAAACATTAGGTCTTACTATTTGTTGATTCTTCAACTTATGGCGTTTTTATTAACATGTTTCAGGAAGACTGTATTATCAGTTCTTCATATTGATTATTATTCAACTAATGGCGTTCTCGTTATGGCTCATTCATTATGGCGTTTTCGTTAATATGTTTTATTAAGAAAGTAACATCAATTATTCCTATTGTTTATTATTCAATTAATAGCGTTTTTATCGATAATGTTTTTCAGACGAGGGTTTTTCTTCGAATGAAAATTTTTGCCCGAAAACTGGTTTTCCATATATAATTCCCGACGTTAGTGAAGAGATAAAGCCAAAAATAGACATGATATTCCCAAGCCTCGATGATTATTATTCGTTGTATGTTAGGTATGCGACGGCTTGTGGTTTTTCTGTTAGGAAAGGGACTGAACGCCAAAGGAGAAACATATATTAAGTATTACATGTGTACGAGATTTGGGGTATATAAGGACAGGAAAGTTGATACGTTGGACCCTAATCAAAAGGAAAGATTTGTGCGATCCAATTTTACAAAGAGATCAAATCGCGTCCCATCATTAATTTTTGGCGTTTGTATGAATGACGTTTTAGATAAAGATGGCGTTTCATCTGGAAGGGATTGATGTACATGACTCGTAGTTTAAGACGGGAATTTAATGGGGTTTTATGCATGAGTTTGGCGTTTTGTTTTAGAGAAGTCAAAAGACCATTTTACCCTTAATGAAACGCGTCTACGTAATAAAGTTGATGTTATTTATGAAAACGTCACCGCGCCAATCTAATACATAGATTGTTTTGATCAAACGGACGAAGGGCGTTCTTACTTTTTCACACTTATAGGCGTTTTCTCTAAATCCCGCCCCTATAGATTTTAAAGATTTATGACTTATAAGTATAATCAGGCCATAAAAATACAAAGCTCAAGAATCAGATTTAGCCTAATTCAATATTAAGTCATTACCCTAATTCCTAAACCCCACTCCCCAGCGACTTGCCAACTTCTGTGTACACTCTGTGATTGTGAGACATTGAGTGAATTTTGAATACTAAACTTCAGAGACACCGGCGACTGCCCCTAACTCCGGTGATTGTCCCTTGCTCAGGGAACCAAAGAAGATATTTATGGCTTTTGAGCTAAATGACAATTGTATTTTGAACTTTATTTTTTGCTCCATATTTGATTTAGGTATGAACATTTTAGGATCATGATTTCAGTTGTTTTGTGCCTTATAATAGTCTTAATTTGAGTTTTTTTTTGTGTTGTTGCACATGTTTTTTTTGTTGAGAAAAAACGAACGAAAACGATCCGCTCGATTAAAATTCTAACCGAGCACGAGCATCACTTTTGTGCTCAGTTTTGCAAAATCAATCCGAACCGATCTGCTCGGTTGTATTTCAATCTGAGCACGAGCAGACCCTTGCTCGGATCGGCTCATGAACACCCCTAATTGATTGGGATGAAGGGTCAGATGTTACAACTTCTGTAGTGTGTTACTGTGTAACATATTGCATTTTCTAGAGGTGTTAACTTTATGAGTGTTGATGGTGCCAACCTCCATTGAACTACATAGTTTGGAGGGGCTAGAAGGAAGGACGTGAAACGACATGTGTCAGCGACGTCAGCATTGTGATATGGAGAAAAAAACACGGTGTGGGAAAGTGGTGTAGAAGAGAACAAAAAAATAAACATCAAACAATCAAAACAAACCTAAACTACACCTACCAATCAAGAGCCACCACCTTATCCACACATTTTCCCCCACGCTGGTAGAAATCCTTTAGCCCCAAGCACAACGCCGTTCACAATGCAGGGTAGGAGGTGGTTTTGTAGGCATGGACTGACAACAACGCTGCGTTTTCACACCCTCACCGTGTGATCTTACTTTAAATGACCTATCATGTTTATCACTCGTATTTCCGATTCCAATTACATTGTGTGTTTCATTCTTCTTAAGCATGCAATCTCACACAATTAGGTTGTTGGACTTGACCTTTCATATTTAAAATACTATTGGTTTGTACATTTAGCTCGCCTTACAAAGTGCAATTACTTATCTTCTTTCATCTAAAAGGTCTTGTTTGGGGACTACATCTTGGTTGGTGTCGAGATTGGAGCTTATGGTCTGATGTGTTGGTTTTTATTTTTTGAGTTAATTACTGTTTTCGTCCCTGTGGTTTGTCAAAAATCACTATTTCAGTCCATTAGTCTAAAAATTATGATTTCAGTCCCTGTGGTTTCACTTTCGTAATCATTTCAGTCCACCTCCCAACCATTTCAGTCCCTGTACTTACAGAATAAATGGATTAAAATGGTTACGAAAGTGAAACCACAGGGAGTGAAATGGTTACGAAAGTGAAACCACAGGGACTGAAATTCTCAATTTTTAAACTAATGGACTGAAATAGTGATTTTTGACAAACCTCAGGGACGAAAACAGTAATTAACTCTAATTTTTTTCACTATGGGACTGTCAATGTCATATAAGGGTGTGGAATAATCGAAACTAAACCGAAAACTGACAAAGTCAAATCGAAATTAATCGAAAGTCGGTTAACGAATATTTTATTTTTACTATCAGTTAACCGAAATTAACCTAGCCGAATCATTTATTTTTTCATATATTTCTAGTTTTTATACCTCCATTTCATGTATTTCATGTTTTATACATTCATTTCATGTAATAATACCTCTATTTCTTTAATTTATTCCTTCATTTCATTTATTTATACCTCCATTTCATGTATTTATACCTTCATTTCATGTATTTAAACATTTATTTCATGCATTTATACTCCATTTCATTCATTTATACATCTATTTCATATATTTATACATCTATTTCACGAACTTATACTTCCATTACATGTATTTATAAGCAAAAAAAATTTAACCCTTGTTTGAATTGGTTATTAACCTAACCGAATTGAAAGCCGAGATAATGCTAATAACCAAACCGAACCGAGCCGAATCGTGCACAACCCTAATGTCATATACCGTGATGACCACTGATGGTTACTGCCCATCCTCCGGGTAGTTATGTATGTCCATTAGGACATGCGACAACTACTCGATCTTGTTCCTTTTACGTGTCCCAACTCCCAAGTATGTCTCTTAATATGTGCAAATGGTAACTCATGTTTACCGTTTGCTTGGAAGGCTTAACTTACAAAATGGATTCATTGACTCATTATCTTGACGAATGTGTTTGGTATTCGAAGCAACATGGGATCGTCGTCTATGTAAATCTATGAACAATCCTTGCGGTTCTTTAGGAGGAAAAGGTACGACGAATTTCATCTCGTATTTGTTGAATGACTATGGACTTGATTGGAAAGTAGGTTTTTTATGGTGGCCTTTTAAAATTTCTTTTAAAAACACGAGAGGTTAAATTGTAGGTCTTATATATATTTAAAAGTATTGTTCGATTATTATATAAAAACATAAATCCAACTTGTTCTCTCATTCTGGGAACTTCAAAAGGTAACGAAAATGAATTGTGTATCATTTTGATTTTTTTTTCCACTTAATTTTAATCTCGGAAAGTGAGGGTCGTCGTTAGTTATAATTATAAAATGGTGGGAACAAAAGGATATATTGTTTACCATTCCTTAACCTAGAAGTTATTTTTTTTTCTGATAAAAATTCATATATATATATATATATATATATACACGTGTGAAGTAAGGAATTATAAAATAGAGATCGTTATTATAATAATCTGGTCCCAAAAAATAAAGCCAATTTTATATTCCATGCATGTCACGAGTAGTGTTTATATGACACGTTTTCCATCGTGAAAATAAGTAATATTAGGTTAGCTTAGTGTACTTTTCTAAAGTTTCCTACAAGAGAATTCATAAATCTATTTACTATAATTACATACCTCTATGTAAGTTTTATAAATGCTATATATATTTCTATAGATTAACCAAAAAGATCAACCATCTATTGTCACTGGTATTATATATATATATATATATATATATATATATAATGAGAAGAAAAATTTTGTAAGAATAAAAAGAACAACTTTTAAACCAATATAAATTCTTTATTTACTTTATTTAATGTGTTTATTTAATCTTATTAAAAAGGGCATATAGGTAAATCTATAATTGTTATTAATTAGCTAATTAATTAAACTTGTAACTCATTTTTTTCATATACTCTTTCAAGATAAAATAATTTATGGTGTAGGACAATTTTCGACATGTGTAGGATAAATTTTAGTATGTGTAGGATAAATTTTAAAATGTGTAGGGTAAATTTACATGTGTGTAGGGTAAATTCCAGTAAATGTAAGACATATGTAGGATAAATTTTAAAATATGTAGGATAAAATGTTTTTGATTTATTAATAAGAGATAACATAATTAATGAGAGGAGTTATAAATTATTTAATGTTTTACCATTATGTCATTTCTTCTTTTTCTTCTCACATTAAATTTCTTCTGAAATGAACATTTCTCTCTCTCTCTCTATATATATATATAACATATATATATATATATACATATATATATATATAGGGTTTGGTTTATTAGTGAACAACCCTTTGACTGTGAACACTAGTGAACTAATTATAGCCTTTGATTATCAATACACAAGTGTAAATCAATGGTCGGGATTTGATGATGATAATACACTATTGTATTTCACGATTTGATGATGTAAATCAACGGTTAGGATTCGTTTACCCAGTTCACAAATATATTAGTGTTCACTGTTGAACCCCACCATATATATACATATATAAATATATATATATATATATATATATATATATATATTCATGATGTTGTGAGAGAGTAACAATGTATCGAAACTTATGATAGTGTAAAAATTAAAAGTGACAAAGTATCGAAATTTGATGGTTTCGCTTATATTCAAAACTATACTCTCATTGCCCAATAACAGCTAATTAAGAACATTAAATCCTTCACTAATATGGCTTAAAATGATCTAAATAACTATCTTATCTTATACTTCTCCATTATGGCTTAAAATGATCTAAATAACTATCTTATCTTATACTTCTCCATTGTTGCTTCATTTTTTTCATGCTTGACTTTGTTAAATGATGTGATGATTTGAAGTTCAATTTTTATATTGTTTAGTGATACAATGCACGATTATTTCATGACATCAGTCATGGTATTGCTGTATGTTGTCATCTCATAATTTAAGTTTGCTTTTCAAACGGCCGATGCATGATTTGATCACCAAAGTGTAACCGTAGGACTTATTTACCCGCTTGTTCTGAGCTTTGAACAACACACTTAGCGATCAATGCATGGTCTAACTCTATGAATGACCATGCTTCTTATGCTTGTAATTTTACCAATTTCCTACCAGTTTAGAAGGATGTATAGATTGTGAACGTATGATAACTCGTAAGCAACGTTTGCATTTAGTGTTCTCATTTTGTAATCATTGAGAAATTATGTATTTCTTATAATGATCTATGTATTCACTCACAGTTTAGGGTTTTTTTTTTTTTTTGAGCTTGTGTAAACTATTAGATGATAACTTTATCAGGGAGACCAATGTCACACGCAAGAACATGCTTTATATCATGAGATGTAACTTTCATGCTTTATGGTTTCTCTGAACAAAACCCCAATCAACTTACAATATCAATAATCAACTACCAAATATCAAAATTTTAACCAACAATTACTAACATACTCATAGTTTTATGTTAATTAGGTTGATAAATATAACCTTATGTAGTGGACATTATAACTTATCTAGATATCCTCACACATTGTTAATATCGGATGAAGATGCTTTGTACAATATTAATTAAGATGAACCACATAATCTTGCATTTTTTTAAATTAACCTGTGTGTAAAGGAAAAATGATCAACTACCACAACTTCAAATGACAAAAAGACTCCTGTATTTTTCACTCGGGACATATCTTCCGTGGAAACTTAATATTCTTTCGTACGTGTAGGTTATTCATTTCTTAATGAAATATTACCAGAGGTGGCGTTCTCTTTTGCCTAAAAAAAGGCGGTTTATGATCAAATACAAAGGCTTCTAAAAGTAAGAAGTCGTACAAAGGGTATTAAACGAACTCTGATTGACCTTATTCAAGTGGCATTGGAATCGTCTCTTCGAACTCTACGATGTGAGAATTTATGTTTTCATTTTTGGATTTATAGGTTGTAGATTTTAGTATTTTTGTTTAATTTCATTGTGTCTTTTCTATATTTGCGTCATTGTGTCTTTTTGTGACTCATTGTGTCTTTTTTCTTCGACATTGTGTTATACTTTTTGGCATTGTGTTATATTTTGCTCGAAATTGTGTGATATTTCGCACTCTATTGTGTCTTTGTACACTTCTTATCTTTAGGGCTTTATAGAATAACTTAAAAAAGGCTCCTCCTGCCATTACTTGTAACATCCGTCAAAAAACGGGTTTTCAAAACCCGCTTCGTTTATTAATCGAATAGTCAGTTTCAAATTTTCGTTGCTTATTTAATGCTCATTTTAATTTTAAACAATACATAACTAATAAACATTTTAGAATATGGAAACTAAAATTGTTAAAAAGTAAAAAATAAAGTAAATAAAAATGAAAATAGGCTGCCGGGTTTTGAACCCGGGTCAGCCGGAAGACACAATCATCAAACACTTAACCACTCCGCCACTTGGTGTTTTTGTGTAATCAAGGAAACAAATAAAACTTAACTCTACCCGTGAACTCATCTGTTTGCGCCAAAAACTGAAACCGCTCATCGGCTTTCAACTAATCAGACTGTTGAGTGATCGCTAATTACTGATTGAAACCGATAAATCAATTGCTGCCCACGTTCTTAATCAATTCGGTCATCAATAGTCTCGATTCATATGATTTTGGGAGTTGAAAACCGAAATCATATTTCTCCTGTTTTGCACTAACAATATCATCGTCTCATAATTCGGAAACACTCACAGAACCTTCAATTTCACTTTCGCTCTAATTTCTGATCGTCGGATCGCTATCTGCTATCGCCGGACTTTCCCCGGAAAACCGTGACATTCATCGAATCGGTAAATTTCTCAATTCTTTCAACTTCTATCTATTGTTAGACTTATACTAACTCAAACCTTCAACCAGAATCGGTCCCAGACGACGATACCGGATAATTTGCACCCGTCGAAAAATCTCTGAAAATTCCAAAATCACGTTGTGAATCGGTACGAACATCTAAACTCTCTGATAATTCTTGTTTAGTCATTTAATTTCACAATTAGTTAATCAAAACTGTTAATTGGTCCGCTCAGACGGAATTCATAAAACAGAGCCGACGACCTTTGCTGGAGTTCTGAGAAAATCATCTTTCCGGTATATTCATTTCCAAAACCTTCTTTTACATTTTAATCATTTTTATGTTCGTTAATCGAATTAATCAAGAATTGTCGAATATCGTTGTCTGTATCTTTGAACGAAGAAGATGAAGTCGAACCTAATGTATAAGTTTAATTAAAACAAGATATTAAACGGGTTAGACACACAGTCCAGCGGTGGACTGTGTGCAAACACATAGCGCACGTCACGAGTTCGAATCTTACAAACGCACCGGCTTTCTGAATTAAAACCAATTTTTTTAACTGAATCAGAGTAGGTCCCAGGATGTTTTTAAGATTTATATAAACTATAAGTTTAACAGATAAAACACACAGCCCAACTGGTTGGGCTGTGTGCGCTTACAAACCAAGGGACCCGAGTTCGATCCGGCTCCCTGCAAACCGGTTCAACCATTTAAATTCTTTTAATATAAATCGAATAAATTAAAACATTTAATTAGTATATATATATATATAATTAAAACTTAGAATATTTCGGGTTAGACACGTAGCTCAGTTGGTAGAGCTGCGTGCACGCGTACGGGAGGTCACAAGTTCGAACCTCACTCAGCGCAAACAAACACCAAGTCCGAACCGGTCAGCAGTCAAAGTCAATGGTCAACGGTCAACGGTCAACCCAAAAAGTCAACATTTTTTTTATATTTTTATTTATTTATTTAATTTAAAAATAAATTAAAAATACTTAAAAATAATATTTTTAAAGTTCGAAAATGACCTTAAACTCACAAAAATAAATCTAAAAATCCTATTAAAATTGTTAATAAAATCCACTTATTTACCGTACATTTTCGTTATTATTTAGGTTAGTTATTCCTCGTCGATTAACCCTCTAAACTCGTGCGCATTCAACATCATCAAACGAACGCACCCAATGTGAGTGAATCTCTACAAATTCCCCGTTTTAATCACTTTTTGGGGTGTATCATGTGTCTTATTTTTATTACATTTAAACACTTGTGCATCCATCATATCCATGATCAAATGTGTATCCAATATGTATCAATTGTTTGTGTGGTTAATGTTTAGATTTAATTTATCATTTTCAGTACATACATCATCATAGGCTCGTCTGTTCCCCATTACCTATGAGCGGAACGTGGCGTTGCCAACATACGATCGGCTCCGTTGGATTGAGCCTTGATCGCACATACATCATCATAGGCCGTCCGTTCCCCATTACCTATGAGCGGAACGTGAAGTTGCCAACATATACATTATCATTCATGTCATATACTCATGCAAGGTGGTTTGTTATTGTTTGTAATTGTATGTTTATTTACGTTTGCTCACATATGATTATTGCACAATTTTTCCATATTAAATACAACAAGAAATCAATAATAAATGTTTTCTAACAAGGTTCACTCGCCAACTTTTGTTGACCCAAAAACCCCCATTTTTACACATGATACAGGTGATCCAGTTGCAGCAAGAAACATATAGGACGGCCTAGAAGAATAAATCAGTTTAGGCTTTGGATTGTTTGCTTAGTTACTTTTTCCTTGTAATTGTATGAACTTGTTTGGAATATTGAAGTAATTTAATAAATATGAAACATATTAGTAAACATCATGAGCTTTGGTGATAACCCAATTATGCCCCGACTCTTATTCCGCTGCGGGTCGGGGTGTGACATTACTTAAAAGATAAGATTCCCAATTTCGCTTCAAATGATAACAAGCTAATAAACTCCTAATTGCTATAATGATTATATGAATGTAGACATGTGCTAAAGGGAGAAAGAAACTAAAGTTAAAAAGTGGCATAAGTCATGAAGCATATAAGAGCCATGTTGAGCACACCACTAACATTATTGAATGTGATGCTTGTTCAAATAAAAATCTAATAAGAAGGAAGTTTTGATCCTCCATGACTTTTTGAACTTTATTATTATTACTACCTTTTAAAAACTTTGTCTCATATGCATTATAGGAGAGACAGATTTAGGTAGAAATGAACAGTGCATTTAACATCGGCTATTTATTGTATGTTATATTTTTATATGAAAGTAAAGTGAAAATTCGTATATTTTTAGAAAATGACATCACATATTTTCGAATTGATAGCATTGTATTCCTAAAAGCAAAGGAAATGAGTGGATTTTGAAGTTGTTTTATTCTTATAACATTGCATGAAAAGGAATATTTGCATTGATTAGTTACCTGTATCTCATTGTTACTGAATTTTTATTAATTTTAATAGATATAACAAGTAAAATAAATTTCTGGATATCTAAAACTCTAAAATATGATAAGACTCTAGCTAGATTCATCAATTAGGTGACGAATCAGAAATGCTCTTCACCATCTTCGCATGAAATTAGTGGATGATGAACAAAAGGAGGAAAGGGAGAGTCAAGGATGAAGCATCGACAAAGGAAAGAAAGTTGAAAGGGACCGCATATAAACGTGTAATTTCCCTTGAATTTAACCTTGTGTCGCGCAAGTGTGTGACTGTCTGGTTTTACTGTATCTTTCGTTGTGTTATTAATACATAGGTACATAAAATACTATACATCAAGTTATATAATATAATCTAATATTAAGTTACATAAAGGTAAGGATACACATCTTTTTACTAAGTAGCGATATCATACTGTAAAAATCGATACCGATCAAACAATATCGGTCCAGTATTAATATTCATTTGTATGCTTTAGGTTTCAGTATTTTTTAGTACTTTTGCACTACCGGTACCAAACTAGTACCGTACTCTAATAATCGGCACGACATTCGGCTTTTTTTGTTTTTACTCATTTTCAGTATCAGTCCTGGTGATTACCGATCTCATATATACATAAAAGGATCTAAATGCGTAAGGCTATACGATGGACATTGATTTTTTATTTAATATAATAAAAAACGTGACATTTTTCCTGAAAAAAGAAACGAATAAGAAAGATTTGAGTGTGACACATTGTAGGAGGTGGTTAAATGGAAACTGATTAAAAAGTAGGGACTGTTTTTTTACTAGTCTTATTTACTTGCAATAGAATAAACAATTTCATCAAATCAAATGTGTTTATTAAAATGATTTTGATTTTTTTTAAAAAGGTTTCCGGCTTTATTTATTGTTAAAATAAGTTTAGCTGAGTCTATGCTCGCTTAAGATGGCTCGATTAACTTATGATGGTTTGAGTTCAAACTCACCTTTTGAGTAGTTTTTTTAATTTGGAATTGATTTATTTATTATTTATTAACTATGCTATGTACATTTTTAATTGTATTTATTTGTACAGTAGTTTGTTTCATACTTATAGCAATCATGTTCAGTAAATCTCATAAATAACAAAGTTAATAATAGGGTCTTCAAAAGTGAAATGAAGGTAAAACTTACATCTATCACGGAGGATATAAACTAAATTAAAACATTTGAAGATGCGGGGTGACGATCCATGTACCTCTTGCATGCTAAGCAAGCGCTTAACATATTTTATATATAATAGTATAACTATATAAATATAATATGTATTAAAGACATTGAATAAAAGTTATACAAAGAATATATTCGTTTAGATTAGTTTATTCGGGCTTGATAAGGGAAGTTTGGGCTTGTTTATTAAACGTGTTTAATTTTAGGCTCAAGTTTGTTTAAACTTAATTCAATGCGAACTTTTGACAAGCTTGTCTTGAATAACTCACGAGCAACGTGACCAGTTTACACCCCTAATTTGTCAGTCTATCAGTAGTGATGAACATTTGGTACCGGTATTGTACCCGTACCGGGTATATTCAGTACCGGTACCCATTTTCCCCCCGTTTTCGGTACTGCTCCGATACCATGCTCATCCATACTAATTGGCATAAAAATAATAGTATTTTTACATCCTTGTCTAACTAGTGAAAAAGTGGCTGAGTTTAACAAGAAATAGTCGTATAGTTTCCTTTAATTAAGAGATTTTGAAACAATTTAAACTAATAAATTAAAAAAAATACAGTGGTTATCTTTGGTAATATGTTTACTAATTCTTATGATTTTCCCAATTAAGAAGAAAATACGAAAAAAAACAATATTTGTACTTTTGGTTAATTTTAAATTCGTTGAAAAGAAGACGTGGGAAATCACGTGGGTGGCGGATGAGATGAAATTTTTCGAGGATTCAGTTTTAGATTTGTATCAAGATAAAATCATAAAAAATTACCAATCAATCAAGATAAATAATATAACTAAAAAAATAAAGATGTTAAATATTAATAAAAATATTAAATATGTAAATTTGTTGCAGGGTGATAAACATAAAAACACATATTAAGAGGCTCAAACCACCTAAAAATATTATCACATTATCATTACTTTATTTATGTTTAAATGCCTCCTGCTCTCTATGCATATATGATATAATTATAAAACAAACCGGCTTTACCACCAAGCCATTCTTGGCATTCATGTCTTGGACGGTTGCCTAAAAAAGTTCTCGTCCAATAGTCAAGAATGGCTAACACGAGCCTTTTCATCATTCTTGAAGATCACGAAAAACCTATTGAGGTTGTTCTTAAGAAAATTAACATTAAATGAACAACATATACTGTAATTATTATGTAGACCTTTAGACTATATTATGTGCGTGAAAACCCGGCGTGATTGCCACTCCATGTCGTGCACACCGGCCTGCCAACAGCGTGGAGGGCGTCGTATGTCTTGAGGCGGTTGGATTTCCACCGGCATTGAGAACACATGTGGGGCGACGTAGCACAACGTGAGTGGACGTAGATAGTAGTCATTGTGTGTCAACGGTAAGTTTTTTTAAATTACTTTTTAAAAATAAATTACTTCCGCTATAAAAACAACCACATCCTTCCATTTTTTTTATATACACTCAAAGTTTATCTACATTTCTCTCAACTTTCTACATACTTTCACTTCAAAAATTTTAAAAAAATGAAATAATTAGATTTTTTATTTAATTATGTTCATGTAACGTTTTATTTTAAGTGTAAACTTTTTTAGTTTATTTCGTGTGCTTTTTAGTTATTTAACGTTTTTTATTTTTAAATTGTGTAATGTTTTATTATTAATGTTATTTGTTTAATTAGTATTAATGTTTTTTTTTAAATTAAATAGATTTTATAAAAATTTCTAATATAAAATATTAATAAAAATTGTGTGCCACGGGTAAGGTCGCACCATACCATTCTTTCACCCCCCTTCCCACTCCTTCCGTTTTTGCACCACGTCACTTTTCTGACGTGTTTGACATGTCCACGTGTCGCATAACGCCAAATGTTCAAGTTCCCCATTCCGTATGGTCTTAAAAGCAAGTTTAGATTGTGTAACTTGTTAGGAATTTGGGTTGCACATACACACACAATCCACCAGTAGAAAAGTAAAACAAAAGCACCTAATGATTTACGTGGTACAGTTACAATGTTTGATCCTAGACCTAGGTCGAAGCATCCACAAACCCAACATAGCTCAGGCGTTCTAAATAAACAAATTAGTATCTTCAAAGTAGGAATGTTCTATTTTAAAGGGACATCGTTATCTATAAAACACACACCCTTATGGGAAGAAGATTGTGCAAAAGACACCATTATCATCTATCACATACCGCGCAATCTCCCACTCTTCAACGTATGAAACATCTTTCCTTATCTATTCTATGTACACAACTAATAGAGCTCAAAAACCTGCATTGAAGATGCAAAAAAAAAAAAAAAAAAAAAAAAAAAAACTTTGTTTTTAGTCCAAAAAGTGGTTGCTAGTCACGAGGAGTAGTATGCTTAACCCTTGCGTCTATCGTAAGGTCCCACTTAAGTAAAGTCATTTTCATATCTTCAACACCATTGGATATTATTATATTTATCTATACCTTCCATTTCAATTTCCCATCATATGTATTTTACTAATAATTCAAATTCTTACCTATTTCAACTTAGGTTCCAAAATCATTATGGGTTCCATAGAAATATGTATAACAAAACAATGATTTAACTAATTGTCCATATTCCGAACAATTTTCAGACTCGTAAACCTAGTACAATCAAACACTTGTATTATTGTTAGCACTCATGTACGTGACATAATTAGAAGAAAAATATTACATGAAAAATTATTGTTAGCACTCATTTAGGTGACAAAATTAGAGGAAAAATAATACATGAAGATTAAGAAAGCAAATAAAAAATCAAACAAATGAGAAAAATAATACATGAGAATTAAGAAAGCAAATTTATATCAAACTAATGACGGATTTAGATTTTTTTTACTGTGTCACTCTTCGTGAGTTACGAAGCTTTTAGGTATCACTGAGGATCAAATACATAAGTTAAACACTCAAAACGAATGCCATAAGCTATTTAACATATTATATGTTTCTCTCGTGACGCGTGATATCGAACTCTTATATGTAGTCCTCTAGTATGTTGATTGATAATTGAATTAAGCATACTTCAAGGCATACGACATACCCTAGTTTAAACAATTTTTTAAATATGAGTATATTGTATGTGTTGGTTGTTAAAAACCTAGGGGTGTTAAATAAGTTGTTTTTACGAATTGATAGGTCTGATTCAAACACACACCAACCCATAAAAACATGCCGGACACAAGAACATGATAGAAATATTCACGCATTGATACGAATACAACCATTCAAATCCTTTTATTTGCATATTATTGCTTTAGAATTACAGATTTACAATACATACATACATCTATACAAAAAGCTTTTCGATTGTAAAATCTTATATATTTATATTTAACTTTTCGACTTTACATCCTGTAAAATGTTTTAGCTATATATTATTATAAATAAATACCCAAACTTGTTGTTTGAAGATTCTGCCTTTTTGTTCTCTTTTACGTTTTACCCTTTTATGATATCACGAAAGAACAATCTATTATATTTCTTTTACCTTTCATGATGGATTGGTACATTATTCATGAAAGAATATTCAGTCTGTTATATTTTTTTAACCACATAATCTATATATAATGGATGTATTGAGAGAAATCCATTATTATTAAAAAAACATAGGAATTTCTAACTTTTTGATATTTTTTTGCTTTTGAAAAAAATCACACATGTAATATACATGTTTTTAAGAGTTTTGAGCAAAAAAAAGCGTCGAGTGGATATTTAAAAAAATAAACAAGTTTTGCACAACATGACTCTAACATATGTTACACAAAAGCTTGTTAATTTTTTTTTAAATCTGGTCGGCGGATTTTTTATGTATTTTTTTGCTCAAAACCCTTAAAAACATGTATATTACATGTGTGATTTTTTCACAACAAAAATGTTGGGAGCTTAGAGTTTCCTGGTTTTCTCAATAACTGTTGCTACAACAAATATAGGACCGAAGATAGTGGACAGATTGGTTAGGCAAAAGGGTCCAAGGGTTTCTGTTTAACTAATGCAGGTCGTGGGGTCCCCCCACGTATGCAATACGTAGGGTTGGATCACTTTGTTATTGCTTGTATTAAATTTTGGATTGAAGGATATTCAACCTAGAATGTTTGTATGCAATGTGATTGTGTTGAAGTTAGTAAAGAATAGAACATGCAAGTGACAAGTTCTAGTATAGAGAAGTGAGATTTCAGGGATGTCCAGTTGAATGACAAGGCATTGTCATTTATAGGGAAGAGCTAGCTATAAGA
This sequence comes from Scalesia atractyloides, assembly GCA_947069175.1. Taxonomy (NCBI): domain Eukaryota; kingdom Viridiplantae; phylum Streptophyta; class Magnoliopsida; order Asterales; family Asteraceae; genus Scalesia; species Scalesia atractyloides. The sequence continues at coordinate 14,462,892 of CAMTDV010000022.1, forward strand.
AGAAATCATAGACTAGTGATCCGAGACTGCAGTGAGGGGCTTGCCCGTTTTGGTAGGTTGAAGGCTTTGGACCTGCGGGTAAAAGGATGTATTCTCCCACATGCCTCTTGTGCGGCTGAGGGAGAGGTTCGACACGTAAAGTGTGATGTGACCAGTCATTGTCTAATGCTTTTTGCTGTTCACAACAGTTGGTCAATTCCGAACCCTTTTGTCTTTCAACCCTTTAAGCTGTATTGCGTTCTAGTCATTTTATTGAGCTTGAGCTACACATGTCATCAACCCCCCAAGTCAGAGGGATTTGAGGTGTAAGCTCAGATGCTTCTGACTTTTGAGCAATATTTTAGTAGCTTAAAGGCTTCGAGGCTTGAAGGTTTACCGTTTCAAGGATTTGGGCGGTAGTAATTTGAATTTTAAAGATACAGTTGATGTGACTTGTGACAGTTTTCAGGCGGAGGTTCTCTCCCCCAGGTCATGATAACCGCTAGTTTTAATTTATTACCCCCTTAACTTGTCAATCAAAGTTTATAACTGCTCTCTTACCATTATCTTTCTGCAAACAACATTTCCTCTACCAGTTCATTTGATCTTTAAGGTTAGTTTTCATTTTACCTCCCTTTTCAGATTTTCCTTGATCATCCTTCAGAGAAATGGGTGCAAAGAAGGACATGGGTCTAAGTTATTCTCAATTAACAGAAGAGGAAGTTGATGCCTTTTGTGAAACTTGGGGGATTGATTCATCTTTTAATCGGTCGCTCTGGGTTGCGATAAATCCATTGATCAATGTCCATTGGGTTTCGCTGCTTTGTATTGCCGTCACTTTGAGTTTTTAAACCTTCGTTACCCTTTTTCGATCTTCGTTCTCAATGTTTTGGAATATTATCGTGTATCTCTTGGGCAGTTGCACCATCAAGGGGTTTCTAGGGTTCTACATTTTGAAGTTTTGTGTCGTGCGTTGGGTTATGAGCCATCGCTGTTAATGTTCGTCGATTTTTTCGATTGGCTAAAAATGGTGAATGGTTCACATTTGAAACATCTCAAATTGATGTTTCCTTAGTCTCATCTCTTGTGACTACCCTTGGTTCTTGGAAGGACGGTTTTCTGGGTTTCTGCGTCAGCTATTTCGTTTAAGATGGTTTGGAGGCATCCTGATGCCGTTCTTAATGAACTTGAACCTTCTGTGTCTGAACTAGATGAAGGGATGTTGAAAGCCCTTAGGGGTTGCCCTTCGCGGCTTCGTCATTTCCCTGAACATCTTCTAGTTTCAACTGGTGTAAGTGTTCTGTGTGATAAACCAAATTGAGGCCCTATGTTCATGAGGGGTGGTCAGGGTATGTTAATTTATCTTCACATTTTTATTTTCTTGTATGATCATGTTTTCTTATACTATTGCTTGTCTTTTGTAGTTATGTCTGCCCTTGATTTTATCAAGTCCGATGACACCTCTGATGTTGTCCTTGGGGATACTGAAGCCATTGAGGGAGAAGATGCAATCACTAGAACGACTGAGGGTAGGTTGGTTCCTGGTGGTAAGTATATCAATGTTCCAAATGCCAAAGGTTGGTCCTTCTAAGCCTTCAACCGGACGCTCTTCTCGTTGTTTGAAGGGTCCAAACTGGTCAACTACTTGTGATCCTGTTGATTTAAGCGGTGACATTGAGGTTTCTGAGGACCAAGGGGTTTAAGCTAAAGGAGATAAGGATAAGGAGTTGCCAGTGGTTGTCGGGAAGAAGAAAAAATCAGAGGGTAAGAAGGTTGTGGTGTCTGCTGGAAAGGGTTCCTCCAGTAAGAGTGGAGAAGGTTCATTGGAGGTGAATGTTGGTGATGTTTATGTTCCTAACTGGAGTGTTAAGGTTGGGGACAACTTCAAGTCTTTGGCTGTTTGTGAGGAAGTGTTGACCCATTTTGCCCCTCTGATGGTTTGTGATTTCATAGTAGCAATGGAAGATGACATGATGATCTCTTGGATGATACTGAGTGCTTGTAATCTCGCTGCCATGCTTCCGGAAGGTGTTTCTCGCTTTCGATAAAGGATGCATGAGTAAGAAAAGTTTTAGAAGAAGAGAGATAAAATGAAGGCTTCGATGGCTGCTATGAAGAAGGAGAGTGAAGGGTTTGCCGAGAAAGAGGAGGTTTGGGTGAAAAAGGTTGGTGAACTCACCCGAAGACATGAGGTGGAAATGAATGAGTTCAAGAAAAAGATGGAGGCAGATAAGTTGCAATTGAAGGTTGACAGGGAAGCCTTGAACGTACAGAAAAAAGCCTTTTCAGAGGAGAAAAAAGACTTGAAGGCCTCCATGGCCCAGGTGACCAGTGATAACTAATGGCTTATTGAACATGGGTTCCAACAAGTAGTTACCTATCTTCTGCATTCTGCGGAGTTCAACTCAGCCCTTGGTGCCGTTTATACAAAGCTTCTCAACTATGGCAAGCATCTAGGCTTTGTTCCTGGTTATGAGGCCCATGAATCTGGTCAGCCTCAGGAACAGTCTCCCCTTTACTAGCCCCAAGCGTCTGAAGTCTTCAAGGAGTCTGTTTGCCAGGTGGAACGGTTAACCTACCCTTATGTGGGTGAGGTTTCCTCTTGCTTTGGTAAACCTCTTTCTATGTTGCAGGGACTGAAGCTTGCTGGACTTAATGAGGGTGTATGTACTGAAGTGTTGCAATCGTTATCCAAGAAACGTTTTCCTTCAGGTGATAGCGAAGAAACTTTCTCTGATGGTGCTGAGGGTTCCCTGGGGGCAAGCATTGAAGGCTCTGAGGTGGCGGGTGATGGTGGCCAGAAGTCGAAGAAGGTGAAGAAGACTAAGAAGGCTAAGGCTGGTGAAGCTGGAGCTTCTAAGCCTACTCCTGATGTTTAAACAATTAATTCGTAGCTATCTTAGCACTTGGAACAATATTATGTCATGTATGCTTTGTACACGTTTTCTCTTAAGGGAACCGTTTAGGTCCCTCTGGTGGTGGAAGCCTTGAAGGCTATTTGAAAAATATGTAGGATGGATGGCCCTTATGGCTGTTGTTATGTTTAACTTTTTATTTTCTATGCTGTTATGTAATACTCTTGTGTTTTTTATTGTTGTGTGTGTTGCCTTTGTTTGTAGTTTTGCATTTTTTGTTACTTATACCTGAAGGGTTCAGTGCTGCAGTCACTTAGCCTTAAAATATCTTTAACAAAAAACACATCACCTATCCTATTTATAACACTCACTTGGGGTTTCTTGGTTCGTAAGCCATTGTTAAGACTTAAGGAACATTTGATGTAAGCTATTCAAACCCGTCTATGAGACATATTTTTGAAAAAAATTCTAAGTCTCATGGACTTGTATTGATATAGGAACTCACCCCTTATATAGGTCCGTTTAACCCTTAAACCTATTGAGCGATGTGGCCCGGGAGCTCACCCCCTTACATGGCCCTTGCCATGGAGTTTTGCTAGGTTCTCAACCTGATTATAGGATAGAAAGACAAATTTTGATAAAAAAAAACTACGTCATCCATTCAAGAGTACTTTGATTACAAGGGAGGTAGAACAATTCTTGAAATACTTTTGAAGACATTTTGACTAAACGTGGAGCCTTTTAAGTTTTTTGTCATTCCAATGGCGGGGAAGCTTTTTACCGTGTGCATTAGCCAATTTGTAGGATCCTCCTTATGGGCTTCAAGGATGGTGTATGGCCCTTCCCACTTTGGGCCAAGTTTTCCTTAATTCTCTTTTTTACTGGCTTAATTGTTTCTAAGTACCAAGTCCCCAGGCTTGAATCGTTCATGCTTCACCCGTGTATTGTAATAGGATTCCATCTTTTGTTTGCACTTAGCTTCCCGTATAGCGGCTTAATCATGAGTTTCTTCGAGCAGTTCCAAATTCAACATGGTCTCTATTTTGTTTGATTCGAGGTCGATGTTGAATGTTCGTTGTGTTGTAACTCCGATCTCCGCTGGGATTACGATTTGGACCTAAACACTAGGCTGTAGGGTGTTTTCTTGTGGCTTGTTTTCTCAGTTGTTCGGATTGCCCATAGGACATTGGGAAGCTCTTCAAGCCAGTTGTTGTTGTATTTTCCCAATCGGGCCTTAATCCCTTCTACAATGCTTTGATTTGTTCTTTCGACCTGACCGTTTGACTGTGGATAAGCAACCGAGCTGAATACTTGAGTTATTCTAAACTCTTTACACACAGAGCTAAAAGGATTCTCGACAAACTGCTTTCCATTGTCTGTGACTAGCACCCCCGGGAGCCTAAAACGACAAATTATGCTTTCCCACACGAAATCAATGACTTGTTTCCCTGAGATTTTGGCCAATGGTTTTACTTTTGGCCATTTGGTGAAGTAATCGACGGCTGCCAACCAAAACTTGACTCCTCTTTTGGCTGGTGGGAATGGACCAACAATGTTCATGCCCCACTTGTGAAATGGCCAAACCGAGTAGATGGGAACAAGATCATGCTTAGGGCTTTTGGGTACAGGAGTATGCAATTGACAAGCTTCACATTTTCACAGCTGTTCAGAAGCGTCTCGATGCATGGAAGGCCAAAAGTATCTAGGGTTCATCAGCTTTGAAACTACCAATCTTTGGCCATAGTGAGCCCGACATATTCCTTCATAAACCTCCTTGATCAAGTATTGGCTTTGTTCTGGGCCAACGCATCGAAGTAGTGGTGCAAGTTAACTGTTTTGGTCAAAAATTGGTTTAAGGATAATGTAACCAAACTTTGATTTTGAGTTAGAGTGCTAGTGCGTTGAACAATTGTATGAACAAATGAGAAATGTAAACAACGATTAACACAAAGATTTGTACGAGAAAAAAGCCCTTGATCTTTAGAAGATCTCTGCATAAAAAACCTCGGGTGATGGCCTACTGATCACCAACTATATTGTATAAAAAGATTACAACATTGGATGATCTTGAGCTTGTTACAGTTGAATTCTGGTGTGTGTGTGTGTGTGTGTATGAGAGCAGTTTCGAGAGCAACAAGTGTGCGAGTTGTGTATGTGTTGTATATTATAACTCAAGCTCAAAACCCCTGATATAATTAAAAATATCTATCTAACTAACTATCAGAAAAATAGGCAAGTCTCCCACGATCACCATAATGGTTATGGCCTCATGCACGTGCCTAAAATCCAGCATATTCCATAATATTCCAACTTGACCAAGTTCAATTCGCTATGTACCTGCGTATACAAGTTTTAAACAGAGGTTATAATTGTTAGTTAATAAAAACAATAATAAGGATCCGTGATCCTCAGACTTCCTACACCATCTGTTAAGGATCAGTGATCCAGGCCAATCTAAGGATATGTGATCCATAATATTAAAAATTAACCCCTAACAATTGCCCCAAATATGGCTGATATTAGATTAACTTTATCTGTCATATTTCCATTATTCTCGAACTAGCCATTACGATGCAACTAGCGGTTACAGTCTGATGATGTCACTGATGGGATGGCTCTGCAACCATCATTGCGATAAATAGGGGAAGAGATATAGCTGAAAATCTCATTTAAGATCTAAGATCTTCGATTTATATCCCACATCAGAGTTTCAACAGGTATTCTCTCTTCTATTCTTCTCCCTTATTTCTTTAATCGTCTATTTTCCTTAGAAATCCATGGCGAAACTCAATTCTCTCCAAATAAGGATCATGAGCGTAACAGTCCACCCAAAAGCGAAAACCTACTGAAAACCCTTCCTCTGAGTTGTGTAGATTCACTGATCCTGAAGTTGATCAGTTACACAACTGTTTCCCGAAGGGAACCATCTTTAGGCCTTTTGACTCTTTGTAAAAGAGTGACTCTGAATCCTCTATTTGGGTCTGTTTCCCTGCTTCGCCGCGGCTATACCTACCTCTTTCCTTCATTCACCCAAAGCTTCTTCACCCACATAGGTCTGTGTTACAACCAAGTGATGTCAATGCTATGGAGGCTTTGACACACTTTTGAGTAAATCATAAGCGAACAGGGTTTAAGTCTCTCACTTTCTGAACTTCCACATCTATATAACCTTGTGTCACATGGATCCCACCGGTTTCTTTTCAAAGCCAAACCTTAGCAGCCGCTCCCCCTCCTCAAAACCACCAAAAACCATACCTCTTGGAAGAACCAGTTCTTCTTTGTAAGGAGGGATTCTATTCATTCAGGAAATAGTCTTTCAAGAAAGTGGACCTTGAAAGGTAGCATAAGAACTGTAGAGAGTTCTTTCTTCTTTGATGAGGATAATTGATCCTGTTTTGTTTATTTGTGCAGTGACCAACTTTGCTTCTCTCACTGATACTACTGGAACTGTAGAAAGGGTTGCTGCATTATGGGCATTAGATACAACAGTCAGAACTTTCAAGCCAAAAGCAAAGAATTTAGAAGATACCTCCTCCACCTCCTTCATAACGTAAAGTAAGTATCCATGAAATGTTTACAAAATATAATAAAAATAAAGGATCACGAATACTTATCTTTGTTTGTTTGAATAGGTGCTGCCAAGTCCTCATCCAAGTCTGCTTCAAAGTTTGGCCTTGGAGACATCGACAACATAATCTCCCCCCGCTCGATCAAGAAAGAGCTGGCCAAAGGCCAAAGCCAACCGGAGCCCATGGTCATGACTACCCGTGCAAAGGCTGGGTCCAAGAGGAAGAAGCCAAGCGAGCCTGCTGAGGACACCCTTCAGTTAGAGCAGCAAATCCACGATTTTGTCAACAAGGTAAGGATCACTGATGCTTATAATTGGTCCTGTCTTTTTCTAAGGATCACTGATGCTGACCGTCATGTCTTGTTATTTGCAGAAGCTTGCCCAAATCCAGGCTATCCAGGGTAAGCGCCTAGCTGATGGTGAAGAAGGTCTAGCTGATCTTCGTGCCATCGCCACCGCCAAGGACAAGAGGATCTCCCAGCTGGAGAAGGAGGTCAACAGCTTGGAGAAACAGATCATGGGGCGGAGATACAGGCGAACAAAGCTCAACTGGAGGCCGCCGATGAAGCAAAGGTCTGCACAACTCAACCCATTCTCTAGGCAAGGATAAAGATAGTCCAACATGCTATGGATCCTGCCTTCGACAGGTCTGAATGGGATCTCGCCGGCTGGAAGGAGAAACTGTTGGAGCTTGGTGGTGAAGAGGAGCCGGAGCCGGTGCAGATGCTGGAAGCTGGGAGCAGCGGGACAAAGAGGTGGTCGAGGCAGCCGGGGCTGAAGGTGGTGAAGCAGATGGTGGTGCAGCTGAAGGTGATGCTGCTAAAGTGGGCGATGAAGGATGTTGATGCCTAGGCCTTAGCCCACTTTTTTAGGTTTTGTGGTTTTTGGTTAATGGTGTTTTTGTTTTGAACAATTTATGGTCTGTAATGATGTACAATAGTTTCTAGGAGAAGAATCCATGATCCTTAAGACAATAGGGGGTGTCAAAGGTGGATAGGTCCTTCTGTTTGTGGAGGATGAAGCCTTTGACGCCCCTCACTTTTAATTTCCTGCACTTGATGAACAATTAGTATAGACACCCTTTATCAACCCAAGTGGACGGGCCATATTTTGCTGATATAAACTTGGGTTGATGATTTTAACAACCTTTTAAAAAGGGTTTTAATAAAAATAACAACTTTTTAACTATATCTAGTGCTGTATTTTTATTTTTGAAATGTTATTTTGATATATCAATGGCTTTATTTTGTAAATCTTAGAGAATTTTGAATTTGTCAAGAGTACACCAATTCTCTATAAAAACTATGGAAATCATAAGAAGTAATATGATCAAGCATCATATATCCTTACTAAAGGGTATAGGGTGTAATCAATGTGATAATTAAACACAGGGACAGAACATACCGGAGAATCCAAGTTATAATTGTATCAATAGACCAAAGAAATCAGATAGGATTTAAGGATTCAGAATCCTTAATTGCAAACCTTTAAGGGTTCAAGAACCTGTAGAAAACAACTTGAGACTAAGCCAAATATTCTGGGGATAAACTCATCATAACTTGGGACAAGCCCAAATAAACTAGGGACAAGCCCAAATTGCCTGGGGACAAGCCTAAATTCCTTGGGTCTGACCCGAACTGTGGACAAGCCTAACATAAGTGACATGAAAATGCCAAATCCTTAGCTAACGTGAATACGTTAGAAACCTTAGGATAACGAATTTATGGTACGTCTACCATTATACTTAGGATTCTACATATAGCCAACAACAATGAAATTATCAACCCCTAAAGCGGGTACTGGTCCCATTGCCTCGAACTATACTTGGATAATCATGCGCTACTGGCGGGGTGTTGAAACCCAATTCGTGTGAAAGGTGAAAAACTTTAAACCTTAGAAGGTATAAGATACCTTAAACGTGGGAGAGAGGTGGCCAACCCCTTGATCCTTTATGAAAAATGTTAAATCTCTGCAAAAGCTCAAAACTTGATAAAAATGGACGTTACGTGTTTAACATCCTCTCTTTAAAATGAATAATAAACACAAAATGAAAGAGAGCAAAAGCAAGATGTTACCGAAGTAAGGATTATATGTTCTTTAAGGATCCTTGATCCTCAATCAGAATATTGAAATCAGTAAGGATCCGAGATCCTTTTTACATGAAGTATTTCTTGAGGTGAACAGCATTCCAAGCTCTTGGTAGGAGATCACCATCCATAGTTAATAAGCGATGTGTCCCCTTTCCAGTTTCTGCTTCTATCAAGTAGATACCTTCCCATTTTGGTTCTAACTTACCATCAGCTGGGTTCGTAGTGTTTTGGAATGCTTTCCTTAGTAACAAATCACCAACTTGAAATCTTCTAATCCTGACATTCTTGTTGTATGCCCCAGCCATCCTTGTTGATAACTGGCCATCCTTATTCTTGCTAAATTTCTGAGCTCATCTACAGTTCCAGGTCTTGGGTCATGTTTTCAGCATTCGTTCTAGTATCACGGATGCTTATTCTGGCTGTGTGAACCACCATCTCTGTAGGGATCACTGCCTCAATTCCAAAGACTAGGGAGAATGGAGTTTGACCAGTGGCATTCTTTGGAGTTGTCCTATGTAACACCCTGTAAAATCGTGTCCAATAGTATAGTGACACGTGTTGTATTTTAAATATAGTCTATTAAAGACCAATAAGGACTAAAGGCGTCAACATGCTCAAACTGAGCCTCTGAGTGACGGTCCGATGTCAACATGCATAAATACCAAGCCTCCGAGTGACTGATATATCAACATGCCCCGCCTATGAGTGACATCGAAGTCAACATGCTTGTAATAAGCCTCTGAGTGATCCTTTGCGAAGTCCTAACTCTCATACGTGCCATTGGATGAGAGGGTTCAATTTAATAAATATATGAAAGTTGGCTATTGGAGGGATTAAAAGTATCAACATGTTAATTCTTACCTCTGAGTGACCTTTTAACGAACCGAAAGCTCGACAATGTCCGGGCATAATCCCGGGTATGCCAAGTATTGGCTACGGAGGGCTAAAAGTGCCAAGAAGGTGTTTTTAGAAAGGTTTAGTGGGTTTTAAAAGTTAAGGGGCTAAAAGTGTCAAACTTGGAATCTGCCTTAGGGACGCTCGCGGGGCGCGAGAGGCAGGGCCTGTGCCTCTCGCGGCCCACCAAAGGACATCTGCTGCAGAAAATTTTGCTTGGCTCCCAAACAAAACTCCAAAACCATTAAAATCGAAACCATGGCTTCCCAAACTGCTATGCCACGTTTTGGGACACTTATAAGCTTCTTCTTACACCCCTAAACACCTAGCTTCACCTCCTTTGAGTTCTCCAACTATAAATAGGTGCTTAAGTTCATCATTTCAACTTGCACCTTTCTCATTCATACTCTTCTCCCTCCTCTGGAAGTTCCTAGCTAAAAGGAGCATCCAACATAGTTATTTGCACCCTAGGAATCACTGGTAAGTGTTCCTTCATTGTGCATTTTCGTTTATAGGCTTTTATCGCCAAAAGTCAAGCGTTTTTCGAAAAACGCTTTGACTTTCGGTTAAGATCATTATGGTCCAGCCATTGTTCGAAATGAACATGGCTAAGTGATCGTAATAAGATAGGCGTTAGTCCCTATAAAGGGCACCTCCTAAAGATCACATTTGCTAGACCAATTGACAGGTCAAAGTTATGATATTAAAAAGTCAAACAGGCCATTTTTCAGGAAAATCATAAATTGATCTTATATATGTTATGAAACCTATTTTGACACTTAAACAAGTTGGTAATAATTATTAGAACATTTGAGAACATGTTCGGCTCGTCAATTTCAGTTCTAGGGTCGGTTCGCAACCGAAAGTCGCGAAGTTTGACTTCTGCTTTGACTTTCGATTCTGACCCGATTTAGATTAGTTACCTACTAATCTAAAGTTGCATTATGATCATAATATAATGTAGCATAACCCTCTGAGGCTATATTACATGATCATAATCAGAATCCAAGTTTATACACAAGTTCCGTAATTATACATTTTTTGACTAAAATGTCCTTTTTGCATAAAACAAGGTTTTAAATGATAATGAACTTGAAAATGAGTTTCCTACTGATGTAATATTATAAGTAGGATTATTTGGGATATTAAACCAAGTTATAAACTGAGTTTTCAAACAGATCCTTAAACTATGTCGATAAATGACGATTTTAGCCCTTGTGGCTTATAAAATGGTTTTAATCAAATCTCTTCAAGGTAAATCATTTACCTACTGATATGTTATATTAAATAACATATCTAAGACATTTCAATCTGACCTTAACATCAGTTCTCATAAAAATCGCATAAAGACGCCATTTTACGACATAAGCGTCGTTTAGGCATAAAGTATGGTTTTAAACCATATTAATTGACCAAGACTTGTTACCTACTGATTTAAAAACTCGTTTTAAACGTATATTTACAGTAGGTACATGTTATAAACTCAGAATCCCAAATAATTTACAAACTTTGTGTAAAATGACCAAAATGCCCCATCGGTGCATAGTTTGGTCATAAAAGATAAATTACACATATAATTGGTATCCTACTGATATTATATCATGAATAAACTATTTTTCCAGAATACTCATGATTATAAACTCAAAATATATTCAAGTTCCTTTTATATGGTATGAAATTACCAAAATGCCCTTATGAGGCATAGTTTCAATTTAAAACCATAACAGGCATAAAAGTTGATATCCTACTGATATTACAACTTATTTAAAGCATAAGGGCATATAGAACTTGTCCATGACTTATCCGGTTACCCGATATAGATGATATGCGTACGGTTAAGTATATGTAACAAGTTTACGAAAATTAACCGAAACGGGTTTAACCTTGTCATTTAAGTCTCAAAATCCAGAATGTTTATAATTTACCCATATTATACAAGTCAAGGTACTTGTTGGGATTAAACTACATTTTATCCAATCATCATTTAATCTAGCGTCATACGTTTTGATCAAATACGCTAGTCGGTTTAAGTCAATGACTTAAATAAGACCGTTAGTATTTAATTAGTTAGTTTATGCCATAATCCAGACTAGAGACTTGCCGGTTAATGCTATCTGCACTTAGTACTCTTGTGTATGACTGAGTTATAAAAATTAAAAGAAGACTAGCTCAGGTAAATACTCTCGACTTATTTCCCCTATACGGGCTTGGGTTACGGTAAATTATTACCGCTTGCTCGGAAATGGGATCAATCGAATGCCGGATTATGGCTAGTAAATCCGCATATTCTGTTTTAATCAGTTTTGTCTGATAACTTAAACATCGGGGGTTAACTATGTGTCCTGGATATCCTCGGCTCATTACAATAAAAACGGCCACGACCTTAGCGTGTGTGTAGGCATACACCCGATAGACGCTCAATTATGCATTCCCACAAGGTTGGGAGGAATTGACTCCTTCGTGAGTCCAAAGTGGTGTGTACGTTAATCATGTCTAGGTCTCCGTATCAGGCCCTGTATGTATGGACAAACAAGTAAATCTGTTAACAAGGTTGGACGGTCAATTAACCTAAGTTATAAAAAGATTTTGTGCTGATACGCACTTAAAACATTTTTTAAATGTTTTCAAAATGAGTCAGTTGGGTGTATTTACCAGTGAAAGCTGACATATTTTCAAAAGACTAAACTGCAGGTACAATACGGAAATAGGCTGGAAGTGCTCGGTAGTGATAGAGGATCTTGCAAATCGTTGATCTGCCCAAAGTCTGTTTTATATTCTTTCCATGTACAATTTATGATCCGCCTGTGGATCTTCTATTACGAGCCTGTATATTATTTTGTATTTTCGAACATTCGGTTTGTAATAGTAATTTTACTCCAAGACTTCCGCTGTGCCGTGTTTAATTGACTATGAAGATTATCAACTTACGTCACGATACTCCCCACCCGGGCCCACCGGTGTATGGATTTGAGTTGGAAATCCGGGGTGTGACATCCTATCTGCCCAAAGGACATACGGTAGCTCTTCAACCCACTTCCCTTTCTTGGATCCAAGCTTCTACTTTAAGTTGTTGATGGTGATCTTATTGCCTGATTATGCTTGACCATTAGCTTGTGGGTGGACTGGTTGATGTTATCATCCTAATCCCCCAGCTGTCACAAAAGTTAGTATTTCTACTCCCAATAAATTAGGATCCATTATCACAAATAATTTCCGATTGAATTCCAAATCTAGTAATAATGTTTCTTTTAATGAAGGATATGACTTCCTTTTCTCTGACTTAAACAAACGCCTCTACTTTTATCCATTCAGAGAAATAATTAGTCATGGCTAGCATAAATACTTTTCCTCCTGGTGCCTTTGGGAGTTTGCCAACTATATCCATCCCCACTTTATGAATGGCTAAGAGGAAATTACTGGATATAAAGGCTCTACTGGTTGATGTAGGATATTGCTATGCCTCTGACAAGCATCACATTTCCTTGCATACTCTATAGCATCCTTCTTCATTGTAGGCCAATAGTAACTTGTTCTGAGGATCCTCGAGAATAACGCTCTGCCCCCAGTGTGATTTCCATAGTCTTTTTCATGAAAATCCTTCAAGACTTCTTGAATTTCTGGATCCTCAATACACCGCAAATAAGGACCTGCAAGAGATCTCTTATATAACATGTTATTTAATATAGTGAATTGAGATACCTTGATCCTGAAGGCTCTGGGATTCTCATCGGTGGGAATTTCCCTACTCTGAATATACTTCACAATTGGAAGGATCTATGATCCTTCATTTTGGCTGCACATCACTAGGTACAACTGTAGTAACCTCAACTATCTCCAATGCTTTATTTTCCTCAATTGCAGGAGATAGAATATGGATGATAGGTATCCTCACGTCCTCTGTTATTTTCAAAGATGATCCTAGGTTTGCTAAGGCATCTGCCTCTACATTCTCTTCTCTAGGTACCTGTGTTAAACTAAAAGAATCGAAAACATTTGCTAGTTTTTTAACAACTTCTAAATATTTAATTAATTTCTTGCCCTTCACAGGATATGAGCCATTGAAATAGTGCGTAATTAGCTATGAGTCTATGTATACTTGAAGATACCTGATCCTCATCTGTTTAGCTAACTGCAAACCTGCTATTAGGGCCTCATATTCTGCTTCATTGTTAGTTGTCTGAAACTCACAAGCAATGGATTGGGGTATTATCTCCCCTGTGATGATTTAGGTAGTATTCCTAGCCCGGTTCCTTTGACATTCGAGGCACCATCAGTGAAAAGTGTCCAAGGATCCTTGGTCTCTTCAAGCTGTTGAACCTTTAATTCAGCTTCCCTTTGTAGATCACTACTGAAATCAGCTACAAAGTCTGCCAAAGTTGAGACTTGATGGCAGTCCTGGGTTCATACTTAATGTCATATGCATTAAGTTTGACTGCGCATTTCGCCATTCTACCTGACGTTTTGGGTTTCCTGAGAACATTCTTAATAGGAAAGTTATTTTCACAATAATAGTGTAAGTTTCAAAATAATGACTAAGTTTAGTGGAAGCCATAATCAATGCAAGAATTAATTTCTCTAAATGAGAGTACATGACTTCAGCATCAAGAATGCTTTTACTTACATAATATACCGGATGTTGTTGGCCTTCATGATCCTTAACTAACACTGCACTTACTGCCTTACCTGAAACCGCTAAATAGAAGGATAGATAATCAGGGATGGTGCTGAGGATAGATAATCCTTGAGAGCTTTGAGTGATGCTTAATGTTTCTCGGTCCACTTAAATTTCTTATTCTTCCTCAGTATTTCATAAAAATCCTTGCATTTATCTGAAGATTTTGAAATGAATCTGTTTAGGGCCGCGATCCTTCATATTAGACTCTGAACATCCTTGGCATTGGTAGGGGATTTGATGTTCACAATTGCTTTTATCTGTTCAGGACTAGCTTCAATCCCCCTTTTGGTCACCATGTAGCTTAGGAATTTTTCCATCTTTGACACCAAAATGGCACTTTGAAGGATTTATCCTCATGTTGTATTGGTTAAGGATATTGAATGCCACTTCAAGATCCTTGAGATGATCCTCTACTCTCTTGGACTTGACCACCATGTCATCTATATACACTTCCATAGTGTCTCCAATCTGCTCCTTGAACATCATGTTAACCAGTATTTGGTAGGTGGCACCTGCATTTCTTAGTCCAAAAGGCATTGCAATATAGCAGTATATGCAGTAGGAGTCATGAATGTTGTCTCCTCTTGGTCAGATGATTCCATCTGAATTTGTTGAAATCCAGATGAAGCATCAATAAAAGTTAGCAATTCATGTCTTACGTTTGAATCCACCATGGAGTCAATGTGTGGAAGTGGGAAATGATCCATTTCGCCAGTCTACCTCCTCTTGGATGATAAGGTGCCTCTCAGGTGCAAATTTTCTTCTTTTTTGATGAATTAGCATGAAAGATTTATCAATTCCAAGTTTATGTGTTATAATATCTTTAGATATACTTGTCATATCCTCGTGTTTCCAAGAAAAGGTAGACTTTCTCCTCTTCAGGAAGGATACCAGATCCTGCTCTATACTATTAAGGATCCCAGATCCCATGAGGACCTTGATTTCAGGATCCTGAGGATCCAGTATTACATCTTTGATGTCTTGTTCTGCTGCCTCCAGGACACTCCTTGGAGGTTGCTATGATTGCTATGCCGCTCTTGGTTGTGATGCCGGTTTCATAGAAGATGTGTAACAGTTCTTTGCCTCTTGTTGATCACTTTCTATCTTCACTGCCCCAAGGTGTCGGTACCTTGACGCATTGATGATAAGTAGAGTGAACAGATTTGATATCGTGTATCCATAGCCTGCCAAGAATCACATTGCAACAGGATAAACAGTCAATGTCACAGAATTTTTGTACAGAGTTTACCCCCTCAATGTAAATTGGGAGTTTGATGTCCCCCAGCGTGTTCTTTGTCTCGCTGTTGAATCCTACAAGGACATATGATATCGGAAGTATTTTTGTCTCCGGGATGTTCAATCTTTTGACGACATCTAGTGGAATAATGTTGACGGAGCTCTCTCCATCAATAAGGATCATGCAAACAAAGTGGATAGATATAAATAAAGTAATGACTAAACCATCATGATGAGGATCCTGTATATCAACACGGTCATCCTCATCAAAGGATATGATTTTCTGCTGAGTCAGAGTTGAGGTTTGGATAGGCCTGTCTTCATTCTCCAGCTTTGTTTCTTTAGCACGCCTCATCGCTGCACATAATGAGGTTCCACATATATCAGAGCCTCTAAAAATGAAGTTGATGATTTGAGCGCCTGCTGGTGGTGCAGGAGCTCTTTCGGGCACTTTTTTAGGATCCTAGATCGTTGGTTTCTTCCTTTTGAGTAACTCTTTCGAGTAGCATTTGCTAAGGAGGTAGCCTATCTCCTTCCTGAGTGCTATACATTCATTGTTAAGGTGGACGAAGTCTTCGTGGTATGCACAACACTTTGATTTATCCTTATTGGATGTAGACTTTTCATTCTTCTTGGGCCATCTAGCCTTTTCGCCTAGATTCTACAAAGCAAGGATTAGTTCACTATTGTTAGTAGAAAAACAATATTTAGATATATGAGGATATTCCTCCTCATCTTCCTCTTCTTCAACTGAATGAACATTTTGATTGTCATGCTTGGAGCATTACTTGGATCAATTGTTCTTGTAGAAGGATCCTTGCTTCTCCTATTTTGATGATCTGGATAACCTGTCTTGGATCCTTTTGTCATCCTCTAGTCGGATGAACCTCAGGGCCCTGTTCCTTACTTCATCTAAGTTCCTGCAAGGTGTCATAACAAGATCGTCATAAAAGGAGAATCCTTTTGTAGTCCCATTTAAAACACTTCCACAACATTGGCAATGTCTAAATTTGGGATTTCCAAGGACTCGCTACCAAATTTAGTATAATCTCTAAGTGATTCGTCACGAGATTGGGTGATCCTATATATGTCACTAGTTAATCTTTCAAAGGTTCTACTAAAAGAAAACTGATTATTGAATAAATTAACTAAGTGAGAAAATGAAGTTATGGAAGGGAGGAAGACTTAGCAGCCATTTTAGTGCTGATCCAGTGAGCGTGGATCCAAAGCCTTTGCATAAACAGGCTTCTTACAATCTTTCAGGAATAAGGTTAATCTCTATTCTCTCTCTGTACTGAGCCACATGCTCTTCTAGATCAGTGGTACCTTCGTATCACTTCATATCGGGGGTCTGAAAACGTTCTGGTATCTCAACACTACATATGGGAGGTGCAAAGCGAGACACTCTGTGACTTCCGTCTTGAATCTCAGGAATGGGTTTGACCACTCTTGGAACACTAATTATCATGTCCTTGAGTTTCTACAACTCTCTAGCCATGGCTTGGTTGATCCCTACATCCTGCATGTAAGCATAGTTAGTATCAAAAGATGTATTAAAATTGTTACCTCCTGACTGGTTTGAAGTTGGTATCCCAGAAGTGTATCTAGGATAAGATATGTATGGCGCAATGGTAGGACCACAAGAAGCAATACTATGCATAGGGATGAAATCCCTTCGTGAACTTCAGAACTTCTGAGTGGTTGACTCCTTGAGGATCCTCGATCTTGAAAGATGTTGGATCCCGGATACATTGGTGCTGAAGGTCTTGATGGATACTCCATGGATCCTTGAATCCGAGTTGAGGATCCTTGATGCTGAATGTAGGATCCTTAGGGCTAGTACATTCCATATGACCCTCCAGGTTCGTAGAAGAATCCTTGAGGCTCAGTATTCTCCAGTGATCCTCGCCGAAGGATAGAGGATCCTTGAGATTGGAAGTAGGATCCTTGAGCTTGCGTCAATGCTAGTGAACCTTGCTGAAGATTGCAGGGTCCTTGAATTTGGACATTGGATCCCCTTGAATGCTGGATTGTTGATGATGGAGTAGCAAAATCCAATGATCTAGGTATCAGTGGAGACTGGTCTTCTGCCGATCTCTTCTACTTCTTGATCTCATCAATTTACTAAGGATCCTTTGGGTAATTTTGTTTTGTTGTTCCATGTAACCTTTCATCTGCAACACCAAAACAGAAATATCAATATTAGTAGTTGTAGAAGAAGATACATCAGAGGTTTTTGATCCTGTGAAGATGGATGATGTCTTCTTCTGAGCATTTTCAGCATTATTCTGGAATGCAGGAGGAATGGGAGGCAATGATGAACTGGTTTGGGATGAGATAACCGTCGGCATGGAACTTGAAGTGGATTTTCCCTGAGAGGCCATGTAGTTGATGGAAATGAATGGAAATGAACGAAATTTCTTAGGATTGAAGCACCACTTGCCCCATGGTGGGCGCCAAATTGGTTTGGTCAAAAATCGGTTAAGGGATAATGTAACCAGACTTTGATTGCGAGGTAGAGTGCTAATGCATTGAACAATTGTATGAACAAATGAGGAAGGTAAACAACGATGAACACAAAGATTTGTACAAGGAAGAAGCTCTTGATCTTTATAAGATCTCCAGCATAAAAAACGTCGGGTGATGGAAACTACTGATCACCAACTATATTGCATAAAAAGATTACAACTTTGGATGATCTTGATCTTGTTACAGTTGAATTCTAGTGTGTGTGTGTGTGTGAGAGAGAGAGAGAGAGCAGTTTCGAGAGCAACAAGTGTGCGAGTTGTGTATGTGTTGTATATTCTATTCAAGCTCAAAACCCCTGATATAATTAGAAATATCTATCTAACTAACTATCCGAATAATAGGCAAGTCTCCCATGATCACCATAACGGTTATGGCCTCATGCACATGCCTAAAATCCAGCATATTCCATAATATTCCAACTTGACCAAGTCCAATTTGCTATGTACCTTCGTATACAAGTTTTAAACAAAGTATACAATTAGTTAATAAAAACAATAATAAGAATCCGTGATCCTCAGACTTCCTGCACCATCTGTTAAGGATCAGTGATCCAGGCCAAATTAAGGATATGTGATCCATAGTAATAAAAATTAACCCCAAACAGTAACCCTTTTTATAAAGAATTTCTCCTTTAACACATACTGCCTTGACTTGATACCAACCCTTTCAACTTCCGTCTGATCATCTGGTAGCTTACCATTTCTTAGGAACTTGATCAAAGGGGTCATCCAGTTTGGCCCTTTCTTGGTAATTACATCTTGTACTTCAAGCTCTTGGATGGACGGTGTTTTCAATACTTCAGCTAACAATTTTTGTGACCTCGGAACTTGTTTGATAGTACATGATTGGAATATACTCATAAGTTCTTTTGCCTTCTCCCTGTACTTCTTCATGTTGGGTTCCTTGGCTATGTAGCTATCATTCACTTGGTTTGAGACAAGTAAGGAGTCTGTGAAGACTTGAAGCTTTTGAACATCCATCCTTTTTGCTAGCTTAAGTCCAGCAATGAGCGCTTCATACTCGGCTTCATTATTGGTTGTTTGAAATTCAAGCCGAAGAGCATATGTAAATTCTAACTTTTGGGGATTGATTAGTACTAACCCAGCCCCTGACCCTTCAAGGCTGGAAGCTCCATCTGTAAAAAGTTTCCAGGTATCAGGGTCAGAAGGCTCAGTTGTTGTGGTGTTAACTTCCGTTGATGTTTCTTTTGGGATTTCTAAAATGAGATCAGCCAAGATTTGGGATTTAAAAGCCTTCCTTGGAACATAGGTGATGTTGTGTTCACCTAATTCCACTGCCCACTTGGCTAATCGCCCGGAAGTTTCAGGCTTTTCAAGCACACTTTTAATGGGCTGGTCGGTGACCACTTGTATTGGGTACGCTTGAAAGTACCTTCGAAGCCTTCTGGCTGTTTTTACCAAGGCTAGGGCAAGTTTTTCCAATGGGGGATACTTGGTTTCTGCCAATTTTCGAGTTTACTAAAGAAGTAAAAGGGTACCTGAGCCTTGTTTCATTCAATGGCCAGGACCGCGCTAATGGCTTCCTCAGCAATTGAAAGATAGACAGAGATTAGTTCCCCTGTTTCTGGAGCAGCTATGTCTAGAAGTGAGGCTAAGTGTTGCTTCATTTGGTTGAAGGCTTCCTCTACCTCTTCTGTACATCTAAAGTCTTTCTTGTTGGTGCACCCTTGAAGGGTTTTGAAGAAAGGCAGGGATTTTTCTGCTAGTTTGGACGTGAAACGCTTAAAAGCTACAAGCTTTCCATTCAGGCTTTCCACCTCTTTCTTACTTTGTGGGGACTTTGTGTCCAGGATGGCTTTAATCTTATTAGGATTAGCTTTTATGCTTTGCTCTCCAATGATGTGCTCCAAGAACTTGCCTTCTTCGAAACCAAATGAACACTTGACAGGGTTAAGCTTCATGTTAATCTTTCTTAGGTTCCGGAAAGTTTCTTGTATATCATCAAGCATTTGACTTTCAGTTTTACTTTTGATCACCAAATCATCAACGTAGGCTTTCATATTTCTGCCTATATGCCCGATGAATGCTTTGTCTATCAAACGTTGATAGGTTGCTCCTACATTCTTTAACCCAAAAGGCATCTTCTGGTAACAAAAGATACCTTTGTCAGTATGGAACACTGTTTTTTCTTCGTATTTATTTATTCATCTGAATTTGATGGTAACCTTTATAGGCATCCAGGAAGCACTTGAAGGGGAAACCTGTGAGCGAGTCAACTTTTAGGTCGATTTCTGGTAATAGATAGATTAGGCATACTTTGTTTAAATCCTTGAAGTCAATACACATCCTCCAGGTTCCATTAGGTTTGCGAACCCTTACCGAATTGGCTATCCAAGAATGATACTTGACTTCTCGGAGGATTCCAGCTGGAACAAGCCCTTCAACCTCCTTACAGGCTGCAAGGCTTTTGTCTAGGGCTAAGATTCTCTTTTGCTTGACCACGGGTTTCACATTAGAGAGAATTTTGAGCTCGTGCTCGGAAACATCTCGGGGGGATGCCGGTCATGTCTTCGGGGCACCATGCAAAGATGTCCATGTTGTAAAGTAGCAGCTTCTTGAGATAAGAAAGGGTTTCTTCGGTAAGGTTGGTATTTACCCATATCCTTTGTTAAGGATATTTTGGGTTAATAATCCATCCTTTGTTCATCTCTTTCACTTTTTTGAACTTTCCCCTTCAACCAAGATGGTTTCTTGGGTAGGTTGAAGGGTTGCTACCCTTCTTTCGGTTGGAAATTTCACAGTACCTTGGCCAACTGAAACCGCCATTCCGAATGTACTTTGCCCTAGCCTTTCTATGATGACATCATAGTTGGAAGGGATGTTGATTACCACAAAGGTGAGGGTGGTTCGGTCCTTTCCATCTTTCCTTCACTGAAACAGACATTAAGGGTTATTTGGCCCAAAGGCTTGATGGATATGTCAACGATACCTTTAATAGAGAATTTTGATTGCTGAAGCCTTGAACGTTCGTCATTGCTGAGACGGTTGAAACATTTCTCAAACATTACTTTTGTGGCTGCTCCAGAGTCAATGTAGGACTTGTGTATCTTGATGGTGCCTATTGTAGTATCCATCACCAAGGGGTTGGAGAGCAAGTCCCCTTCAAGCGGTGGGAAGCAAACACATTTGCGTTCCCAAGCCTCCAAGCATGGACGTTTGTTGGAAGCTTTTCCACCAAAGTCTACCATGTTTACTTCTTTTATTTTTTCCTTCAACCATCGTGTCCCTTATAAGGTATTTGGAGGTAATGGCATTCATGAACCCTGCCACCCTCATTTTTTTCATCAGCACCTACATAGGCCAACCCTTCCTTCTTGTATCTTTCGATGAACTCTCTGAGACTTTCGTCATCTCGTTGCTTTATCTAGAAAATCACTGTAGCATCCTTGACATACCTCCGTTGTTATGAAAAGTTGGCCAGAAAACCTTTGCTTAGATCATCAAAGGTTCGAATGCTTCTTTCAGGTAGGTCGTTGAACCATATTCTAGCAAACCCTACAAGGGTTTGCATGAACATGAGGCAACACTCGGCATTGGATCATTTTTCAATTCTTGCAGCCCTAGTAAAGATCTGGAGGTGGTCTTCAGGATCCTCATTTCCGTCATAGGTTCTTATGTGGGATGGCATCTTAATCCAGGTTTGAAAATCGTAATCAACAATTTGTTGGGAGAAACAAGACAAATTGCTATGCTTGTATGGTTTGGCAAGATCTTTTTCTACTATTGAGGCTGGATTATTGTTTGTGGTTCCTTCAAGGGTGGTTAACACTTGATTGATGAAGTGTTACCAAGGAAATTGTTCCATCATTTGTGTCATCAGTTGGGGCATAAGGTTAAAGCCTTGAAGGCTTTCTGGTGGTACTGTATAAGGCATTCCCATGGAAGTGTTCATGACCGCACCTCGAGCCAAAGGCAAGATGGTCGTGGCTTGTTCTCATGAAGTGGCAACAGGAGGGGGAACGCTTGAAGCTGGTGACTGCCACAACTAATCAAGTGTAATTTCATGCCCAATGGGTGCGCTAGTTGCGACCGGTTGGGAGGTGAACAAGGGAAAAGCAGTTGGACTTGGCCTCCCAAAATCACAAGGGCTAGGACCAGCTTCAAAGTAAGATGTGGCTGGACGTGAGATACTAAAAGGAAGAGGTGGAGGACCGGGTGACAACGAGGGTTCAGACTCTTCATAGTCTAGTCTTATTCTCACCCCTTTTCCCTTTCCCGGCTCACGTGTTGGTTCAGAAGGGATCTCAACGGTAGGAAATTTCTTGCTACTCCCTCTGGTGTCAAATCGACGCGTTCCGGTATACTTGTGGCACCGATTTAAGGAGAGGGAACCCCTGAGCGAGGAGTTGGTGTCTGAAAGAACTCTGGGAACATGATTCCTATTGGAGTGCCTCCCGGGGTAGAAAACGGTGTAGATGCAGCTGGTGATGTTTGGCAAGCATTAGGTGTTGAAGTACGAGGTACTTGGTTCACCTCACCAGGAGACTCACTTTCTGACATGATGAACTTGATGGAGTTGGAGCTACACTACCGGTCTTTTATGATACACTTAGCGGCGTAGCCCCACGGTGGGCACCAACTTGTTGCTACAATAAATATAAGACTAAAGATAGTGGACAGACTGGTTAGGCAAAAGGGTTCAAGGGTTTCGGTTTGCCTAACGCAGGTCGTGGGGTCCCCCCATGTATGCAATACGTAGGGTTGGATCACTTTGTTATTGCTTGTATTAAATTCTGGATTGAATGATATTCAACCGAGAATGTTTGTATGCAATGTGATAATGTTGAAGTTAGTGAAGAATAGAACATGCAAGTGACAAGTTCTAGTAGAGAGAAGTGAGATTTCAGGGATGTCCAGCTGAATGACAAGGTATTGTCATTTACAGGGAAAGAGCTGTCTATAAGAAGAAACCATTGACTAGTGATCCAAGACTGCAGTGAGGGGCTATCATGTTTTGGTAGGTTGAAGGCTTTGTACCTGTGGGTAAAAGGATGTATTCTCCCACATGCCTCTTGTGCGGCTGAGTGAGAGGTTTCAAACGTAAAGTGTGATGTGACCAGTCACTGTCTTATGCTTTTTGCTGTTCACGGCAGTTAGTCAATTCCCAACCCTTTTGCATTTCAACCTTTTAAGTTGTATTGCGTTCTAATCATTTTATTGAACTTGAGCTACCCACGTCATCAGTACCTAAGGGTTTTCTATATATCTTTGCTATATATATATATATATATATATATATATATATATATATATATATATATAACCATTGACTAGCAGGTAGTTAGAGAGGAATAAAAAATCATTACAATGTTAACCGAGGATTAAGTAACAACACACCCAACTAATACTAGCTTTACGATTTCTATTCAAAAACCATAAAGACGAGAAAGTAACAATGGAATCAAATAAATATTCCGTCTTCTTAGTAGCAGCAGTCGAAATCGTCCCTCTTGAAAATTCGGTTAATTCCCTCAACTACCCCACTAAAAAAAATCTTGAACCTACACCGTTCCAAAGTGTACACCACGTAGTGCAAACAATAACTTCAAAAAACATCTTCTTCACTTTTCCTATCCCACTTGAACCGATCCATGATAATAAGGCCAATGGGTTTTTTTTGGTCGGAATATCCGTATTTACCTATTTTCAATAGCTTTCCATAGACTTGAAGCTAACTCACAAGCCCATAATGTTAATTATTTTCTCAGAAAAAAATACTTATTTCATCTTCTAAGACAATTATCATCCGATAAAGATAAACGATCAACATAATTTCGAAATTCTCAACAATGAATTATCACACCTATCAACGTCTCAAATCTAATCATCTTGAGAATCCGACCATATTAAGTATATTATGTTATACACAACCATGTAAAAAAACCCCAACTACCATCATCAAATACAAATAAGTATAGGGTTCCTAAGTTTTAAATCAATATGTAAATACAAATAAGTATAGTGTTCCCGACTTCTTTAATTTATTTTCATTTTATTAATTTTTATTAAGTTAATTATTTATAAAGTACAAAAAACGAATTATTAACAAGTGAAACATCCTTCAACTCATTGCCAACTCCCTCAAGTTACCACATGTCGTATGGCAAATTTGGAAGTGATGTCACAGGTGGATCTAGCATATCTTAGGGTGTCTGGGTCATCCCTCAAATTTTTTGGAGAAGTGAAAACTTGGTGCAATTTTTCTTTTTTCGTTTTATGTACTTTTTATTAGTGGGAAGAAATATTAGGATACCCCGGATTTCAAATAAAAATTAGGGATATTTCTAAATTTTTCTTTTATACCCGTCACTGCCCACGAATTTTTTGAAACTGAACACCACCATTGGAAATGGTTGTTTGTTAGGCATTTATTTATGCACATCCAGATTTTAAACGCATTTAAACGGATGATGACGGGCCCTCTCACCCATGAGTGTAACATACATATACCAAAGAGGTATTTGCGTGACGTGATGGAGGACATAAACACCGACAATCATGTAAAATGTTAGCTTTTTAAATTAAAAGACCATAGCAATTTCATAGTCAAGTCAAAGAGAATAAAAAGTTCATTTTTAAGATGTATCAATCACTTCAACTCTAAAAATAATGTAAAATGATATTGTTGTTCTCTCTATATGTATTGTAGTATGGAGTGTAAGAAGTTTGTTTTGTCTAAAAATGCTAAAAATGATTTAAAAACGAACTTCGAGTGAACACATTTCAGCAGTGTTGGAATCAGCTCATCGAGTTTTACCATCTAAGCTTTTAGGGTTTAGCTTTTAAGGTTTTACTTTAGTTTTTAGCATTTAGGGTTTAGAGTTTAGCTTTTAGGTTTTGATATATAAGGTTTAACTAGGGTTTAGAGTTTAATTTTATCTTTTAGAGTTAAGCTTTAGGATTTTTGCTCTTAGGGTTTAGTTATTAGGGTTCAGGGTTCGACGCGCATGTTCTAACGTCATCGAAATGAGCACAGTCGTAGTTCGTTTGAGTTAGATATTTAGTATTTCAAAATCCATTTTAAGTAAAACAAACTCCCTAGCGGAATCTTCCTAGATATATATATATATACACACACATATATATAATTTATATTTTTTAGAATGTGTTTGAAAGTCGACGTAGCTTTGGTAAAGAAATTTATAAGTTTGAAAATGTAAGTAAAAATCAGATGTGACATGTTTGGATGTGTTTACTTCTTAGGGTATACGGGTCGCATGTGGGGAGGTGTGCGGTGAAGTGGTTTGCCCCAGGGGGCACACCACCGCCATCAATATTCACCGCGATGGGTGGTTGCATTCAGTGGATGTTCACCGCTTGTTGGGAAGATGGGGGAGAGGGGGTAGTGGTTGCCCCCACTTTCTTTCAACCAATCATGCATTTCTTTTTTCTTTTTAAAAAAAATTGGTTTGAGAGAAACCACCGCTTGTGTTTTTAGACAAAAGGGGAGAATAAGAGAGAAAATGACATGACATTATAATTGCATAGGTGAAATTTTTCTCCAAACTCATGAGGGGTGTAACCCATTCACCACTACTTAGCTTTCCTCATACACTTAACTAAATATCGCAAGTTTAGATGCATTTACTAAGTAGCTTTCTCAAGCCCCTTGACTAAATACCCGCACTTACCATTTCATTTTTTTAAACTATAATAGACATTAATCGTTGTAATGATCAAAATAAACGTTAACTAGGTTATTTTCAATAAAAAATATCAACTTTCAAAAGTTAATAAAAAAGAGTTAAATCTATTTTAGTATTTTAGTAACGTGGTTTGGATTATTTTCTCAGTTTAGTCCAAAAGTTTCTTTTTTCGTCTGTGGGTCCATAAAGATTTTAGCGTTGCCATTTTAGTCCACTAGGTTAACATTATCCATTTTTTCTGTTAACAAGAAGGGCAATTTCGTCATTTTATATGGTCGAATTGCCCTTGTACTTGACAGAATTACGTATAAAATGACCGAATTTCCCTTGTCGTTAATAGAAAAAATGGATGAAGTTAACCTAGTGGACTAAAATGACAATGGTGAAACCTTTCTGAACCCACAAGCAAAAAATAAAACCTTTGGATTAAACTGTCAAAATGGACCAAACCACAGAAACTAAAATGACATTTAACTCTAAAAAAATAAGAATTTATACTAAAGAATATAGTTTTCACTTAGTGATGTGGACCAACTAAATCAGCACAACTAACCACTGATCAAGAGTTAAGAGTTAGGGCTGTAAACGAACTGAACATTCAGCGAACACTTCGTGAATCATTCAATGGGAAGTTAGTTTATGTTTGTTCGTTTAATCAATGAACGAACACGAACAAGATATTTCGTTTGGTTAACTAAATGAACAAACACGAACAAATGTCTCATTCGTACGACTACGTTCATGAACGTTCGATAATATGTTCATTTACGTTCATTCATGTTCGTTTGTTTGTTTGTTTGTTTAATTTCATATTACATTTCCCTCTTAAGTTTTACTTTCCCTTTTTTTCTTTACTTTCCCTCTAAACATTAGTTAATACTTATGTTAAATAATGGTAAAATGCAAACCCTTATCTAAACATATGAATATGTTGGACACCAAAGACATTTTTTGGGATACGTCTAGTAAAGTAATTATGTAATTACTCTAGAGTAATATACACATTTCTTTTAGATTATAAGACTAAATACGTGATTAATAAGATGGTAAAAAAACATATCTCTCATTCACTTCTCACATTAAGCCAATTTATATATTAAAACTCATTCGTACAATAATTTAACCCTTATCATATAATATCCAAATGCATCTAGTATATTGCTCATATATAACATATGTATAAGTGTATAATATATTTTTTATGTATAAATATAAGTTTTTAAAAATCACTAAAATAGATATATGTTCCAATAAACGTTGGATAATTCATTTCTAACCATGAATATAAACCTTTTAAACTAATAAAACAAATATGTAATTTCAACATGTAATATTTATAATTTTAACTCTTTATTTCTATGCAATAAGCCAATGAACCATTACAATTGACCAAGACATGTAATATTAATAATTTTAACTCTTTATTTCTATACAATATCCAAATGAACCATTACAATTGACCAAAAATATCTAGTTTACGTCCATAGAGCTTTCTACGAGGGTAGATTACATATTTTGAAGAGCCGCACAACATGTGACCGATAGCACGTAATTGTCACCCAAATGTGCCTCATGGCAATAGATGCCTTTATTTTCGCTCAAAGATGTTTTTTTCTTAACGGTAGAGGCCCGGACACCTGTAATCACCCTTCCGTCCAAAAAACAACACGTGGTGATGGACCCACCCAACCAGAGAGAAACCCACAACTGGGGAAATCCTTTGACTCAACCTATGACATCCTATTTGAAAAGTTGCGAGCTAATAGAAATCCAAAAAGCTTGATGATTCGGTCAATAATGCTTGACGTAATTGTGTTAATAGGAAAGTTACGAGCTAATACAAACCCATAAAGCTTAGTGATTCGGTCAATAAAATTTTTTTTGAACGACAAACAGAATTAATCACGAAAACTCCCGGGGTACCCATTGAACCAAACAAAGTACTCCGAGAGTAACCTGAGTCCACCACTAATTCCAGGAAAAACCCAATAACCCACCTGCCCATAGGCATGACGGTGAAATTACCAATAAACTCGTTTGGCTCAAGGATTGAACCCAAGTTTCCTTGGGTCTCATATTATTACCCACCAGTGTCTCACTCTTCACCAAATAAGAGTTGAACATGCGTCTCAAGAGAAATGCAAATCTTTCACCAGTTGTTTGGTCAATAATGACTAATGTATTGTGTTGTTAATGGAAAAAGTCTTAAGCATTAATAATTTAATTTTTGGTCAAAGTGGAAGCACAAGAATCGCTCATATTTCCTCATACCAGAAAATACCTAGAAGCCCAACCCCACAAACTTCTCATCATCAAAAGACGTGCATATCCCACGATGCCTTTTCTTTGCGTCAATTAAAGATAACCAATAGAAAGAAAAAAGGGGGCAGAATGGTCAAATACCAGAGTATTATTTGCTGCCTTCGTAACTTTTTTTGCTTTAAAACAAGGTTGACCAAACAAACAATTTATTATGTAACCATTATTGTATAAGAAAAGACATATTTGCCCTCAAATCTTTTCATTACCTAGGAATAAAATGTTGAGGAACATAAGTATGTCCTCTTGCCCTTTGGCTCCAATTTAATGCATAGGTAAACAGTAAACATCGAAGAACTACCAACTTTATTTATGAAGTAGTCCTTTTGATTTAGTTATGTTATGCATAACATGTAACATGAAACTTTTGCTTGAAAAGAAATACATTAATTGGGCCAAACATGTGGGGGAGAACACCCAATGATTCTTATCTATAGGAGATAAATGGGTTAGAGAAAGAATTCAACCTGAAAAAGAGAGATAAATTCCGAGCTTTCTAATGTTACGGACTATAGAAAAGTGAACTAGACTCTGTACGGGTAAAATGTTATGTGTATCAAGGAGGTATATTGACATAGTTAAGGATATGTATGACAGGACTGAAACTGAAAATAGTGTTTGCGAGCCTTTAGGGGATACTGATTTATTCTCTGTGGAGGTAGGATTCCACCAATGGTCTACATTGAGTCCGTTTCTTTTCCCAGTCGTCCTGGATGAATTGTCAAAGTTGATTCAAAAGACACTTCTATGGTGCATGTTTTTTGTTGATGATATAGTGTTAGTGGAGACTAAAAGAGAGTTTAAATGCAAGGTTAAAGGAATGGTGAGAAACTTTAGAGGATAAAGGTTCAAGAATTAGTTGCTCTAAGACTGAGTATATGTATTGTGATATTCGTGGTGTAGGCGATGACGTTGACACCCAGATCACCATTGAGGAGCAAGTAGTTTTGCAGACAACTAAGTTCAAATATTGAAGATCATTTGTAGAAAGAAATGGGAAGATAGATACTGATGTAGTCCATCACATCCAGGTTGGCTAGTGTAGGTGGAGAACAGCCACTGGGGTATTGTATGACAAAAGGTTTCCAACTAAATTAAAGTGGAAATTTTATACGGTTGTACTTAGATTGACTATGTTATATTAGACAAACTGTTGGGCCATTAAGAAGACACATGCATGCAAGATAGAGGTAGGAGAGATGAGGATGCTAGGTGGATGAATGGCACACAAGGTTAAATCGAATAAGAAATGAAGTTTCCAGGGAAAGATTAGGAGTTGCTAGCATGTCAGATAAGATAAAGGAGCAGAGATTGAGATGGTTTGGACATGTGAAGATGAGATAGATGATGACACCAACTAGAGCAATGTAAATCCTTATTCTAGAAGGGAAGAGGAGTGGCTGCAGGCCTAAAGTAACTTGGGATGAGCGGATTAGACAAGATTTGCTTGAGTTACACCTTTTTGAGGACATGGTATAAGATAGGAGTTTGTGGAGGCGTAGTATTGTAGTTAAGGATTGTAGGGGAGTGTATAGAGGTATCTTAGCTATGTGACATAGATATTCGTATAATTTAGGTGGACTTTGCATGTCATTAAGTTCTTGTATTTATGCCTACGTGTTGTCTTATGATGTTATACATACTTCTATTTTTTCCAGGTCACTTGTTCATCACACTTGTTTTTGTTCATTTTATTGGTAGTTAATTCTTATATTTTATTGTTTGGTTTTTTTGTCCGTTGTTTAATTTGGAGTGGGGGGTCTTTTTTGATGCAGTCTCTTTATCCCATGTATAGAGGTAAGTTTTGTCTACATCCCACCATCCCTATACCCTACCAATGGCTTTGCTATTCGTGGATGTGATTGTTGTTATTGTTGTTCTTGCAAGATCAAAAGGATAATAATTAAACGATTATTGCTTTTATTGACGAATTCTTACCGATCACAAAAAATAGAAAAGAGAAATACAAGAGCGAACAAGTTAATCGAAAGATGAATGATTACCCCAATTATATGCTAACCTCTTGCGTTAACAAACAATTAAGAATCCATCTTCAACCAAAGAGGTGGTGCTCCATTAGCAAAAGCAAAGCAACACCTAGATTTAGAAGAGGAAGGTCTTGGGTTCAAGTATAACAGACGACGGAGATTCAAAGAAACTTGGCGTTCAAAAAAAGAGAACCCATCGTCTAACTTGACATAATTAACCCCTGAACTCTTTACCAACTTGTCATTAGCCTCCAAACTATTTGCTTCATGGACTTGAACGACTTTCCAACACTATATATCACGTGTTGTGACTAGAGATGACATATCGGGTTTTTATATGCCCAGAACCGGTTCCTAACCGGACCCAGTTCTTGATTGAGTGTGAATGGAACCCGTTCTTGTTGGAACCGGTTTCAGTTCTTACCCGGTTTTCGACAATTAAAACTAGAACCGATGCTAACCGATTCCGGATAGAGTGGTGACCGGTTTCTCGGAAGAACCGGTTCCTCCGGATAATTCAATGAAAAGCTGCAAATGTCATAGGAACCGGTTCCAACGGCTATAATGTCGTTGGAAACCGATTATTGGCATTTAAAATTAGTTTCTATTATAAATATTCATCTCCTTTTTCATTTTCAAACACTCACTCCAAAAATACACTATTAACACCTTCAAATCTATAATTTTCAAGGTCCACAATTAAAATGGCGTGCAATAATAAGGTCGTTATGGTTTAGAAACAAAGAGAAACCCGCTGTTTGGAAGCACTTTGATTTGTGCTTAATGACCGATAACCACGAGATGGCTCGGTGCAAAGCATATGGCAAATTCGTGAAGGCTACGGCCAATTCCACGTTAAAAAAACACACCGATCGTCATTGTCCGGTTACAAAGGCGAAGAAAAATGAAGTCGGGGAAGCATCGAGAACCGGTTCTTCTAATGCATAGTGTGTTTATGTAACCGGTTCTAGGATTTAGAAGTTAAGTTATGTTTATTGTTAAATAAATGTTTAGTGTTTTATGTAATGTAGGATTTGTAATGTAATGTAATCGTACGCTTCATCATTTGCCACGTATCGGGATCAACCCAATGAGCGGTGACATAAATGACGATTCTGGTCAACCGTATGGAGACCACACATCAGTTGCCACGTATCGGGATCAATCCAACAGATAGAAATCGATTCCAACGGTAAAAAAACATTAAATGGTTGGTTGCAACGGCTAGGAATCGGTTCCAATGTATCGGGATCAAGAATTTAATGCACCAGGTCGAAATTGTTACGTAGGAACTGGGTACGGACCCTTTTTTAAAAAAAAGTGGAAGCGGGTAAGAACCTATGGGTTTTTTGAACCCGGAACCGTTCTTCAATAAGACGGGTAGGAACTGGAACTGGTTCCAGGTCAGATGTACCGGGTCGGGTTTGGAACTGGTTATTATGCCCATCTCTAGTTGTGACACATGTCATACCCACATGCAATACCTACCAAAGTCAGATTTTGCCGATAAAAAGGCTTCATGATGAATTTTGTCAATTTCACTCTAAAGTAGCATATACTTTCCTTTGTGCTTTCATTCAAAATAGGAGAGCCTTCATGCATTCAATATTATCAACCTCACTCAAAAAAGTATATTTTTTTGCTTCCATTCAAACTAGGTAATTAAGAAAACACGAAAAGAATCTAATCATAAAAAAGGATATTTTTTTGCTTCCATTCAAACTATGTGCTTAAGAAAACATGAAAAGAATCTAATCATGAAATCACTCTGTGATCCGGTGCTTAAGAAAACACGAAAAGAATCTAATCATGAAATCACTCTGTGACGGATCTTGAACTTGTAAATAGGGGGCCGAAAGTTTTAAAGAAAAGAACCAGGGGAAGAGGCCAATACTTGTAAAACTTCAAGATATTTTCAGTAAGATTAATACTATGAACTTGTCTTTGCCTGAATTGGTAGCTTGGTAGCTATCTGGGTCAATCTAAGCTCCGCCAGTGAGATCAGTAAGCTTGTCTTTGTCTAATTTGACGAATCTTAAACTTATTAATAGAGGGCCAAAAATTTTAAAGAAAAATAAGAGAAGCCGATACTTATAACTGGTGGCTATCTGGGTCAACTTGAGATGTTCATAGGTTAACCCGTTTATTTTTATATATTTTAATTGTCTTGACTCAACCTGTTTTTTAATTGTCTGACAAAATTTAAACCGACTGTGTGATGAACTGCAAATTTAAGAGAATATAAATGAATTCGTGTCTCGTGGCATAAACATAACTAATTTATCCACTTTATATATTTTTAAGCAAATAAAATGCAAGTGGTAAAAAAGGTCGTGTTTTTGTTTCATGTTAACCCATGTCGTGTTTTTGTTTCATGTTAACCCATGTCGTGTTTGGGTTCGACATGAGTGACACCCATTAACCAACTTTAGCCAAACGATAGAACAGATTAAATAGACAATCAACACAGCAAAAGTACCACATGATATATGTTAATTATAAAGTTGCTAGAGGTGTCAAAGCTTAAGTGCTCAACCAAATTTTTATGTCAAAGAGGTGGGTTTTTTATTCGACTAGAAAGCATCCACATAGCCTAACTAATGATTAACCCATGGCATACTTCTGGGTCCAAGCTCGAGCGGTGGTCTCATACTTGGCCCGATCATTCTTGTACATATGAGCAATCTCAGGCACCAATGGATCATCAGGGTTCGGGTCTGTCAACAATGAGCAAATTGAAAGCAGAACCTGCAAAATTCACATGTATTAGATCACAAGGCTAGATATCATCAGTTGGTTGTAACGGGTCATCCAAAATGGTTTGGGTCAAACCAGTAATAATACTTGGTACATGTTAGTACCAAAACGCTTTTGGTCCAGAAGTTTAAATCTTGTAGAAATAACTAGTGTGTCAGAGAGATTATTATGGAATGAACCAGTTAGGTAACGAGTCATTGGGTCATCAAACCTGGTTCAGGTCATAGTCAAACAAGTAATGTTGGGTACAGTTGACCCAAAACACTTATCGGTTAAAAAATTTCAATCTTGTATTATATTTAGTGTGAAAGACATCATAAAATGAACAGGTTGGGTAGTGGGCCACCAAAACTGGTTCAGGTCAAACAAGTAATTTTTGGTGAAGTTGACCCAAAGCACCTTTGGTTCAAAAAATTTTATTGTATAAATAAACAACTAGTGTGTCGTATATGAGTACAAAAAAACTTCATTATTTATATAATCGTGTGTGTTTTTCGAAATAATTGAGAATCTTTTGTACATAATAAAGATATACTATCAGCAACTTTTAGATCTGTTCGAAGTTTGAACCCTTATCCCTTTTTAAGCTAATTTTTCAATGTCACCCGTTTGACCATTAGACATGCAACACACCCGAATAGACCCCATGCCATGAAAAACAACAATATTTAGAACTTGGTACGACTGTCATGTCATCAACACCATGTCTGATTAATTAAAAAAATATTACCTTAGAGATAGTAAGTGCTGGACTCCACTGTTCTTTGAGAATGTCAAGGCAGATGCTACCGTTGCTGTTTATATTTGGATGGAATACCTTGGTTCGGAAGGAAACCTGTAAGCCATTTTAAGAGTAACGACTCACAGCAAGAATTAGTCTTTTGATATAATAAGCAGTGTAAAGATCAAATACATATGGGCAGAGCCAACTTTGGGCCTGTGCGGGAGGTGCCATCACACAGGGCCCAAAATATCTAGGGGCCCAAAATTGTTTAAAAATCCATATATCTATATATATTTTATATATAAACATATTGTAGAAAAAAGTACACAAATTCACTGTTGGCTCCAAAGGTTTTTCATTTTTTCTTCTCATTTAACCATTTACATAACAAACTTTACTCGTTTTCTTGTTTAAATTTGCAAGTTTTTTATTTCTCATTTAATCATTTACAGTATAAACTTAGATGAACTATGTATCTAGTTCTATTTATATTATGTGTAGTAAAAAGTTCGTGTTGCCAAACTAATTTGGATATGTTTACACATATTATTTTTGCTGAAAGGATTCGAGTGTTACTTATTTCATGCCCGGAGAGTGTTGAAACTAATGTTAGGTGTATTAATTTATTTGCAACATAAAACTAGGATTTTTTGTTTATTTATATAACAATTGTCGTCGTATTGTGGTTTTTTGGTATATGATTGATGATTATATTATAGGAGGGGCCCAATTTTTTTGTCTCGCGAGAGGCCCAAAAGTTTTTTTATTAATTATTCTTAGGGACAACCCTGCAAATGGGTCTTAACATACAAAATGGCCTTGACATAAAATTGAAGAAAACTTTTTTTTTGATCTACTTAAGTATGATGTTTAATTGCAAAATGTAAAAAGAAAAAAAATCGAGATTTTATACTAGTAGAGTAATTATGTAGAGTAATCATAATTACTCTACTAGTGTAAAATCTCACGATTTTTTTAGATTCTGGGACTAAATACGTGGCTAATGAGATGAGAAGAAAAATTTCGAAAAAAAAAATCGCTCCTTCACTTCTAACATTAAGCCAATTTGTATGTTAATACCCCTTTGTACAAAAACCTAAGCATAGGTCAGTTATTTAAAGTTGCATCAAATAAATGGCTAATGGTTCTCTAATCAGAGATTAGAGTCTAAAAGGTGTTACCTTTGGTGGCTTAAATGGGTAATCCGGAGGGAAGTGAATGGAGATGAGAAATACTCCACCAGAAAACGGGCTATCTGAAGGACCCATAATGGTCGCTTGCCAATGGAACATGTCTTCACCAGCTGGGCCTGATGATACCACAAATTTTAAATAATTAGCCAACATAAACTGATAATCTGTGGTTAAAATAAAAACTTCACTACATGTTTCAAATATCTTAACACAAATCACAATATCAAGCAGGGGCGTTCACGGTCCAGTTTTAACAGTTTTTCTAGACCAAACTGTTGGTTTAGGTTAGTGATTTGTGCTTATCAGACATTTATAGAAAAATTATAGAAGTATAAATGAAAAAGCGGCAACAATTGCATGAAAAAAGCTGTTCCAAAGCAAATTGTCCAATATGATTACTTCGCCATAGTATAATATCAAAGACTGATAATTATATATACTATCAATTATCATGTCAAGTTGTTGTGTTCCCCATAGCTACACTAGCCACTCTAATAACTAAAAAATTGTGTACCAAATCAGGATTTGGAGAAACAAAAGGATAATATCATAATAAGAATCAGGAGAATCAGGAGAATTAGACTATATATATATATTCATTTCATATCCAACAATAAGAAATAATAACTACTTCGTGAAGAAAGAAAGGAAACCCACATTGGTGTGCACGGGCTACGTAGGGGGGAAGTTGGAAGGGAAAATGGCTCGTATCATTTCCACTCTCTTAAAACACTCCTGTCTACAAGATTGAAATCAGCACAATGCTTAGCGGATTACCACAGTGGCCACCATCTGGTTCCTTAATTGGCATTGAGAAAGTATTATGAAGCGCCATGGTGTGAGCCACTTGAGTTTCCTGACTGCACCTGTTATCGGTGTTGATTTCTTTTTGCCGAGCCTTCTTCAATGGTTTTCTAACCTCCTTCAGTCCATTAGTTGTGTTGAAGCAATGGCCACAACAGTAGCTCTTGCTGCCGGGATCAGAGATGGTAGAGGGTGGAGTACACCAAATGATGGTGCTAGTTTTGGTGTGGCCACTGGGGCTGGTGTTGGTTGGTGCAGATGATTCAGGTTGTGGGGCTGAGGTTGGTGCGAATGGTTCAGGTTTGTAGGTTGAACATGAGGGGCAGTGACTTATGTCACGGGTTAGGAGTATGAACTCAGTTCGGTTACGAGGTACCAATTGTTGTGTACCAAATCAGGGTTTTGGAGAATCAGAACGATGAGAACCAAGAGATAATTAGATTCAATTTATATCCAAAACATTAAGCCATCAACATACCTAGTATGGTTATAGGCCTAAACGGAAATAACCGACTGACCCACTACTACACTAACAAATGACTCAAAATAAAAACTAACCCACTATTACCATTACCAACAACAAGAAATAAGAACTGCTACACTAACATTGGTGGGCATGGGCTACATGCCCTAGAAGTTGGAAGAAAGATAGCATGTATCAGAAAACTTAACGATCATCTATTTGCTTGATTTGGATTAGAGATTACAAAATAAGTGAAGTCTATGTCAACATATAAGAAATACAAAAATGATGGAAACTAACCAGCACTGCAAGAAGCTGGAGGGTCCTTTTGCAAGTCCTTCAACTCCTTTTGAATCCTCTTTGAAGCCATCACAAGATTTTGATCACTCTGCCTGCAGAAACAGTTTGTTACCAAAACTTTCTATTCAACATGATTGAAGGAAGACTATTATATATCTTGGCATCACACTACAAACAGTCTGTTTTATAAGTAATTCGAATTCGATGCGTTTAAGACTGACTTGAATGATCAATCTGTTAACCCAACATGTCAACATATTGATCAATGCCTATACAGAATACTTGAATCAAATTTGTTCATAGTAACATAATTTTTAATGGCGAATAGCGACAAATAGCTATAAGGTACCTATATGCTACATAGCGAATAGCGATACACTAGAAAAAAAAATTACAATTTTATATGTAAATTATATCAAAATACCCTGGTATATATGCTATTTTACATATATATTTAAAAAACAAAAAAATAAAAATAAATTGTCGTTATCTATCGCTACAACACTAATAGCGAGCCTAGAACTATAGGCTAGGTCCGCTAGCTATGACAACTATCCATAGTAAGCCAGTCATGCTAAACGTCCATTTCTCTCAGCATGAGATTATTAATGATTTAATGTTAACTACTTGAAAACAAATTCGAAATTTATGAAACCGATGTTCATGATGTAACCAAATTAAATGCAACCACCACCGCCCTTATTCAATCCTAAAATCTCTAAAAAAAGAAACATATGAATAGAAAATACACACTTCAAGGTCCAACATTACCTTCAGTTCATCACACACACACACAAAAAAAACCCTAGCAACTTCAAAATCATAATAAGTGCTTATTTTGTGTGCTACTGGTGACTAAACAATTATACACCGATTAATCAATCAATCCTCTATCAAACAACAATTACTGAACAACTCAACCGTCAAAAGCATACGTAATTCAAATATAACAAACAGATATCATCAGAATTCAAACCGAGACACACAAATCGACTTTCTACATGATCAATTACACAAAACCTCAAACAATAACACAACATATACAAAAAATCAATACAAGTTCACATAGTAGACACAAGTGAACACACATATAAGAAATCAGAGATCAATAATCAATAATAAGCAATGAAATCGAATGGAAACAACTATTTAACATGATCGATCAATGAAAGTAAACATAATTTGATAACAAGATGATGTAAAGAAGAATCGGAAGAAGAAAGTTGAAGCGATTGAATACCTTAGGGCTTGTTGTTGTTGTTGTTTAACGACGCTAAGTGGAGATTACGATAGTCTTGTGGATATTTATAGGAGGAAGGTAACTTTGGTGACACGTAGCAGAAGCAATCCTAGCTGTCGATAATCTGCGACTCAATCACTTGATTCCAAATCTTTTATTTTTATTTATTATTTCTCTCTCTCTCTCTCTCTTTAATATTACATAGATAGATTTTTGGTAGCGTGGAAAAAAAATCAATCCTTCAATTTCATACATCTCTAAAGTTATAAAATTAAATATGCATACAGCATAAAGTTTTAGGGTACTCGAGGCACTTTCATGTATTTTTTTTGGTTGTTGTGACATCATATCATGTTGCTGGGTTTGGGAATTACTAAGTGGGTTGATTAGTGGAAACCGATAAAGCATTTGGGATTTTGAACGTTTTTCAATAATCTTTGACTGTTAACTAATAAAAAAGTTATTTTATTTTAACTAAATAGGTATAGATAAAACTCATCTTGGTTTACACCAAATCCAATAAAAAAGTTATTTTATTTAAAATATATAGATACAGATATAACTCATCTCCATTAAGTTAATTCTATACTCTCAATTCTTCTACTATACAAATAATTCTTCATTCAAATTTTGTACCACGAGATGAAACATAAATTAATACTTTTGCCTAAGCATCGGATGAGTTCGACTTGAACGAGGCGTCTACTAGTCACGGATGATGTCGTCCAAAGCTGAAGTTGAAGACACGGCAACATAAAAATAATATGTGCCACTTGATCATAAAAAGAACTCTAAAGGATCTAATAGAAGATTATTTTATCAATAATCTAAAATACGATGAACTTATGTTTCGATCAACTTTTTGGATGTTGAAGGCATTATTTTTTAAGTTGTCAGGAGATACAAAAGCCAAAATTAGATGGTTTCAAGAGAGCCTAAACGGTAAGATGAAAAAAGTTTAATGGCATTAAAAACATACACATCAACGGTTAAACAACTTGCGACTGGTAACCCTCATGACGAATATGATGAGTAATTATTTATCGGCGATATGACTTCATGTGAATGCCTAGAATATTTATGTAATATCATACTCAATCTATACGACAAAGAGTTTTTACATGTCACACCCCAACCGATGGCGGAAACATCGAAGTGAGACGAAATAGATTGCTCAAGGCATCATAACACTATTTGCGACAATAATTTGGTCAAACCCGTTTCATTTCATAACAAAAATAGTCAACTACAACATGAAATTTCAAATACAATCAATTCAACAACATAAATCCTAGCATTCTACGTGTGTTTCTAAGCCATCCCTACTAAGTTCCATCATGATCAACATCTTTAACCTGCAACATGTTAAAAGTATAGTTCAATACAACAAGTATTGGCGAGTATACAAGTTTGATATAGTATAAGTACAAAAGGTTTAAACGAATCCACATGTTAAGCTAG
The DNA here is from genome assembly GCA_947069175.1 of Scalesia atractyloides. Lineage (NCBI taxonomy): Eukaryota > Viridiplantae > Streptophyta > Magnoliopsida > Asterales > Asteraceae > Scalesia > Scalesia atractyloides. Next base: position 14,501,633 of record CAMTDV010000022.1, read on the forward strand.
CATATAAGATTTATGTAAACATGGCATGCAATCTATAAGTCAACCCTCGCGTGTACCGCAAAATAGAATAAAACTTAACATGACCTCAAGAATATGGGCGGTGCGTTACTCCTATAGCGCGATACATGTTAAGGGGGAGGTTTTAGCCAAAGTTAATGACCTCACATAAGAATGTTCCAAGTATACGAATCATGTATCACGTAACTATAACATGTATGATGGATTGTTTGTGTGATTGCATAAAAGTATAAGTGTGATTGCCTGTATTTTTGATAGGTTAACATATTGCACCCAAAAGGGTAAAGCGTAAAACTGTCACACCCCGACCCGCAGCGGAAACAAGAGTCGGGGCATAATTGGGTTATCACCAAAGCTCATGATGTTTACTAATATGTTTCATATTTATTAAATCCAAATTACATTTCAAAGTTTCAAGTCAAATTCATACAATACAAGGAAAGGTAAAGATTAACTAAACAAATCCATAATCTAAACTGGTTTATTCTTCTAGGCCGCCCTATATGTTTCTTGCTTCAACTTGATCACCTGTATCATGTGTAAAAATGAGAAATTTTGGGTCAACAAAAGTTGGCGAGTGAACCTTGTTTAAAACATTTGTTATTGGTTAATTATTGTAATTTAATTTAGGAAAAATTGTGCAATAATCATATATGAACAAATGTATGTAAACATAACAATCACAAACCACCTTGCTTAAGCATGAAAATAAAAATAACAAAGTATGTGTTGGCAACGTCCCGTTCACGCTCATAGGTAATGGGGAAGGGACGGCCTATGCTAATGTATGTGAGATCAAGGCTCAATCGAACGGAGCCGATCTTATGTTGGCAACGCCTGGTTCACGCTCATAGGTAATGGGGAACAGCTCACGCTCATAGGTAATGGGGAGCGGCGGCCTATGAAATGTATGTACTGAAATGATAATTTAATCTAAACTTCAACCACACAAACAATGGATACACATTGAATACACATTTGATCATGAACATGATGGATGCACAAATGTTTAATTATAATAAATAAATAACGACACATGATACACCCCAAAATGTGATTAAAACGGGGAATTGGTAGAGATTCACTCACATTGGATGCGTTTGATTGAAGATGTTGGATGCGCACGAGTTTAGGGGATTGATCGACGAGAGATAACTAACCAAATAAGAAATGAAAAGGCACGGTAAGTATGTGGATTTTATTAACTATTTTAATAAGATTTTTGGGTATAAATTTGTGAGTTTAAGACTACTTTCTAATCGTGAAAACGTTATTTTTAAGTATTTTTAATTGATTTTTAATTTAAATAATTGATTTAATAAATAAAATAAATAATAAAAAAAAAGTTGACTTTGACCGTTGACCGAGACCGTTGACCGTTGACCGGTTTAATTGTGCGAACTTGTGCGCTGGGTGAGGCTCGAACCCGAGACCTCCCGTACGCGTGCACGCAGCTCTACCAACTGAGCTACGTGTCTAACCCGAAATAATTCTGTTTTTAATTATACTTATATACTATTTACTTTAAACCGAAAATTATTTATTTTTTTAAAAAGCTTTTAAACTTAACGGATCGGTGCTGACCACAGGTCTCGAACCCGGGACCTGTGGGTTAGCGTACACACACTCCACCGCTGGACTGTGTGTGTCACTTGGTTACTTACTCGGTTTTTATTATACTTAACATATACTGTGCTCAACCCGGTTCAATTAAAAAGGCGAAATTTTATTTCAAGTGGGTAAAGCGGGGACAGGATTCGAACTCGCGTCTCGTGTATGTTTGTTGCACACAGTCCACCGCTGGACTGTGTGTCTAACCCGTTTATTAAACCGATTTTAATTATACTTATATTATACCACACTTCATCTTCTTCGTTCAAAACATAAACATTGATCAAGAGACTGTTATTTGCTAAGGTAGCTCAATGCAGGTTATGAGTCATCGAAAATAAAGTGAATGGAAAGAGATTGGAGGGTTTATTGTACCAACTGTTCGCTTTTCTTCAGACGTCCGGCAGGGTCGTCGGCTCCGTCTTGGTGAACTGCGGCTGATAGAGTCTATCAATAAATTAGAGCGGTTAAATGCGAAGTGGGAATACTGGGTAATAACTATCAGTGAAACAGATGAGTTATACCGACAATCAGCAGTTCCCCTGAAAGTTCAGAAATGTCTCCGGCGACTCAGATAATCCGGCAACGTCAACTGCAAAGGATTCTGGGTGAGGGATTTATATTAGAACTTGTCTAATAAAGGAATGAGCCAGAAAAATCGAAGTAATTACCGTGCAGGTGGAAGTCTCGGTTTTCCGGCGACTTGCAGATGTTTTCCGGCGAGTAGATTTTCGTCGAGAGAAAGTGCGATTTGGGAGCGAAAAGATTTCTGGCGAATTGTGGTTGAATTTATAGGGTAGAATCGAGGTGAATGTGGTCTGAATTCGGTCTTAATTCGAAGTCAGCCGTTTCTCCGGCGGTTACGGCTGTTGTCGCGGGTTCAGATGTCCGTTATAACCGTCGCTAACGTTAATTCAATGGTTAATTCGAGTGGTAACGTAATTTATTGGCGAAGTCGTCGGGATTTCCGACGACTGCTGTTTGGGCGCAAGTTGACCGTATATGAAATCCCCATATCATTATTTGATTTAATAAATCCCTTATCTTAACAGAAAAACCAAAGCGGCGGAGTGGTTTATGGTTGTGAGTTAAGACTTTGAAGAAATAACCGGCTGACCCGGGTTCGACTCCCGGCAGCCGGTTTTTCTTTTTAATTCATTCATTTTGATATTTTTACAATTTTAAATTATATCTTTTAAATTGTTGATCAATTATGAATCGTTTAAAATTAAAATAAGCCGTAAATGAAACAACAAAATTTTAAAACTGATTGTTCGGTTATTAAACGAAGCGGGTTTCGAAAACCCGTTTTTCGACAAATGTTACAGTATCCCCTACTTTTAGAAATTTCGTCCCGAAATTTAGGTAGTAGTAGATACAGGAAAAAGGTGTGGGTATTTTTCGCGCATTGAATCTTCACGTTCCCAAGTAAACTCAGGTCCTCGTTTCGACTCCCAGCGTACCCTGACAATTGGGATGCGGCTTCTTCTCAAACGTTTTTCTCCGAAGTCCATAATTTCTACTAGTCTTTCAATAAAATGCATAGATTCATCAACTTGAATGTCTTCTAGAGGAATATGGAGATTTTCATCGGCGAGGCACTTCTTCAAGTTCGATACGTGGAATGTGGGATGAATTCTGTTGAGTTCCTCCGGTAAGTCAAGCTTGTAGGCTACAGGTCCTACCCTTTCGAGTATTTTGAAAGGACCTACGTAGCGTGGTGCTAGCTTGCCTTTTTGGCCGAAACGAACTACTCCCTTCCACGGCGATACCTTTAAAAGTACTTGATCGCCCACGTCAAACTCCAAGGGCTTTCGTCGCTTGTCAGCATAGCTCTTTTGACGACTTTGTGCTGCTAACAGGTTGCTTCGGATTTGATGAATCTTGTCAGTTGTTTCTTGTATCAATTCTGGACCGGTGATTTGAGCTTCTCCAATTTCGTGCCAACATATAGGTGATCGGCATTTACGACCATATAACGCTTCGAAAGGTGCCATGCCGATACTTGAATGAAAACTGTTGTTGTACGAAAATTCAACTAATGGCAAGTGAGCGTCCCAATTCCCTTTGAAGTCTATGACACATGCCCGAAGCATGTCTTCAAGAGTTTGAATGGTGCGTTCAGATTGACCATCAGTTTGGGGATGATAGGCAGTGCTGAGATCTAATCGCGTACCCAATGCGGCTTGTACAGCTTGCCATGTGCGTGAGGTGAAACGACCATCACGATCCGATATAATGCTTAAAGGTACACCATGACGGCTTACGATTTCACTGATGTAGATGCGGGCTAGCTTCTCATTTTTGAAGTCCTCGCGGATAGGAATGAAGTGAGCTGATTTTGTAAGACGATCAATGATTACCCATATTGTGTCGTACCCACCAGGAGTGCGAGGTAACCCGGTAATGAAATCCATGGTTATATTTTCCCACTTCCATACGGGTATTTCAGGTTGGACCAGAAGTCCTGAGGGTCTTTGGTGCTCAGCTTTCACTTTTGAACAGGTAAGGCACTTGGAAACAAAAACAGCAATATCCTTCTTCATGCCAGGCCACCAGTAGGTGTATCGGAGGTCTTGATACATCTTGTCGGCTCCTGGATGTACAGAGTATCGTGTCTTGTGAGCCTCTTTCATAAGAGTATCGCGAAGATTGTTGTGATCAGGAATCCATAGGCGATCGAGATAATACAGAATGCCGTCAGATTTGGTTTCGAGTTTAAGTTCTGCTCCACAAGATAACTCATTGCGTATGTCGTATTCTGTTATGGAAACATGTTGAGCTTCTCGGATTTGGTCTTTGATGTTGGTCATGATTTGCGAACATAGAAGACGAATAGAATTCGCATAACCTTTTCGGCTGAGCGCATCAGCCACCACATTTGCCTTGCCAGGATGATACCGAATTTCACAGTCATAATCATTAAGAAGTTCGACCCATCTTCGTTGCCTCATATTCAACTCCTTTTGGTTAAGATATGTTGGAGGCTCTTGTGGTCAGTGTAAATCTCACACTTGGTACCATAGAGGTAATGTCTCCATATCTTAAGAGCGAATACAACGGCGCCAAGTTCTAGGTCGTGAGTAGTGTAGTTCTTCTCATGAGTTTTGAGCTGCCTAGAAGCATAGGCTATCACTTTTCCCCTTTGCATTAAGACACAGCCTAAACCCTGTCCTGACGCGTCGCAATATACAACAAAGTCTTCGCAACCTTCGGGGAGTGTGAGGATAGGAGCGTCACATAGCTTTTGCTTAAGAGTTTGAAAGGCTTCTTCTTGCTTAGGTCCCCATGCGAAGGGTTTTCCTTTATGTGTCAAAGCCGTGAGTGGTACAGCGATACGAGAGAAATTCGATATGAAACGACGGTAGTAACCAGCCAATCCAAGGAAAGATCGTACCTCAGTTGGGGTACGTGGCGCTTGCCATTCTTGTAGTGCCTTGATCTTTGCGGGGTCGACATGAATTCCTTTGTCATTGACGACATGACCAAGGAACTGTACTTCTTGTAACCAAAATTCGCATTTGGAGAATTTAGCATAAAGCTTTTCGGTCTTCAAAAGTGAGAGGATGAGCCGAAGGTGTCGCTCATGATCAGTCTTAGACTTTGAGTAAATGAGAATATCGTCGATGAAGACTATAACGAAACGATCAAGATAAGGTTTACAAACTCTGTTCATTAAGTCCATGAAGACGGCTGGAGCGTTGGTTAGACCAAAAGGCATAACCATGAACTCGTAGTGACCATATCGAGTTCGGAAGGCGGTCTTTGGAACGTCTTCTTCATGTACTCTGAGTTGGTGATAGCCGGAACGAAGGTCGATTTTTGAAAAATAAGAGGCACCCTGGAGTTGGTCTAGAAGATCATCGATGCGAGGTAACGGATAGCGATTTTTGACCGTTAATTTGTTGAGTTCCCTGTAATCAATGCACATGCGAAAAGTCCCATCTTTCTTCTTTACAAACAGAACAGGTGCACCCCAAGGCGATGAGCTAGGACGTATGAATCCCTTGTCGGTCAGTTCTTGCAATTGACTGGCCAGCTCTTGCATCTCAGATGGGGCTAACCTATAAGGAGATTTTGCGACGGGTGTTGCGCCAGGTATAAGGTCGATACGGAATTCGACTTCTCTCTTGGGAGGAAGTCCGGTGATATCGTCGGGAAAAACTTGCGGGAATTCCTTCACTACGGGTATATCTTCGAGTCTCTTCTCTTTGCCTCCTTTCTTGACAACGTGGGTTAGAAATGCTACATAATTTTTGCGGAGATATCTTCGGGCTTGAAGACAGGACATTAGCTTGAGTCCTTTCGAAGGGGTTTCTCAAAAATTCGCAGAGTTTGACCGTCTGCAAGAGGAATGCGAATGAACTTCTCACGGCATACTACTTCAGCCTGATGTTGGCTGAGCCAGTCCATGCCGATTATAATGTCGAAACTTCCCAACTTCATAGGAATGAGGTCAACAGAAAAGTCGTGATCGTTTAGAGTAAAGGTGCAGTTCCGGATAATGGAGTTTAATGAGACTGGCTTTCCGTCAGCAACTTCTACCGTTATGGAGTTCATAAGCTCGACACGAGTTTGATTGAGGATGGGTTCGAATTCTAAGGACACAAAACTCTTATCCGCGCCAGTATCAAATAATACAGATGCATAACTACCATTGACGAGAAACGTACCGTTAACCACGTTGTTGTCGGCCCTAGCTTGGTTGGCGTTGATGTTAAATGCTCTTCCTCTAGCAGGTGGAGGAGCTTGGTTAGCTTGGTTCACTGGATTCGCTTGAGCTTGAGCATGTATGATGTTTACCAAGCGTGGACACGTGTTTCTAAAATGGTTTGGGTCACCGCAATTATAGCAAGCCCGCATGGGTTGCATCATGGGGTAGTTGGGTTGATAGTAGGTTTGGGTTGTATGTTGTGTAGGCGGTGGTTGAAAGGGTTGTTGGGTTTGACCCATCATTTGATGGTGGGTTTGAGTTGTGGGTTGGTTGCGGTTCATTCGTTGCAGTGTGCGGCAGGCTTGAATGGTGTGCCCTGCACGGCCACAGCCGGTGCAGTATTGACAGGGGTAATCGGGGGAGTGATGGTATTGGCAACGGGTGCACTTTGGGTAAGGGCCAGAGTATTGCCTTTTGTGTGGTGCGGGTGAAGGAGTAACTTGTGTGATGGGGGCAACAGGGGTGGGGAAATTTGTTTGAGTGACGGCAAAATTTCTGGTATTTCGCTTTCTCTTGTTTGAAAATTTTGAGGATGAGGTGGGGTGGTTGGAAGTTGGGCCCTCAATGGGGGCTTTCTTTTTCTCCTCTTTGAACTTACCGTTTCTGATGCGGTTCTCGGTAAGTTCGGTGGCTAATTCCATGGCGGCTTCGAGCGTTGTAGGCGAAGCGCTGAGGACTGAGTCCTGAATCTTCGAGGGAAGGCCTCGAATATAGTGTTCCACCAATCGGTACACGGGGGTGAACAAGTTTGGAACCATCTGGTTCAGCTCAAGGAATCTTTTGTTGTAGGAAGTGTGATCCCCTTCCTTTTGCTTCAGTGAGTGGAATTCATCCTCTAACTTCTTGAGTTCGCTTCTTGGGCAGAAGCGTTTTGTCATTACTTCCCTTAACTCTTCCCAAGTTAAGGCCATAGCGTCTTCCACTCCTCTCTTACCCTTCTCGGTGTTCCACCAGGTCAGGGCTACCCCGAATAATCTCCCAGTCGCGTAACGTACCTTGCGATCCTCGGGACAATCGCAATTTAGGAAAGTGTTTTCCATCTCCTCAAACCAGTAGAGGAGAGCAGTGACACCTTCGGTCCCTTCGAACTTCGGGGGATCGCATGACTTGAAGTGCTTGTAGGAGCATTTCTTGGAGGAGGGGTTGTCGATGTTTTGATCCTCTTGGTTTGGTGGATTGCCAGGATTTGCAGTGAGAGCTTGCTGAACTTGGACTACAATATCAGGAAGTGCCGTGGCCATTTGTTTTGCTATCTGAGCGGCCAAGCGTTCGTTTGACCTACCTGACTTCCGTCCTCCACGTAGCTGCCTAGCCGACATCTACAGGAATATACATAGGAAGATGGTGAGTTTATGGATTGTTTAGGGGTCATGTGTCAAAAAAAAATGAAATTAACATAAATACCGATAATGCAACGACATCCATTGGATGTCTTGGGTTAGCTCATGTTGGGCCTCAAATGTCCCCCATACCTTTACCTGTATAGTCATGTGGGCCCCCATGACTATTGGCTTGGTAGGATTTACATTAGTATTGGCGATTTACACTCACATGACCCGAATGAAAACCACAAAATATGTTTACAAGATGTATGGTCGGAATGTGTCCAGGTGTAGACACAATGACAACTCAAAGTGGGGTTAGTTCACACGACGTTTGGTATAGCATGCTTTGGCCTAATAGGTACTTCGTACTCTCATCGTTAGTCCCCAGGTAGGCAAACTGGTCCTTTATTTTGGATTTATACGAATGCCAAGCCTAGACAGGACGTTCCGACTACCGGTACTGGTACCCTTCCAGTTACTACATGCCCGTCATGGGAACTCACTTTGATGAGATTTGAAAATACATAAATCATTGTAAAGCAATCATGAAAATGATGTGGTGTGTGCTTTCATGGATATGATATGTTGTAAGAGTATGGTTCATGGTGAGCAATATATGATAGTATATACTTATGAATATGCTTGCATAACATCGAATGTAATGATAAACATAAAGCATATAAACATCATGAGATTTGCATGTAACACACAAAAATTTAAATTTTCTAAGCAACTATAGTATAGGCTCTAAGGGTCTAATAACCTATCCTATATCCCTATAGTCATGGCTCTGATACCAATCTGTCACACCCCGACCCGCAGCGGAAACAAGAGTCGGGGCATAATTGGGTTATCACCAAAGCTCATGATGTTTACTAATATGTTTCATATTTATTAAATCCAAATTACATTTCAAAGTTTCAAGTCAAATTCATACAATACAAGGAAAGGTAAAGATTAACTAAACAAATCCATAATCTAAACTGGTTTATTCTTCTAGGCCGCCCTATATGTTTCTTGCTTCAACTTGATCACCTGTATCATGTGTAAAAATGAGAAATTTTGGGTCAACAAAAGTTGGCGAGTGAACCTTGTTTAAAACATTTGTTATTGGTTAATTATTGTAATTTAATTTAGGAAAAATTGTGCAATAATCATATATGAACAAATGTATGTAAACATAACAATCACAAACCACCTTGCTTAAGCATGAAAATAAAAATAACAAAGTATGTGTTGGCAACGTCCCGTTCACGCTCATAGGTAATGGGGAAGGGACGGCCTATGCTAATGTATGTGAGATCAAGGCTCAATCGAACGGAGCCGATCTTATGTTGGCAACGCCTGGTTCACGCTCATAGGTAATGGGGAACAGCTCACGCTCATAGGTAATGGGGAGCGGCGGCCTATGAAATGTATGTACTGAAATGATAATTTAATCTAAACTTCAACCACACAAACAATGGATACACATTGAATACACATTTGATCATGAACATGATGGATGCACAAATGTTTAATTATAATAAATAAATAACGACACATGATACACCCCAAAATGTGATTAAAACGGGGAATTGGTAGAGATTCACTCACATTGGATGCGTTTGATTGAAGATGTTGGATGCGCACGAGTTTAGGGGATTGATCGACGAGAGATAACTAACCAAATAAGAAATGAAAAGGCACGGTAAGTATGTGGATTTTATTAACTATTTTAATAAGATTTTTGGGTATAAATTTGTGAGTTTAAGACTACTTTCTAATCGTGAAAACGTTATTTTTAAGTATTTTTAATTGATTTTTAATTTAAATAATTGATTTAATAAATAAAATAAATAATAAAAAAAAAGTTGACTTTGACCGTTGACCGAGACCGTTGACCGTTGACCGGTTTAATTGTGCGAACTTGTGCGCTGGGTGAGGCTCGAACCCGAGACCTCCCGTACGCGTGCACGCAGCTCTACCAACTGAGCTACGTGTCTAACCCGAAATAATTCTGTTTTTAATTATACTTATATACTATTTACTTTAAACCGAAAATTATTTATTTTTTTAAAAAGCTTTTAAACTTAACGGATCGGTGCTGACCACAGGTCTCGAACCCGGGACCTGTGGGTTAGCGTACACACACTCCACCGCTGGACTGTGTGTGTCACTTGGTTACTTACTCGGTTTTTATTATACTTAACATATACTGTGCTCAACCCGGTTCAATTAAAAAGGCGAAATTTTATTTCAAGTGGGTAAAGCGGGGACAGGATTCGAACTCGCGTCTCGTGTATGTTTGTTGCACACAGTCCACCGCTGGACTGTGTGTCTAACCCGTTTATTAAACCGATTTTAATTATACTTATATTATACCACACTTCATCTTCTTCGTTCAAAACATAAACATTGATCAAGAGACTGTTATTTGCTAAGGTAGCTCAATGCAGGTTATGAGTCATCGAAAATAAAGTGAATGGAAAGAGATTGGAGGGTTTATTGTACCAACTGTTCGCTTTTCTTCAGACGTCCGGCAGGGTCGTCGGCTCCGTCTTGGTGAACTGCGGCTGATAGAGTCTATCAATAAATTAGAGCGGTTAAATGCGAAGTGGGAATACTGGGTAATAACTATCAGTGAAACAGATGAGTTATACCGACAATCAGCAGTTCCCCTGAAAGTTCAGAAATGTCTCCGGCGACTCAGATAATCCGGCAACGTCAACTGCAAAGGATTCTGGGTGAGGGATTTATATTAGAACTTGTCTAATAAAGGAATGAGCCAGAAAAATCGAAGTAATTACCGTGCAGGTGGAAGTCTCGGTTTTCCGGCGACTTGCAGATGTTTTCCGGCGAGTAGATTTTCGTCGAGAGAAAGTGCGATTTGGGAGCGAAAAGATTTCTGGCGAATTGTGGTTGAATTTATAGGGTAGAATCGAGGTGAATGTGGTCTGAATTCGGTCTTAATTCGAAGTCAGCCGTTCTCCGGCGGTTACGGCTGTTGTCGCGGGTTCAGATGTCCGTTATAACCGTCGCTAACGTTAATTCAATGGTTAATTCGAGTGGTAACGTAATTTATTGGCGAAGTCGTCGGGATTTCCGACGACTGCTGTTTGGGCGCAAGTTGACCGTATATGAAATCCCCATATCATTATTTGATTTAATAAATCCCTTATCTTAACAGAAAAACCAAAGCGGCGGAGTGGTTTATGGTTGTGAGTTAAGACTTTGAAGAAATAACCGGCTGACCCGGGTTCGACTCCCGGCAGCCGGTTTTTCTTTTTAATTCATTCATTTTGATATTTTTACAATTTTAAATTATATCTTTTAAATTGTTGATCAATTATGAATCGTTTAAAATTAAAATAAGCCGTAAATGAACAACAAAATTTTAAAACTGATTGTTCGGTTATTAAACGAAGCGGGTTTCGAAAACCCGTTTTTCGACAAATGTTACAAAAACGGGTGTTCGAGTGTACTCACGGTTTTGCAAGCTTCCACTTGGTACTTCCGTAAAATGTTGGGAGAGTTTGGTGGATGGAGCACCGAGTTATCCTACAAGAGGAAAACGTAGGTTGGTAAGTATATGAACGATAACGGAGGATTAGGAACTTTAAATACACTAAAGTACATATACGAGAAAATAATCGTCTAGACTTAATACTCGTCCTTGACACTATATTACCCATTCGGTTGATGTGTTTCAGGGGTTAGGATACCCATTAGAATCGTAACGAGAGATTAAGTACTTAGGTGATGTAATCTGGTACCATGACGGATAATCATTTGATTACCATCAAGAGTTCGGTTAATATATATATATATATATACACACACACATATATATATATATATATATATATTATATGGTAAACATGATAAGTAGGTCATAAACATCATGGAAGTTCATAGAAGTCATGCATGGAGGCAGGAGGATAACCTTCCTTTTAGCCTCTTTCGTATAGTTCACCAATGCACAAGTCGTCACAAGAACGACAAGGATGGTCATGAATAAGTTTAAATATAAAAGTAAAAGACAAGAGGTAACCAAAATCATCAAGTGAGGTGGTGGATCGAAGGTAGGATAGCCAAGGCTTCCAAGTGATCACACATTACCAACTCAAGTTTTGTTTCAAGAACAAGCTTGGAAGGATACAACACTTGTGGGTTGAAACCCTACTAAAACAAAAGGTTCTTACACTTGGGACCTCAAGCATGGTGATGTTCCAAGTTGGTTTTCCTTGGAAAGCCTATGGAAACATTCCAAATGGTGATTCAAGTGTTAAGAAGGAAAAGATCAAAGGAGAGAGGTAAGGGTGAGTTAGAACTCACTTTTTGAAAGCCTTGATCTTTTAGAAGGAGAGAGCTCTTAGAGCTTTAGAGATAAGAGAAGAAGAATGTTTGATGTGTGATTTGATAGGAGAAGGAAGTGGGTATTTATAGATGGGAATGGGAGGTTGTTAGTTGAGGGTATTAAATGCAACAAACACAAAATGGTCCAATCCATGGACAAGAAACCAATTTCTCAGGATTATGTCCCTCTCGTGGGTCGCGAGAGGGTGAAGAGGTTTCGGTCGTGGGCCGCGAGAGGGTTAAGGAGCTCGGTCGGGGGTCGCGAGAAGGGTTATTCCAGAAGCTTCTTTGGTTTTTGACCCTTTTAGTCCTTAGACTAAGTTTAATTTTTCATTTTTGCACACTTTTAATAAATAATGTAGATTTGAGTATTACGAGTGTGATTGTTTGAGTCTTTTGCATGTAAAAAAGTATCGTTAAAAGATTGCATGATTAATATCAAAGATTGTATTGAGTGTATAGCAGTACAGTTTAAATGATTGAATGTATGTAAATAATTATGAATTTTTATTACGATTTAAGTCTCGGATTATAAAATTGGGAAAGAAATACGAATACAAGTTCCAAAAATAGAAATACGATCATACTTTCTAATTAGGGAAAGTACGAAAAAGCGGGGATTACAGTCTCCCCTCCTTTAGGGAATTTCGTCCCGAAATTTATTCAGAGGCAGGTGTAACGAACAGATGCGGATACTTAGTCTTCATATCACTTTCGAGTTCCCAAGTAAATTCGGTGCCATGTTTACCTTCCCATCGAACCTTGACTATGTGAATTCGACTACGCCTTAATTGCTTGATTCCTCGGTCCATGACTTCGACAGGTTTCTCCATAAAGTGTAGTCTCGTTGATTTGAAGGTCTTCGAGTGGAATTTGAAGCCCTTCATCAGCTAGACATTTCTTCAAGTTTGAGACATGGAACATTGGATGGATGTTGTTGAGTTCTTGAGGTAGGTCCAGTCGATACGCTACCTTGCCAATCCTTTCGAGAATTTTAAAAGGACCTACATAGCGATGAGTGAGTTTGCCTTTCTTACCAAATCGAACTACACCCTTCCAAGGGATACCTTAAGAAGTAAAAAGTCTCCAACGTTGAATTCTAAAGGTTTGCCGCATAACTCTTTTGTCGGCTTCTGGCTTTGAGCAGGTTGTTTCGGATTTGTAAGATCTTTTCCGTCGTTTCTTGTATAACCTCGGGACCGGTGATTTGAGCTTCCCCGATCTCGTGCCAACAAATAGGCGATTGGCACTTACGACCGTACAAAGCCTCGAAAGGTGCCATTTGAATACTCGCGTGATAACTGTTGTTGTACGAGAATTTAATCAAAGGCAAGTGCCTATCCCAGTTTCCACCAAAATCGATTACGCAAGAACGAAGCATATCCTCTAGAGTTTGGATAGTACGCTCGGTTTGACCATCAGACTAAGAATGGAAAGCAGTACTAAGATTAAGATGTGTACCAAGGGCTTTTTGAACCGTTTGCCAAAGGCGGGAGGTGAACGACTATCAGGGTCTGAGATAATGTCGATGGGGATACCATGACGACAAATGACTTCATCCGTGTAGATACGAGCCAATATCTCGACCTTTTAATCTTCACGTATGGGAAGGAAGTGAGCGGATTTGGTCAAACGATCGATGATTACCCAAATACTATCGTGACCGTACGATGTACGAGGGAGTTTGGTAATGAAATCCATGGCAATGCTCTCCCATTTCCAAACAGGAATTTTGGGTTGTTCGAGTAAGCCAGAGGGGCGTTGATGCTCGGCCTTTACTTTGGAACAAGTCAGGCATTTCGAAATGTAGATGGCGATATCTTTCTTCATACAAGGCCACCAATAAGATATACGAAGATCATGGTACATCTTATCATCGCCGGGATGAATAGAATACCGGGATTTATGCGCTTCATTCATCAAGAGGTCACGAAGATTGTCACGGTTCGGAATACAAATACGATCGAGATAGTAGATGATTCCATTAGACTTGGTTACGAGTTGAGTTTCAACATTACACTTCAACTCATTATCAAGGTTACCCTCATTAATGGTCGAGTATTGTACCTCGCGAATCAGCTCATGAAGCTTTCCCAAGGTTTGGTAGCAACGTATACTCTTAACATGAGTTTGCCGACTAAGTACGTCGGCTACAACATTCGCCTTACCAGGGTGGTAGCGAATGTCGCAGTCGTAGTCGTTTAACAATTCCAACCAACGACGTTGACGCATGTTGAGTTCCTTTTGATTGAAGATGTGTTGGAGGCTCTTATGGTCGGTGAAGACTGTACACTTTGTACCATAAAGGTAGTGTCGCCATATCTTCAATGCAAAAACAACTGCACCAAGTTCAAGGTAGTGTGTAGTATAGTTTTTTCTCATGAATTTTGAGTTGTCTTGACGCGTAAGCGATAACTTTATCCTGTTGCATGAGAACGCAACCGAGACCTTGTTTTGAAGCATCGAAATACACGACAAAGTCGTCATTACCATCAGGAAGAGCTAAGATAGGAGCATTACAAAGCATGCCCTTGAGTGTTTGGAAAGACTCCTCTTGTTCGGAACCCCAAACAAAAGGTTTATCCTTTTGAGTCAAGGAAGTGAGAGGAATGACAATCTTGGAGAAATTCGAGATAAAGCGACGATAGTAACCAGCTAGACCAAGAAACGAACGAATTTCGAACGGAGATTTAGGAGCAATCCAATTTTTCATGGCTTCGATTTTCGCAGGGTCAACGTGAATACCGAGTTTGTTGACGACATGACCAAGAAATTGAACTTCTTTTAGCCAAAATTCACACTTGGAGAATTTGGCGTAGAGACGCTCAGTACGCAATAGCTGAAGGATAAGACGCAAGTGTCGCTCGTGCTCTTCTTGTGTCTTAGAATAGATAAGAATATCGTCAATGAAAAGGATCATGAAACGACCGAGATACGACTTTCACACGCGATTCATCAGGTCCATGAACACGGCGGGTGCGTTGGTCAAACCAAATGGCATGACTACGAACTCATAATGTCCATAACGTGTACAGAACGCAGTTTTGGGTACATCTTCTTCGAGGACTCGAAGTTGATGATAACCAGAACGAAGATCGATTTTCGAGAAGCAAGTCGCGCCTTGAAGTTGATCGAAGAGATCGTCAATCCGTGGAAGAGGATATTGGTTTTTGACTGTAAGCTTATTGAGCTCACGATAGTCGATACACATCCGAAATGATCCATCTTTCTTTTTGACAAACAGAATGGGAGCGCCCCCAGGAGAAGTACTAGGGCTTATAAAACCTTTATCAAGAAGCTCTTGAAGTTGGCTAGATAGCTCTTGCATTTCCGAGGGTGCTAGGCGATACGGGGATTTAGCAACAGGGGTTGTGCCGGGAATGAGATCGATACAAAAGTCAACTGAACGAGGAGGAGGCGGACCAGGAAGATCTTCGGGGTAAACGTCGGGAAATTCGTAAACGATAGGAACGTCACTTACGCTTGGTCTCATGTCCTTCTTTTCCACAATGTGGGCGAGAAAGGCGAAGTATTCCTTGCGCAAGTATTTGTTCGCTTGGATACACAACATAAGCTTGAGACCTTTTGAAGGTTTCTCGCCATAGACGTGTAAGGAGTCATCATTAGGTGGAGGAAGATGGATAAATTTTTATGAACAAACGACTTCGGCATGAACTCGCCTAAGCCAATCCATGCCTACTATGATATCGAAACTTCTCATTTGCATGGGTATGAGGTCAATCAAAAATGTATGATCGTTGAGATTCAAAGAACAATTAAAAAGGACAGAATCGACAATGACGGATTTTCCGTTAGCGACTTCGACTTCGAATGATTTTGGCAGTTTAGAGCGTTTACACTTAAGCAATGGTTCGAATTCAGCAGATACAAAACTTTTATCTGCGCCAGTATCAAAAAGACATGAAGCATAAACATTGTTGACGAGAAACGTACCGTTTATAATGTCATTGGCAATCTGAGTCTAAGCTGCTGTGATGACGAAAGCTCGACCGCGTGCTTGTTATTGTTGTTGCTGCTTGACGTTGCATTGGGGATAGGTGTTGGAAAGTGGTTGGGATCTCCGCACCTAAAACAAGTGCGAGCTGCAGTTGCTGGTGGCTGGATTCGGTTGGCGGCAGGGTTTTGGGGTGCTGCGATGGCTTGGGCTTGGCAGGCAGGGTTTTGTGGAAAACTTCAACATTGCGGGCGAAGTGTCCATACCTATTGCAACTAGTACACAGGCGGAAAGGGGTATTAATGGGATGATGGTAAGGGCAGTGGTTACACTTGGGATGTGATCCAGTGTATGCCCTTTTGGCGAAATCAGGTGCAACTTGTTGGATGGGTTGAGGTGGCGGAGTGACTACCGCGTAGTGTTGGCCCGAAGCCTTGCGCTTCTTGCCCTTGTTGTTTTTGGTGGGAGGTTTGGATGGTGTGGGTTCGTTAATGGTGTCGTGGTGGCTTGGTGCGCGTTCCTTGATGAAGCTTTGGAAGCTTCACGAAGAACGTGGTTGTTGTTGAACTTGGAGGCTACCCTGTAGGTTTCCTCTAGGGTTTTGGGTGTGGCGGCTTCAACTAGGTCGGCGGCGGAAGGAGGTAGGCATTCGATGTACTTCGCGATAGCCTTGTCGAGGGTGTCGACCTGACTATGACAAAGTGCACTTAGTTGTTTGAAGCGAGCTGTGAAACCAGCATTATCGTTCCTCACTTGCTTCAAATTCCAGAATTCATTTTCTAGTTTCCGAAGCTCGTGAGGAGGGCAAAACTAGTCCCTCATCAGCTTTTGAAGGTTGGCCCAAGGGAGGGCGTGCGCGGCGTCGTTTCCACAAACGTTGCGTTCGGAAGTCCACCAATCAAGGGCTCTCGATCGGAAAACACCCGTTGCGTTAAGCGTACGTAAGTGGTCAGGACATCCACTTTGTAGGAATGCCACCTCAATGGCATCAAACCGTTGGAGCAACTGAGTGGTGTCCCCTTCGCCGGTGAAGGGTAAAGGGTTGCAAAAGCAAAATTGCTTATGGGTAAAAGTCGTCTTAGGTGATTCCACCTTTGAATCGACAGAGGTATGGGGCGATTCAGCATTGGTAGTGGGTTGAACTTTGCTAACGATGTCGGGTATGATCTTAGCCATTTGCTTTGCCATAAACCTCATACCATCTTTCTTTGACATCGAGTTGGAGTTGGTTCTTGACTTCAACCTTGCGCTAGAGTTCTGTGAAGACATCTATGCGATAGACAATAGAGGAAAGGATGAGACTTGATCGTAAGGTAGTGTAAAAGTCACATTAGGTAAGTAACACACATGAATTCTGTCACACCCTGAGCCGTAGCGGATAAGGTAGTCGAGGCATGATTGGGTTTTCATCAAAGCTCATGACATTTACTATTATAAAAGTTTAATATTTATTATTCCAAATTTGATTAGAACATTCCAATCAACAAATAATTCATAAAAAACTATACTGTTCCAAACAAACTTGCAAAGAACATTTTATTTTCTTCTACGACCCATGTCCTATGTGATCCACGCTTCAAACATGTTCACCTGTATCATGTATAAAAATAAATTTTTGGGTCAACATAATTTGGTGAGTGAATCTCATTTAATCATTAAGAAAAAAATGATATGTTTATTATTTTACTAAAATTGTGCATTGACCAAATATGAGAAGACGTCGTGCATGTAATCTAAATCACAAACCATATCATCAACAATAATGTACATGTGAGCATGATAAGCGATGTGCTGCAAGATCAAGGCTCAATCAAACGGAGCCGATCTAATATGTTAGGCAACGCGACACTCCACCTATAGGTAACGGGGAACAAATGGGCCTAATGTGAGAGATTGACTGTAATGTGAATATAATCACAAAATGACAATAATCAAACAATAGCACGAGATTTAAAATAACGAGATAATAATAGTGACACATGATAAGCCACAAAACATGACATAAAAGGGTAGTTGTAAGATTCACTCACAGTGGGTGCGATTAAGATTCGATGAAGATTGTGCACGATTGAATGGTTGAGGTACCAAGCGACAATATGGCTAACCTAAATATTCACATAATAATTTAGATAAAAATATATTCTTTTTGAATTTACTATTTTATTTAACTTATTATTTACACATTTTATTAGATAATTTAGATAAATTTTATTGTGTTTATTGCTATATTTTTATTCACTTAAACTTTTATTTGCAACCTTTGTTATAAAAAAATAATATAGTTTTGTAGAGAATAATTAATTAAAAAAATATGTTTTTTTCTGAATTAAATCGAATTGAACCTGCTGGATTACGCAGCGTGTGGGAGTCGAACCGGCGGCCTCTCGTTCGTGTGCACGCAGCCCAGCCAACTGGCTGCGTGTCTAACCCGGAATATATTGAACTTTAATTATATTTATACACTTACTACAACTTTTCATATACTGATTAGATAAAAGGTTTGATTATTGCAGGGGCTGTGGCATGGAACCGGTTCGAACTCGTGACCTTTGCTTCGCGTGTGCACACAGCCCAACCAATTGGGCTGCGTGTCTAACCATTTGGATATACAATTTTAATTAACTTTATATACTTACTGCCGTGATTCATAATTTAGTTTTATAAAAAGGATTGAACATTGTAACGAATCAGAACATGAACGTGGTTCGAACCCGGGACCTTGGACTTTATATGCACACAGTCCAACCAACTGGACTGTGTGTCTAACCCGGTTTATATCGGTTTTTAAATTCATTTAACCGATGACTCCAGTTCATCTTCTTTATTAAAAAGATCAGGATTGTTGAACCTGATTTTGGTTGATTTGTTTTAGCATTTCATTCATAAATCTCCAACTAACTACACATGATATAAATAATAATGAAAAGGGTTAAGTGAACGATATACCGAACAGAGGTTTTCGATTTTCTGGCGAGAATTCCGACGAATAGCAAGTGTTTTCCGGCGAGGTTTCTGATGAATAAAGATTGCAAGCAGTTTTTGGGAGTGTGTGTGTGTGCATTCTAATGATTTCAGAACTCTCTATTTATAGTGAATGTAACATTTGTCGAAAACGGGTTTCCAAACCCGCTCCGTTTTGTAATCGAATATCAAGTTATAAATGTCACGTTGCGTATTTATGGCTATTTTGATTTTTAATGATACATAATTAGTAAACAAACAAAACCATAAAATTTATATTTGATAAAAAGTAAAAATAAAATAAATAAAAATAAAATGAGGCTGCCGGGACTCGAACCCGGGTCAGCCGGATTGTGACTTCAAAGACTTAACACTCACACGCATAACCACTCCGCCACTTGTTTGTTTTCTGTCAACTCTAGGAAACAAATGAGTCTTATATACAAGTCTAGATAAACCGGTTGCGCCAACTGAAAAACTGAAATCGGATATTCAACCGTCTAAACGTTTGAATAATCGCGATTTCAGGTTTATAACCGATGCACCGACAATTCTAATCAATTCAGACTTGAATTGACTTGAATTCGGATGATGATGGGTTTAATAACCGAAAACTTTCAATTCTTGGATTACTTCCATCCTAGTACTCCTTCGCGACTCACAAACACTCTGCACACCTCCAATTACATTTCCGCACAATTTTCAGTCCACCGGAGAAGCTATTTGAACTCGCCGGAAAAATTCTGCAAGTCGCCGGAAAACCGTACTCTTCATCAAAATAGTAAGTCATTCAATTTCTTCGTGGTATAACAATTGTTAAGCTATTTCTGACTCAACCCTTTCAATTGAAATCGAATTCAGAGGCTGTTTTCGGATAATTCCAGTTCGCCGGAAAAGTTCTGGAAATTTCTATTGTCATCTGTGAATCGGTAAGGACATTCAAACACTCTGTTAACGTTTGTTAATCACTTCAATTCCACGATTAGCTAATCAAAACGGTTAATTGTCTTGTTCAGTGAAGTGCACAAAAACAGAGACCGACACCTTGCCGGAATTCTAAAATAAACCGTTCATCGGTATGTTTACTTCTAATTATCGTTTCTGCCATTTCATATTAGTTTGTACAATGTTTATCAATCGAAATTAACAAGATTTAATGGTGTAATCTGCTGTCGGTAAAATCCAACGAAGAAGATGAACTGTGATAACATTATAAGTATAATTAAAATTGGTATTTTAAACGGGTTAGACACACAGTCCAGCGGTGGACTTTGTGCAAATAATACGCACACGTCACGAGTTCGATCCCTGATACGCGCACCCTCTATGTAATAAAATGCCTTTTTGATTTAAAACTGAACCGGGTTAACTCCGTTAGTTGTTAAGTATAATAAAATTTGTATATTAACCAAGTTAGACACACAGTCCAGTGGTGGACTGTGTGTAACGTTAAAGCGCAGGTCCCGGGTTCGAGACCTGTTAGTGGCACCGGTTCAATGAATTAAAATGTTTTTGAAATTAAAAGAATTTTGGATAAACTGAATTAGTATATAAGTATAATTAAAAACAGAATTATTTCGGGTTAGACACGTAGCTGAGTTGGTAGAGCTGCGTGCACGCGTACGGTAGGTCTCGGGTTCGAGCCTCACCCAGCGCATACATATACACGTTCAAACCGGTCAAACAGTCAACGGTCAACGGTCAACCCAAAAAGTCAACATATTTTTATATTTTTAATTATTTAATTTAATTTAAAAATCAATTAAAAATGCTTAAAAATAATGTTTTTAAAGATAGGAAATAGCCTTAAACACGTAAAAATACATCTAAAAATTCTATTAAAATCCTTAATAAAATCCACTCATTTACTATATTTTCCGTTATTATTTAGGTTAGTTAAATTCTCGTTGTCCAACCTTTCCAACTCGTGCGCATCTCACCATCTCCAATCAAACGCACCCAATGTGAGTGAATCTTTACAAATTCCCCGTTTTAATCACGTTTTGGGGTGTATCATGTGTCTTGCTATATATTATATTTAAATCATTGTGCATACAACATATCATGAACAAATGTGTATTCAGCTTGTTTCAACTGTTTGTGTGGTAATTGTTAGATTCAATTTATTATTTTCAGTACATGCAATTTCATAGGCCGCCGCTCCCCATTACATTATGAGCGTTGAGCATGTTCCCCATTACATTATGAGCGTGAACCTGGCGTGCCCACATACGATCGGCTCCGTTTGATTGAGCCTTGATCGCACAGACATTTATCATTTTCAGTACATGCAATACGATCGGCTCCGTTTGATTGAGCATTGATCGCACAGTTTCATTCATGTTATTTATTGTATGATGTTGGTATGTTAATGTATGCTATCATATGTTACTGTATGTTATAGTTGTGATTGCAATTGCTACTGCTTGATTATTTACATTTGCTCATTCATGATTATGCACAATTTTTCATTGATAAACTAACAAGAAAATCAATAATAAATGTTTATCTAACAAGGTTCACTCGCCAACTTATGTTGACCCAAAAAACCCCCATTTTTACACATGATACAGGTGAACCAGCTGCAGCAAGAAACACTTAGGATTGGACTAGAAGAATAAAATGATTTAGAGTTTGGAATTGTTTTGTTTGGTTTATTTTCTTTGTATTGTATGGACATGTTTGGATATTTGGGAATGTAATTTTGACTTTAATAAATATGAAACATATTAGTAAATATCATGAGCTTTGGTGATAACCCAATTATGCCCCGACTCTTATTCCGCTGCGGGTCGGGGTGTGACAGATTGGTATCAGAGCCATGACTATAGGGATATAGGATAGGTTATTAGACCCTTAGAGCCTATACTATAGTTGATTAGAAACTTATAAGATTTTTGTGTGTTACATGCCAAATTTCATGATGTTTATATGTTTTATGTTAAATGTTACATTCAATGTTATGCAAGCATGTTCATAAGTATATATTATTATATAATGCCTATCATGAATCATATTCTCATAACATATCATATCTATGAAATCACACACCACATCATGATTGCTTTTACAATGATTTTTGTGTTTTCAAATCTCATCAAAGTGAGTTCTCATGACGGGCATGTAGTAACTGGAAGGGTACCAGTACCGGTAGTCGGAACGTCCTGTCTAGGCTGGCATTCGTATAAATCCAAAATAAAGGACCAGTTTGCCTACCTGGGGACTAACGATGAGAGTACGAAGTACCTATTAGGCCAAAGCATGCTATACCAAACGTCGTGTGAGCTAACCCCACTTTGAGTTGTCATTGTGTCTACACCTGGACACAATCCGACCATAAATCTCGTAAACATATATTGTGGTTTGCATTCGGGTGATGCGAGTGTTAAAACGCCAATACTAATGTGAATCCTACCAAGCGAATAGTCATGGGGGCCCACATGACTATACAGGTGAAGGTATGGGGGACATTTGAGGCCCAACATGAGCAAACCCAAGACATCCTATGGATGTAGTTGCATTATTGATATTTATGTTATTTCATTTTTCTTAAAGACACATGACACCTAAAAAGACTCCATAAACTCACAATCTTCTTATGTATGTTCCTGTAGATGTCGTCCAGACAACAACGAGGGGGTAAAAGATCAGGAAGGTCTCAGGAACGCTTGGCCACACAAATCGCGAAACAAATGGCCACGATACTGCCTAACATTATGGTCCAAGTACAACAAGCTCTCGCCACAAATCCCACTAATCCTCCCCAACAGAATGACCAGAACATCGGCAACCCTCCTACCAGCAAGTGCTCATACAAACATTTCAAATCTTGTGATCCTCCTAAATTTGAAGGGACCGAAGGTGTCACTGCTCTCCTCCATTGGTTTGAGGAAATGGAAAACACCTTCCTCAACTGCGATTGTCCTGAGGATCGCAAGGTTCGATACGCCACCGGGAGACTATTTGGGGTAGCTCTCACTTGGTGGAATACTGAAAAAGGGAAGAGGGGAATTGGTGATGCAATGGCCTTAACTTGGGAGGAATTAAGGGAAATCATGACTAGGCGTTTCTGTCCTAGGAGTGAAATTAAAAAGTTGGAGGACGAATTTCATTCTTTAAAGCAGAAGGAGGGAGATCACACCACCTATAACAAGAGGTTCTTAGAGTTGAACCAAATGGTTCCAAATTTGTTTACCCCAACTTATCGTTTGATCGAGCATTATATTCGAGGACTTCCCTCGAAAATTCAAGATTCAGTTCTCAGCATTTCACCGGTAACACTTGAAGCTGCTATGGAGCTAGCGACTGAACTGACCGAGAATCGAATTCGCAACAGGAAGTTTAAAGAAGAGAAAAAGAAAGCCCCTGTTGAGGGTCAAACTTCAAACCATTCCATCTCCTCCTCTAAGTTTGTTAATAAGAGGAAGCGCAACACCAGAAACTTCGCTGTTACACAAACCAACTCCCCTATTCCTGTTGCACCCATTACCCAAGTCGCTCCTTCACCTGCACCATACAAAAGACCATACTCTGGCCCGTTACCAAAATGCAACCGTTGCCAATATCACCATTCTCCTGATTACCCTTGCCAACATTGCACCGGCTGTGGTCGCGCAGGTCATACTGTTCAAACCTGCCGCATGCCTCAGCGAACGAACCGCCACCAGCCTTCAACCCAAACCCACCAACAAATAATGGGTCAAGCCCAACAACCCTTACTATTACCACCCACCCAACATTTAGCCCAAACATATTACCAACCCAATTATCCTACGGGTCAACCTATGCGGGCTTGCTACAATTGCGGAGACCCAAGCCATTTCAGAAACACTTGTCCAAGGTTGGTAAACATTATTCATGCTCAGGCCCAAGCCAACCCGGTGAATCAAGCGAACCAAGCTCCTCCACCTGCAAGAGGAAGAGCTTTCAATATCAACGCTAATCAGGCTAGAGCTGACGGCAATGTGGTTAACGGTACGTTCCTTATAAATGGTAGATATGCATCTATGTTATTTGATACTGGTGCGGATAGAAGTTTTGTTTCCTTAGAATTTGAACCTATCTTAAACCAAAATCGGGATAAGCTCATGGAATCCATAACGGTAGAAGTTGCTGACGGGAAACCAGTTTCATTAAACTCTATTATACGCAACTGTACACTCACCTTAAACGACCACGATTTCTCATCGACCTTATTCCTATGAAGCTGGGAAGTTTTGATATCATAATTGGTATGGACTGGCTCAGTCAACATCAGGCAGAAGTTGTATGTCGCGAAAAATTTATACGTATTCCTCTTTCAAACGGTCAGACTCTTCGAATATTTGGAGAAACCTCGTCGAAGGGGCTCAGCTTGATGTCTTGTCTTCAAGCCCAAAAATATCTTCGCAAAAATTATGTCGCATTTTTAGCTCATATCATCAAAAAGGGAACCATGGAGAAGAAACTTGAAGACATTCCAGTAGTAAAAGATTTCCCGCAAGTTTTTCCTGATGACATTTCAGGACTTCCTCCAGTTAGAGAAGTCGAATTCCGTATTGATCTTATACCTGGTGCTACACCAGTTGCAAAGTCTCCTTATAGGTTAGCCCCCTCTGAAATACAAGAGCTAGCCAGTCAATTACAAGAGTTGACTGACAAGGGATTCATACGTCCTAGCTCATCGCCTTGGGGTGCACCTGTCCTTTTTGTAAAGAAGAAAGATGGATCGTTTCGTATGTGCATCGACTACAGAGAGCTTAACAAATTAACAATCAAGAATCGCTATCCTTTACCCCGCATTGATGATCTTCTTGACAAACTTCAAGGTGCCAGCTACTTTTCCAAAATCGACCTTCGATCTGGTTATCATCAACTTAGGGTGCATGAAGAAGACGTCCCAAAGACCGCATTTCGAACTCGTTATGGCCATTATGAATTCATGGTCATGCCATTTGGTTTAACCAACGCTCCAGTAGTCTTCATGGACCTAATGAACAGAGTCTGCAAACCTTATCTTGATCGATTTGTTATAGTCTTCATCGACGACATTCTTATTTATTCAAAATCTAAAACTGATCATGAGCGTCATCTTCGACTCATCCTTACACTTCTAGAGAATGAAAAGCTTTACGCCAAATTCTCCAAATGCGAATTCTGGTTAAAAGAGGTGCAATTCCTTGGACATGTAGTCAATGACAAGGGAATACATGTCGACCCTTCAAAGATCAAAGCGGTACAAGAATGGCAAGCGCCAAGTACACCAACTGAAGTAAGATCTTTTCTTGGTTTGGCTGGTTATTATCGTTGTTTCATTTCAAACTTCTCTCGCATTGCTGTACCACTCACGGCTTTATCTCATAAGGGAAAACCTTTCATATGGGGACCCAAGCAAGAAAAAGCCTTCCAAACTCTTAAACAAAAACTCTGTGATGCACCAATCCTCACTCTTCCTGAAGGTTGTGATGATTTTGTGGTCTATTGCGACGCGTCGGGGCAAGGATTAGGCTGCGTTCTAATGCAAAGAGGAAAAGTTATAGCTTATGCTTCGAGACAACGCAAGACGCATGAGAAGAACTACACCACCCATGACCTAGAACTTGGAGTCGTTGTGTTTGCTCTTAAGATATGAAGACATTATCTCTATGGTACTAAGTGTGAAATATACACTGACCACAAGAGTCTTCAACATATCTTCAATCAAAAGGAGTTAAACATGAGGCAACGAAGATGGGTCGAACTTCTAAATGACTACGACTGTGAAATTCGATACCACCCTGGCAAAGCAAATGTGGTGGCTGATGCACTTAGTCGAAAGGGTTATGCGAACTCCATTCGTCTTCTATGTTCGCAAATTATAACTGACATTAAAGATCAAATTCGAGAAGCCCAACATGTTTCAGTAACGGAAGATGATGTACGAAAGGAGATGTCCTGTGGAGCTGAACTTAAAATTGAAACTAAATCTGACGGTATTCTGTACTACCTAGATCGTATCTGGATTCCTAACCACAACAATCTTCGTGAAATTCTTATGAAGGAAGCTCACAAAACGCGATACTCTATACACCCAGGAGCCGATAAGATGTATCAAGACCTACGATATACCTATTGGTGGCCTGGAATGAAAAAGGATATTGCTGTTTTTATATCTAAGTGCCTTACATGTTCCAAGGTGAAAGCTGAACACCAAAGACCCTCAGGACTTCTGGTCCAACCTGAAATACCTGTACGGAAGTGGGAAAATATAACCATGGACTTCATTACCGGGTTACCTCGCACTTCTGGTGGGTATGACACTATATGGGTAATAATTGACCGACTTACAAAATCAGCTCACTTTATTCCTATCC
This sequence comes from Scalesia atractyloides, assembly GCA_947069175.1. NCBI lineage: Eukaryota > Viridiplantae > Streptophyta > Magnoliopsida > Asterales > Asteraceae > Scalesia > Scalesia atractyloides. Next base: position 14,527,886 of record CAMTDV010000022.1, read on the forward strand.
GCGAAGATTTCAAGAACGAAAAGCTTGCTCGTATTTATATCAGCGAAATCGTAAGCCGACATGGGGTACCGTTAAGCATTATTTCTGATCGTGATGGTCGTTTCACTTCACGAACATGGCAAGCAGTACAAGCCGCTATGGGTACGCGATTAGATCTCAGTACCGCCTATCATCCTCAAACTGATGGTCAATCTGAACACACCATTCAAACTCTTGAAGATATGCTTCGAGCATGTGTTATAGACTTCAAGGGAAATTGGGACGCTCATCTACCATTAGTCGAATTTTCGTACAACAACAGCTATCATTCAAGCATCGGCATGGCACCTTTTGAAGCCTTATATGGTCGTAAGTGCCGATCTCCAGTATGTTGGCACGAAATTGGGGAAGCTCAAATCACTGGTCCGGAATTGATTCAAGAAACCACAGACAAGATCCATCAAATTCGAAACAATCTTCTAGCGGCCCAAAGTCGTCAAAAGAGTTATGCAGACAAACGACGGAAGCCTTTAGAGTTTAACACTGGTGATCATGTACTTCTAAAAGTATCACCGTGGAAGGGAGTAGTTCGTTTTGGTCAAAAAGGCAAGCTAGCACCACGCTACGTAGGACCTTTCAAGATACTCAAAAGAGTAGGACCTGTAGCATACAAGCTTGATCTACCAGAAGAACTCAACAGGATTCATCCCACATTCCACGTATCTAACTTGAAGAAGTGCCTCGCTGATGAAAACCTCCACATTCCTCTGGAAGATATTCAGATTGATGAATCTATGCATTTTATTGAAAGACCAGTAGAAATCATGGACTTCGGGGAGAAACGTCTACGACGGAGTAGCATTCCAATTGTTAGGGTACGCTGGGAGTCGAAACGGGGACCTGAGTTTACTTGGGAACGTGAAGACTCAATGCGTGAAAAATACCCGCATCTTTTTCCTACTACTTCTACTACTTAAATTTCGGGACGAAATTCCTAAAAGTAGGGGATATTGTAACATTTGTCGAAAACGGGTTTCCAAACCCGCTCCGTTTTGTAATCGAATATCAAGTTATAAATGTCACGTTGCGTATTTATGGCTATTTTGATTTTTAATGATACATAATTAGTAAACAAACTAAACCATAAAAATTATATTTGATAAAAAGTAAAAATAAAATAAATAAAAATAAAATGAGGCTGCCGGGACTCGAACCCGGGTCAGCCGGATTGTGACTTCAAAGACTTAACACTCACACGCATAACCACTCCGCCACTTGTTTGTTTTCTGTCAACTCTAGGAAACACATGAGTCTTATATACAAATCTAGATAAACCGGTTGCGCCAACTGAAAAACTGAAATCGGCTATTCAACCGTCTAAACGTTTGAATAATCGCGATTTCAGGTTTATAACCGATGCACCGACAATTCTAATCAATTCAGACTTGAATTGACTTGAATTCGGATGATGATGGGTTTAATAACCGAAAACTTTCAATTCTTGGATTACTTCCATCCTAGTACTCCTTCGCGACTCACAAACACTCTGCACACCTCCAATTACATTTCCGCACAATTTTCAGTCCACCGGAGAAGCTATTTGAACTCGCCGGAAAAATTCTGCAAGTCGCCGGAAAACCGTACTCTTCATCAAAACATTAAGTCATTCAATTTCTTCATGGTATAACAATTGTTAAGCTATTTCTGACTCAACCCTTTCAATTGAAATCGAATTCAGAGGCTGTTTTCGGATAATTCCAGTTCGCCGGAAAAGTTCTGGAAATTTCTATTGTCATCTGTGAATCGGTAAGGACATTCAAACACTCTGTTAACGTTTGTTAATCACTTCAATTCCACGATTAGCTAATCAAAATGGTTAATTGTCTTGTTCAGTGAAGTGCACAAAAACAGAGACTGACACCTTGCCGGAATTCTGAAATAAACCGTTCATCGGTATGTTTACTTCTAATTATCGTTTCTGCCATTTCATATTAGTTTGTACAATGTTTATCAATCGAAATTAACAAGATTTAATGGTGTAATCTGCTGTCGGTAAAATCCAACGAAGAAGATGAACTGTGATAACATTATAAGTATAATTAAAATTGGTATTTTAAACGGGTTGGACACACAGTCCAACGGTGGACTGTGTGCAAATAATACGCACACGTCACGAGTTCGATCCCTGATACGCGCACCCTCTATGTAATAAAATGCCTTTTTGATTTAAAACTGAACCGGGTTAACTCCGTTAGTTGTTAAGTATAATAAAATTTGTATATTAACCAAGTTAGACACACAGTCCAGCGGTGGACTGTGTGTAACGTTAAAGCGCAGGTCCCGGGTTCGAGACCTGTTAGTGGCACCGGTTCAATGAATTAAAATGTTTTTGAAATTAAAAGAATTTTGGATAAACTGAATTAGTATATAAGTATAATTAAAAACAGAATTATTTCGGGTTAGACACGTAGCTCAGTTGGTAGAGCTGCGTGCACGCGTATGGGAGGTCTCGGGTTCGAGCCTCACCCAGCGCATACATATACACGTTCGAACCGGTCAAACAGTCAACGGTCAACCCAAAAAGTCAACATATTTTTATATTTTTAATTATTTAATTTAATTTAAAAATCAATTAAAAATACTTAAAAATAATGTTTTTAAAGATAGGAAATAGCCTTAAACACGTAAAAATACATCTAAAAATTCTATTAAAATCCTTAATAAAATCCACTCATTTACTATATTTTCCGTTATTATTTAGGTTAGTTAAATTCTCGTTGTCCCACCTTTCCAACTCGTGCGCATCTCACCATCTCCAATCAAACGCACGCAATGTGAGTGAATCTTTACAAATTCCCCGTTTTAATCACGTTTTGGGGTGTATCATGTGTCTTGCTATATATTATATTTAAATCATTGTGCATACAACATATCATGAACAAATGTGTATTCCGCTTGTTTCAACTGTTTGTGTGGTTATTGTTAGATTCAATTTATTATTTTCAGTACATGCAATTTCATAGGCCGCCGCTCCCCATTACATTATGAGCGTTGAGCATGTTCCCCATTACATTATGAGCGTGAACCTGGCGTGCCCACATACGATCGGCTCCGTTTGATTGAGCCTTGATCGCACAGACATTTATCATTTTCAGTACATGCAATACGATCGGCTCCGTTTGATTGAGCCTTGATCGCACAGTTTCATTCATGTTATTTATTGTATGATGTTGGTATGTTAATGTATGCTATCATATGTTACTGTATGTTATAGTTGTGATTGCAATTGCTACTGCTTGATTATTTACATTTGCTCATTCATGATTATGCACAATTTTTCATTGATAAACTAACAAGAAAATCAATAATAAATGTTTATCTAACAAGGTTCACTCGCCAACTTATGTTGACCCAAAAAACCCCCATTTTTACACATGATACAGGTGAACCAGCTGCAGCAAGAAACACTTAGGATTGGACTAGAAGAATAAAATGATTTAGAGTTTGGAATTGTTTTGTTTGGTTTATTTTCTTTGTATTGTATGGACATGTTTGGATATTTGGGAATGTAATTTTGACTTTAATAAATATGAAACATATTAGTAAATATCATGAGCTTTGGTGATAACCCAATTATACCCCGACTCTTATTCCGCTGCGGGTCGGGGTGTGACAGTGAAAGGATGTTGCTTGAATTGTGCTTCGGTTTCGGTCAAAAGCGGTTATGGCGAGTTGACTTGGATTCATGATTTGAATATGGTTTGACTCGTAGTTGAGTCTAGGTCCATGATTAGAGTCAGTTTCGTGATCAATTGAAGAGAAACGAAAATCTTGGTGATTTCCGGTTGACTGGGTGCCGTTACATTGGGCGGCATTTTGAACCAGTCCAAGATAAATGAGTATAAAAGATTATTTGATTTGGTTGTATCAGATGTTGAGTGTGTGTTGTAGCGGTGTGTTGTGTGCTTGGTTACGGGTGTGACCCGGGTTCGATTCTCGCGGTCTCCACCTTTTTATTATTTTTGATTTTATAAATCTTATATATATTATTTAATTATTAATTTTTTTTACAAATTATTTATTACTATTATTATTTTAAATATCTGATATCAAATCGAATCCCTTATAACCGTATATACTTAAAATACTTAGGCAATAAGATTTCACCTTTCACACCACAGTTCCACCTATTCTATACCTGCACTTGTTCTTGAAATACGTCATATTATCCTTGTAATACACCACATGATCTTTGAAAAATTTTAAAATTTGATTAATACAGGCAAAATCTAATACTTGGAAAATTACAATTGTTAACCTTAGTTAACAGATTCACAGTTTCGTCCATATCATACAGGGCCTCAGTACAGAGACCGCAACTGATTAAATCACTACACTTTAACTCATGAGATTATACCCACAACTCTTGTTAAAATTTGCAATTTGACTCTGTAGGGTGTCATGCCTACACAATCCGCTGCTAAGTCGTGGCATTAACTAATCTAATGACCTTGTAAGATATCCAGTGCAACAACGGTAGTTAAGAACCAAATATTTAATTATCAACACTAGAACTGGATTAACAACTGAATTTGCGATTTACGTACTTCCATATGTACACCGGTATCGCATTAACATTATGAGCCCATTTCTAGACAAGCGGTAATTATTAACGTCCCAATATTAATAAGTGATATTCCTGAACTGATTTAAACTTAGAATCATGATTACTGCCACAGTCCGTATTCAATTGACCATTTCTAGACCAGCGGGAATAGATTTACCGTATCAAGCTATGGGAAAATAATCGGAATATTGCCTGATAGTCTATCATTTAATTTCATACTCAGCCGTATACATAGTTACTCAGAAGCATTTACGGAAGCCTAGTCTGGATTAGCATAAGCTAACCAATTAAACTACGTGTTATTAGCTTAGCCGATATGACTTCAAAACGATGTTACCTTGATTAAACGAATGGTAGATTTATTAAACCCGACAAGTACTTTGACTTGCATAATATGGGTAAACTATAAACATTCTGGATTTTGAGATCAAAATGATAAGGTTAAACCCGTTTTGGTTAAATTCCGTAAATTAGTTACGTATAACCAACCGTACACTAATAAGCGATAATGGGTAACCGGATAACTCATGGACAAGTTCTATATGCCATTATACTTTAATTAAGTTAAAATATCAGTAGGATATCAACTTATATGCCCGTTAAGGTTTTAAAACGAAACTATGCCTCATAAGGACGTTTCGGTAATTTCATATCGTATAGAGACAGAGACATGATTGAATACACATCACTTAGAACTCACAGAGGAGTTATCCCCAACATCTTGGGTAATTTGCATTTGAGCATCTGTAAGGTGTATGCCTACACCCCGCGCTAAGGTCTTGGCCATTAACTAATCTAATGAGCCGAGGATATCCAGGACACGGTAATTTAATCCCCAATGTTTAAGTTATCAAACAAAACTGATTAAAACAGAATATGCGGATTTACTAGCCACAGTCCGGTATTCGATTGATCCCATTTCTGACCAAGTGGTAATAGTTTACCGTATCCCAAGCCCGTATAGGGAAAATAAGTCGAGAATATTTACCTGAGCTAGTCTTCTTTTAATTTCAATAACTCAGCCGTATACAAAAGTACTAACGTGCAGATAGCATTTACCGGCAAGGCTCTAGTCTGGATTATGGCATAAGCTAACCAATTAAATACTATCGGTCTTTATTTAAGTCATAGACTTAGACCGAGTAGTGTACATGATCAAAACGTGTTACGCTTGATTAAACGATGATTGGATAGAATGTAGTTTAAACCCGACAAGTACTTTGACTTGCATAATATGGGTAAACTATAAACATTGTGGATTTTAAGATCAAAATGATAAGGTTAAACCCGTTCTGGTTAAATTCCGTAAACTAGTTACGTATAACCAACCGTACGCTAATAAGCGATAATGGGTAACCGGATAAGTCATGGACAAGTTCTATATGCCATTATACTTTAATTAAGTTAAAATATCAGTAGGATACCAACTTATATGCCCGTTAAGGTTTTAAAACGAAACTATGCCTCATAAGGACGTTTCGGTAATTTCATATCGTATAGAGACAGAGACATGATTGAATACACATCACTTAGAACTCACAGAGGAGTTATCCCCAACATCTTGGGTAATTTGCATTTGAGCGTCTGTCAGGTGTATGCCTACACCCCGCGCTAAGGTCGTGTCCATTATCTAATGTAATGAGCCGAGGATATCCAGGACACGGTAATTTAACCCCCGATGTTTAAGTTATCAAACAAAACTGATTAAAACTGAATATGTGGATTTACTAGCCACAGTCCGGCATTCGATTGATCCCATTTCTGACCAAGCGGTAATAGTTTACCGTATCCCAAGCCCGTATAGGGAAAATAAGTCGAGAATATTTACCTGAGCTAGTCTTCTTTTAATTTCAATAACTCAGCCGTATAAAAAAGTACTAACGTGTAGATAGCATTTACCAGCAAGGCTCTAGTCTGGATTATGGCATAAGCTAACCAATTAAATACTATCGGTCTTTATTTAAGTCATAGACTTAGACCGAGTAGTGTACATGATCAAAACGTGTTACGCTTGATTAAACGATGATTGGATAGAATGTAGTTTAAACCCGACAAGTACTTTGACTTGCATAATATGGGTAAACTATAAAAATTCTGGATTTTGAGATTAAAATGATAAGGTTAAACCCGTTTTGGCTAAATTCCGTAAACTAGTTACGTATAACCAACCGTACGCTTATAAGCGATATTGGGTAACCGGATAAGTCATGGACAAGTTCTATATGCCATTATACTTTAATTAAGTTAAAATATCAGTAGGATATCAAATTATATGCCCGTTATGTAACATCCGTCAAAAACCAGATTTACCAAACCCGCTTCGTTTATTAACCGAACAATCAGTTAAAAATTTCGTTGCGTATTTAATGCTTAAATTAATTTTAAACGATACATAATTAATAAGTATATTAGAATATAAAAGTTGTATTTGAAAACGTATTAAAAATAGTGATTTAAAAATAAAACAAGGCTGCAGGGTTTCGAACCCGGGTCAGCCGGGTAACTTCAAAGCCTTAACTTCCATCCATCCAACCACTCCGCCACTGGTGTTCTTTAGTAATATACCAAAATAATTAATTCAAATATCACAATCTCGAATTCAAACTGACGCGCCCAATCGCAGTCGTCGGAAATCCCGACGATTTCGCCGGTAATTAACGGTTTCTTCTGATTTAACCGAAGCATTGACCACAACATCGGTTATAACCGATGTCCAGTCCGCGACATCAGTCATAACCGCCGGAGAAATTATTGACCGACAAATCAAGACGGTAAACGGACCAAATTCATCGATGTTTTTCCCTATAAATACACCCACAAGCCTCTGTTAACTTTTTCGCTCACAATCACACAAATTCTCGACGTAATTTCACTCGCCGGAAAATCTCTGCAAGTCGCCGGAAAACCGAGATTTCATCTACACGGTAATATACCTCGACTCATTCCGTTTCAATCCGATGTTAGACTGTTACTAGCTTCTATATAGACTAACCTCTCCATCATAACAAACGAGAGAGGAACTGTCATCATTCAAACATGTATACTATCAGAATTAAGACTCAAGCTTTGATTGTTGTGTTTGTTTATGTTTTAGAGTCACATAGAACTAATCATAACTTATTGATAAAACCAATGAAAATTTGACAAGAATATGGTGGATACGCCGCTGGTACTTCCTATATAAGTATTTTTGTCAGGATCAGAGGCATTATCAGGCGGTTGTGAGAAGTTCCATGTAGGATTTAGTAATGTCTTGGTTGAAATTTGTTTTACACTCACTGATTTAACATTCATATCATTTAAAGGAATTGGATTGTGTTCCATTTCTATATAGACTAACCTCTCCATCATAACAAACGAGAGAGGAATTGTCATCATTCAAACATGTATACTATCAGAATTAAGACTCAAGCTTTGATTGTTTTGTTTGTTTATGTTTTAGAGTCACATAGAACTAATCATAACTTACTGATAAAACCAATGAAAATTTGACAAGAATATGGTGGATACGCCGCTGGTACTTCCTATATATAAGTATTTTTGTCAAAGGATCAGAGGCATTATCAGGCGGTTATGAGAAGTTCCATGTAGGATTTAGTATTGTCTTGATTGAAGTTGTGTATTACTCACTGATTTAGCATTCATATCATCTCATCATTTAAAGAAATTGGATTGTGTTCTATTTCTACATAAACTAACCTCTCCATCATAACAAACGAGAGAGGAACTGTCACCATTCAAACATGTATGCTATCAGAATTGGGACTCAGATATTGGTTGTTGTGTTTATTTATGTTCTAGAGTAACATTCATAGAACCAATCATAACTTACTGATAAAACCAATGAAAATTTGACAAGAATATGGTGGATACGCCGCTGGTACTTCCTATATATAAGTATTCTTGCCAAAGAATCAGAGGCATTGTCAGGCGGTTATGAGAAGTTCCATGTAGGTTTTAGTATTAGAAGTTTTGTTTTAGGATATAACCTTATCTTTCCAAACATATCAAAACTCTTACGCATGATATCATATTTAGTCAATCAACTCTGTTCATCAATATTCATTAACTTAGGCATCAAAAAGCGATTCCTGTAGCAGGGTACTCAACCCTTACAAGGAACGTTACCGCCTCAAACAAAAATTTAAACTCTCACTCCTTTCTAAGTATGTAACTATCAAACTAAACACCATCCTTATTTAGACAAATATGTCACTACTTAAATTTCGGGACGAAATTTCTAAAAAGTAGGGGATACTGTAACATCCGTCAAAAACCGGATTTACCAAACCCGCTTCGTTTATTAACCGAACAATCAGTTAAAAATTTCGTTGCGTATTTAATGCTCAAATTAATTTTAAACGATACATAATTAATAAGTATATTAGAATATAAAAGTTGTATTTGAAAAAGTATTAAAAATAGTGATTTAAAAAAAAACAAGGCTGCCGGGTTTCGAACCCGGGTCAGCCGGGTAACTTCAAAGCCTTAACTTCCATCCATCCAACCACTCCGCCACTGGTGTTCTTTAGTAATATACCAAAACAATTAATTCAAATATCACAATCTCGAATTCAAACTGACCCGCCCAATCGCAGTCGTCGGAAATCCCGACGATTTCACCGATAATTGACGGTTTCTTCTAATTTAACCGAAGCATTAACCACAACATCGGTTATAACCAATGTCCAGTCCACGACATCAGTCATAACCGCCGGAGAAATTATTGACCGACAAATCAAGACGGTAAACGGACCAAATTCATCGATGTTTTTCCCTATAAATACACCCACAAGCCTTTGTTAACTTTTTCGCTCACAATCACACAAATTCTCGACGTATTTTTACTCGCCGGAAAATCTCTGCAAGTCGCCGGAAAACCGAGATTTCATCTACACGGTAAATACCTCGACTCATTCCGTTTCAATCTGATGTTAGACTGTTACTAACTTCAATCCAACCATCAGAATCTATCCCAGACTACGTAGCCGGAATATTCAGCTCTCGCCGGAAAACCTCTGAAACTTCTGATCTCACACTGTGAATCGGTATAACCCTTCAAACTTCTGTTAATCTTTGTTTAAGTACCTCAATTTCATAACTAATCGAACAGAACTGTTAATTGATTCTAAACAGCCGAAGTTCACAAATAGAGCCGACGAGTTTTCGCCGGAGTTCTGTGAAAGACGCTGATCGGTATATCCTTTCCCCCAAACTCTCTCCATTCATTACCTTTCAATTACTTATAAAGCTTGTTAATCGAGTTAGACATAAATCAGTTGAATTATCATAATCAGTAATCTTAAGCGAAGAAGACGAAGTTCAGATATGTTATAAGATTAATTAAAAACAGTTTTATGAACGGGTTAGACACACAGTCCAGCGGTGGACTGTGTGCAAACAAATACATACACGTCCCGAGTTCGATTCTTGACACACGCACCTTCGCAGTAATAAAATGTCTTTTTTTTTTAAAACTGAACCGGGTTAACTCCGTAAGATGTTAAGTATAATAAAAACCAGAATAATTACCAAGTTAGACACACAGTCCAGCGGTGGACTGTGTGCCAAACTAAACCACAGGTCCCGGGTTCGAGACCTGTGGCGAGTACCGAGTGATGCAATTAAATCGTTTTTAAGATAAGTGATTTTCGGATTGATTTAATTAGTATATAAATGTAATTAAAAACAGAAATATTTCGGGTTAGACACGTAGCTCAGTTGGTAGAGCTGCGTGCACGCGTACGGGAGGTCACGGGTTCGAGTCTCACCCAGCGCACACATATAACCGACCGAACCGGTCAACAAGTCAACGGTCAACGGTCAAACAAGTCAATGGTCAACAGTCAAAAATCAACATTTTTTTATACTTTTAATTATTTATTTAAATTAAAAATACTTAAAAATAACATTTTTAAAGTTAGAAAATAGCCTTAAACTCACAAAAATATATCCAATAATCCTACTAAAATTGATTAATAAAATCCGCTTATTTACCGAACCATTATGTTATTATCTAGGTTAGTTTCACTCGTGGTTAAATCCAACTTCGTGCGCATTCAACATCATCAACCGAACGCACCCACTGTGAGTGAATCTTACAACTCCCCTTTTTAATTACACGTTTGGGGTGTATTATGTGTCACTAAAACTAACTCGTTTATTTAAACTCGTGCCATACCATATTATGATTTAAACTTAGAATGTAAATATTGGTTGTAGTTATGTATTACTTATTGTCAAAGTTGTATGCAAATTATTTGTTAGGCCCATCAGTTCCTCGTGGGAGACGAGTTGAACAACGCGTGCCTTAAAACTCATTCATTAGGCCCATCAGTTCGTAGAACAACGCGTGCCTCAAAACTCATTCATTAGGCCCATCAGTTCCTCGTGGGAGACGAGTTGAACAACGTGTGCCTCAAAACGATCAATTATTGCATGTGTGTGTATTATTTAATATTAAGTGTTTTGTGAATAAGTTTACATCTATATTTACTCATATGTGGTTATGCACTTTATTTTATAATCAATTCAATAAACTTGTTCAAATGTTTTTCATAGGATTCACTCGCCAACTTTTTGTTGATCCAAAAACCATTTTTACACATGATACAGGTGAACAGGATGAAGCAAGGAAAACATAGGAAATGCCTTAGAAGAAAATAATGAAGTCTAGAACGATGTGTAGAACATGATGTAATTATGATTGTATATTTCCCTTTAAATTGTAATAATAAATATGAAATGTTATAATAAATGTCATGAGCTTTGATGATAACCCAATCATGCCCCGATCACCTTTTCCGCTGCGGGTCGGGGTGTGACACGTTAAGGTTTTAAAACGAAACTATGGGCGTTTCGGTAATTTCATATCGTACAGAGACAGAGACATGATTAAATACACATCACTTAGAACTCACAGAGGAGTTATCCCCAACATCTTGGGTAATTTGCATTTGAGCATCTGTCAGGTGTATGCCTACACCCCGCGCTAAGGTCGTGTTTATTATCTAATGTAATGAGCCGAGGATATCCAGGACACGGTAATTTAACCCCTGATGTTTAAGTTATCAAACAAAACTGATTAAAATGGAATATGCGGATTTACTAGCCACACTCTAGCATTCGATTGATCCCATTTCCGACCAAGCGGTAATAATTTACTGTATCCCAAGCCCGTATAGGGAAAATAAGTCAAGAGTATTTACCTGAGCTAGTCTTGATTTAAAAATGCAAGATTTAATATCTCAGCCGTATCCAAAATGAATTAAGTGCAGATAGCATTTACTGGAAAGCTCTAGTCTGGATTATGGCATAAGCTAACCAATTAAATACTAACGGTCTTATTTAAGTCATAGACTTAGACCGAGTAGTGTACAGGATCAAGACGTATAGCGCTTGATTAAACGATGACCGTATAGAATGTAGTGTAAACCCGACAAGTACTTTGACTTGTATATTATGGGTAGACTATAAACATTCTGGATTTTGAGACTTAAATGATAAAGTTAGACCCGTTTTGGTTAATTTCCGTAAAATAGTTATGTATACTTAACCGTACGCATATTAGCGATATCGGGTAACCAGATAAGTCATGGACAAGTTCTATATGCCATTATACTTTAAATAAGTTGTAATATCAGTAGGATATCAACTTATATGCCCGTTAAGGTTTTAAAAATGAAATTATGCCTCATAAGGGCATTTTGGTAATTTCATTTTGGATAAAAAAGGAACTTGATTATAGTTTTCATGTTATAACTATAAGTATTCTGGAAAAATAACTTATTTATGATATAATATCAGTAGGATATTAACTTTATGTGTAATTCATCTTTTATGACCAAATTATGCACCTAAGGGGCATTTTGGTCATTTTACACATAATTTATAAATTATTTGGGATTCTGAGTTTATAACTCATACCTACTGTAAATTTGTTTAAAATAGGTTTCAAAATCAGTAGGTAACAAGTCTTGGTCAAATAATATGGTTTAAAACCATACTATGCGACGAAACGGCGCTTATGTCGTAAAATGACGTTTTATACGATGTTCAATGAAAACCGATGTTGAAGTCAGATTAAAATGTCTTAGATATGTTATTTAATATAACATGTAAGTAAGTAAAGTATTTACCTTGAAAAGTTTTGATTAAAACCATTTTATGAGCCACAAGGGCTAAATCGTCATTTATCGACATAATTCAAGGACCTGCTTGTAAACTCAGTTTATAATCTAGTTTAACATCCCAAATAATTCTAATTATAATATTATATCAGTAGGAAACTTATTTCAAGTTCATTATCATTGAAACCTTGATTTATGCAAAAAGGGCATTTTAGTCAAAAATAGCATAATTACGGAACTTGCGCATAAACTCAGATTCTGATTATGATCATGTAATATAACCTCAGAGGGTTATGCTACATTATATTACGATCATAATGCAACTTTAGATCAGTAGCTAACTAATCTAAATCGGGTCAGAATCGAAAGTCAAAGCAAAAGTCAAACTTCGCGACTTTCGTTTGCGAACCGAACTTAGAACTGAAATTGACAAGCCGAACATGTTCTTACATGTTCTACTAATTATTACCAACTTGTTTAAGTGTCAAAACAGGTTTCATAACATGTATAACATCAATTTATGATTTTTCTGAAAAATGGCCTGTTTGACTTTTTAATAACTTAACTTTGACCCGTCAATTGGTCTAGCAAACGTGATCTTCAGGAGGTGCCCTTTATAGGGACTAACACCTACCTTAATACGATCACTTAGCCATGTTCGTTACGAATAATGACTGGAGCATAATGGTCTTAACCGAAAGTCAAAGCGTTTTCTATAAAACGCTTGACTTTTGGCTATAAAAGCCTATAAACGAAATTGCAAGAGGAAGGAACACTTACATGAGGTTCCTAAAATGCAATAGAACTAAGTTGGATGCTCCTTTCAGTTAGGAACTTCCAGAGGAGGGAGAAGAGTTATGAATAAGAAATGTGCAAGTTCAAATGGTGAACCTTGGCACCTATTTATAGTTGGAGAGCTTGAAGGAGGTGATGCCAGGTTTTAAGGGGTGTAAGAGGGAGCTTACAAGTGTCCTAAAACATGGCATAGCAGTTTGGGAAGCCATGGTTTCGAGAAAATGGTTTTTGGCACCTTTGTGTGGTGGCCAAGGAAGTTTTCTGTAGATACAGGTCTCTGGCAGGCCGCGAGAGGTAGGGCAGGCCCTGCCTCTCACGCCACGTGAGCGCCCTTAAGCCAGTTTCAAAGTTTGACACTTTTAGCCCCTAAACCTCTTTAAACCTCCTAAAACACCTTTTTAGCACTTTTAGCCCTCCGTAGCCAATATTTGGCGTACCCGAGATTATGCCCGGACATCGTCAAGCTCTCGGTTCGTTAAAATGTCACTCAGAAGTATAAATTAACATGTTGACACTTTTAACCCCTTCAACGTCCAACTTTTATTTAATTACGGATCCAATCCCTCTCGTCCAATGAATGGGACATATGAGAGTTAGGACTTCGTAAACGATCACTCAGAGGCTCATTATAAGCATGTTGACTCCGATGTCACTCAGAGGCTGAGCATGTTGACACAACGGTCACTCAGAGGCCAAGTTTTAGCATGTTGACACTAATGGTCACTCTGAGGCTATGTTTTAAGCATGTTGACACTAATGGTCACTCAGAGGCTCGGTTTATGCATGCTGACATCAGAAGATCACTCAGAGACTTATTTTGAGCATGTTGACGCGTTTAGTCCCTATTAGTCGTTAATAGACTTAAAATAAAATAAAATAAAAGAAAATACGATGCGTCTCGCTATATTATTGGACACAATTTTTACAGGGTGTTACAATAATACAAACTTGATTACAAAATGGTGTGGGTTTTAGAACTAGGTTTTAGGACGGATGTTACAGTACTCGAAATTTATGCGATAGTAGGTTTATCTTGAAAGAGATGAGGGTATTTTTCACGAATTGAGTCTTCACGTTTCCAACTAAACTCGGGTCTTCGTTTTGACTCCCAACGAACCCTAAGTATTGGAATTCGACTTCGCCTTAAGCGTTTTTCACCGAAGTCCATGATTTCTATAGGCAGCTCTACAAAATGCATCGACTCATCAATTTGAATATCGTCTAGCGGTATATGAAGGTTTTCGTCGGCAAGGCACTTTCTCAAATTATAAACATGGAACGTTGGATGGATCTTGCTGAGTTCTTCAGGTAAGTTAAGCTTGTAAGCTACAGGACCAACTCTCTCGAGTATTTTAAAAGGTCCAACATAGCCAGGTGCTAGCTTGCCTTTTTGTCCAAACCGAACAACTCCCTTCCATGGTGATACTTTCAAAAGTACTTACCGCCAACACAAAACTCAGCGGCTTTCGTCGTTTGTCTGCGTAACTCTTTTGACGACTCTGAGCTGCTAGAAGATTGTTGCCGATTTGGAGAATCTTATCGGTTGTTTCTTGGATTAATTCCGGTCTGGTGATTTGTGCTTCACCAATTTCGTGCCAACATATGGGTGATTGGCACTTACGACCGTACAGTGCTTCGAAAGGAGCCACACCGATACTAGAGTGATAACTGTTATTGTATGAGAATTCGACCAATGGTAAATGAGTATCCCAATTGCCCTTGAAGTCAATAACACATGATCGTAACATATCTTCAAGGGTCTGTATGGTGCGCTCAGATTGACCATCGGTTTGAGGATGAAAGGCGGTGCTGAGGTCTAAGCAAGTGCCTAACGCTGATTGCACAGCTTCCTACGTACGTGAAGTAAAACGTCCATCTCTATCCGAGATGATGCTCAAAGGCACACCGTGTCGACTTACAATTTCGTCGATGTAAATACGAGCTAACTTCTTGTTTTTGTAATCTTCGCGGATCGGAATAAAATGAGCGGATTTGGTAAGGCGATTGACAATAACCCAAATCATATCATGCCAACTAGAGGTGCGAGGTAACCCGGTAATAAATCCATGGTTATATTTTCCCACTTCCAAACGGGTATTTCGGGTTGAACTAGTAAGCTTGAGGGTCTTTGATGCTTGGCTTTAACTTTCGAACAGGTGAGACATTTGGAGACAAAGATGGCGATATCCTTTTTCATTCCAGGCCACCAGTAAGAGTATCGTAGATCTTGATACATCTTATCAGCCCCTGGATGTATGGAGTATCGTGTTTTGTGGGCTTCGTTCATGAGGAATGTGCGAAGATTGTCACGATCAGGCTCCCAAATGCAATTCAAGTAATGAAGAATGCCATCGGATTTTGATTCCAACTTAGTTTCAGCTCTAGAAGATAACTCGTCTCGCAAATCATTTTTCGTGACAGAGGTATGATGTGCTTTACGAATGCGTCTTTGAAGATCAATTACTATTTGAGAGCACAAAGGTGGATGGAGTTAGCATATTCTCTCCAACTAAGAGCATCTGCTACGACATTAGCTTTGCCAGGGTGATAACGGATTTCGCAATCATAGTCATTCAAGAGTTCGACCCATCGTCGTTGCCTCATGTTTAACTCTTTCTGATTGAAGATGTGTTGAAGGCTCTTATGGTCAGTGTACATTTCACACTTTGTACCATAGAGATAATGTCTCCATATCTTTAGAGCGAACACGACTGCTCCGAGTTTCAGGTCGTGAGTGGTGTAATTCTTCTCATAAACTTTGAGTTGTCTTGAGGCGTAGGCTATCACCTTACCCCTTTGCATTAAGACACACCCTAGTCCCTGCCCTGATGCGTCACAATAGACCACAAAGTCATCACAACCATCAGGGAGAATGAGAATAGGTGCATCACAAAGTCTCTGTTTCAAAGTTTGGAAAGCCTCCTCTTGTTTAGGCCCCCAATCGAAGGACTTGCCCTTATGAGTCAAGGCTGTGAGTGGTAAAACAATACGGGAGAAACTGGCGATAAAACGTCGATAATAACCCGCTAAACCGAGGAATGACCTAACTTCGGTAGGAGTGCGTGGAGCCTGCCATTCTTGCATTGCTTTGATCTTTGCAGGGTCAACATGAATTCCCTTGTCGTTGATGACGTGTCCGAGGAATTGAACTTCCTTTAACCAGAATTCAGATTTCGAAAACTTAGCGTAAAGCTTTTCAGTATTCAAAAGTGTTAAGATAAGCCGGAGATGTCGCTCATGATCTGACTTAGTCTTGGAATAAATAAGAACATCATCGATGAATACAATGACAAATCGATCGAGGTAGGGTTTGCACACCCTATTCATTAGATCCATGAAAACGGCGGGTGCATCGGTCAACCCAAAGGGCATGACCATGAATTCGTAGTGACCGTAGCGAGTTCGAAAGGCAATATTTGGAATGTCTTCTTCACGTACTCTAAGCTAATGATAACCAGAACAAAGATCAATTTTCAAGAAACAAGTTGCACCCTGAAGTTGGTCTAGAAGGTAATCGATGCGAGGTAAAGGATAACGGTTCTTGATGGTCAGCTTGTTGAGCTCTCGATAGTCGATACACATTCGGAAAGTTCCATTTTTCTTCTTGACGAAAAGAACCGGCGCACCCCAAGGTGATGAGCTAGGGCGTATGAACCCTTTGTCAGTCCGTTCTAGCAGCTGACTAGCTAACTCTTGCATAACCGATACGGAGATTTTGCAACTGGAGTGGCACCAGGTACAAGATCGATTCGACTTCTCGCATAGGAGGAAGTCCTGAGATGTCGTCTGGAAAGACTTGAGGAAAATCTCTAACAATCGGAATATCTTCGAGCTTCTTCTCCTTGCTTTCTTTCTTGACAATGTGAGCTAAGAATACTATGTAATCCTTGCGAAGAACCTCTCGAGCTTGTAGACACGACATCAACTTAAGTCCCTTGGATGGAGTTTCACCAAAAATACGAAGGGTTCGGCCGTCGGCGAGTGGAATTCGAATGAATTTTTCATAACATACAACTTCGGCATGCTGCTGACTGAGCCAGTCCATACCAATGATGACATCGAAGCTTCCCAATTTAATAGGAATGAGATCGATTGGAAAATCAAGATCATTAAGAGTAAGAGTGCAGTCGCGAATGATATAATCCAACGTAATAGGTTCACTGTCTGCTACTTCCACTGTAAATGATTCGGCTAGACTAACGCGATGTAAACCAAGAATAGATTCGAACTCTAGGGATACAAAACTCTTATCCGCACCCGTGTCAAATAGAATAGATGCATAGCTATAATTAATGAGAAACGTACCGTTGACCATGTTGTTTTCCGCTCTTGCCTGATGAGCGTTGATGTTAAAAGCTCTACCTCTTGCTGGAGGATTGGCTTGGTTCACAGGGTTAGCTTAGGCGTGTGCGTTGATGATGTTCACTAATCGCGGGCAGGTGTTGCGGAAATGTGTTGGATCACCTCAATTAAAGCAAGCCCTGAGTGTCACGTGATGGGGTAGTTAGGTTGGTAGAAGGGTTGGGCTATGGGCTGAACAGGTGGTAATAGTAGAGGTTATT
This sequence comes from Scalesia atractyloides, assembly GCA_947069175.1. Classification (NCBI taxonomy): domain Eukaryota; kingdom Viridiplantae; phylum Streptophyta; class Magnoliopsida; order Asterales; family Asteraceae; genus Scalesia; species Scalesia atractyloides. The sequence goes on from CAMTDV010000022.1 coordinate 14,545,978, forward strand.
AGTAAGGAACTTGGCCCACCATTTGGTTATTGGGTTAGGCTTGAGGTTGGTTGCGGGCTTGTCTTTGAAGTGAACGACATGTTTGGATTGTATGGCCTACTCGGCCACACCCTGTGCAGTGGAGACATAGGTTCTCAAAAGGGTGATGGTATTGGCATCGATTTCACTTCGGGTGAGGTCCTGTGTATTGCTTCTTGAATGGAGCGGTATGGGGAGCAACTTGGGTGATTGGAGCGATTGTAATGGTTGGTTGTATAGAGTTGGCTGATTGGTTTGGGTGATAGCAAAATTCTTCCCATTTCGCTTTCTCTTGCCAGTGAATCGAGAAGAGGATCCGGCTTGAGTTGGGTTGGGGTTTCTTTCGGTGTTCTGTTACTTGCATCTTTCTTTTTCTCATCCTTAAAATCCCCATTCCTGATGTGGTTTTCGATGAGCTCGGTGGCCAGCTCCATTGCTGCTTCCAGAGTTACAGGCACGGTACTCATCACAGAATCCTGAATCTTCAAAGGAAGACCCCGAATGTAAGGTGCAATCAGGTGGTAAAGAGGAGTGAACCAATTTTGAACCATTTGGTTTAGCTCGAGAAACCTCTTGTTGTAGGTTATATGATCTCCCCCTTTTTGCTTCAGGAAATAGAACTCATCTTCTAGCTTCTTAGTTTTGCTTCTTGGGCAGAAACGTCTTGTCATGAGTTCTCTAAGTTGTTCCCAAGTTAGGGCTACTGCGGCTTTGGCGCCTCTTCTGCCCTTTTCGACATTCCACCAAGTGAGTGCTACCCCATATAGACGACCAGTATCATAACGAACCTTACGGTCATTGGGGCAGTCACAATTGAGAAAAGTACTCTCCATTTATTCAAACCACCGAAGGAGAGCAGTGACCCCTTCAGTTCCCTCGTATTTTGGAGGGTCACATGAGTTGAAGTGTTTGTAAGTGCATTTGGTGGTGTTTGCGGGAGGGTTGTCAGCATTTTAATTATCTTGATTGTTGGGATTAATAGGGTTAGCAGCGAAAGCTTGCTGAACTTGAATTACGATATCGGGAATCACGGCGGCCATTTGTTTGGCTATTTGAGCAGCCATTCGTTCACCGGATTTTCCTGATCTCCTACCTCCACGAGAGTGCCTAGAAGACATCTACAGGAAATACGTAACGAGATTATGAGTTTGACGTATAGGTGTCATGTGTGTCGCATAGGGTTTAAAGATAAAACTAAACATCCATAAAATAAATTAGAAAAATAACTCCATTACATCCATAGGATGTCTTGGGCTTTGCTCATGTTTGGGCCCCCATATATCTCCTATACTTGGCCTAGGTAGTCATGTGGGCCCCCATGACTACTGGGCTTTGTAGAGTTCACATTGGTTTTGGCCTGTTAATACTCGCACCACCGTAATGAAAACTGTAAAACATGATTGCGAGGTGTAAGGTCGGAAGGTGTCCTGGTGTGGACACAGTGACAACTCAAAGTGGAGTTAGTTCACACGGAGTTTGGTGTGATATGCTTTGGCCTAATAGGTCCTTCGTACTCTCATCGTTAGTCCCCAAGTAGGCAAACTGGTCCGTTACTTTGGATTTATACGAATGCCAATCCTAGACAGGACGTCCTGACTACCGGTACTTGTGCCCTTCCAGTTACTACATGTCCGTCCTAGAACTCACTTTGATGAGATTTGAAAAATAAAAACATCACAAATTTTTTAAAAGAAGAGCAAGAAAATGTTTATGTATGTGAGAATAGAGACGTGGGTTATGACGATAACATATGCGTATATATATATGCATGCTATATTGACAAAATTTATAACACGTTGTATGTCACACAAAATCAATTAGCAATTAAAGTGTTTGCATGAGAGAAGTGTAAAACATGTAGCTGTCATAAGTTTGCATGTAACAAACTTAACATGTAAGCAATTAAATTCTAATTGACTATAGTATAGGCTCTAAGGGTCTAATAACCTATCCTATAGACCTATAGTCACTAGCTCTGATACCAATCTGTCACACCCTGAGCCGCAGCGGATAAGGTAGTCGGGGCATGATTGAGTTTTCATCAAAGCTCATGACATTTACTATTATAGAAGTTTAATATTTATTATTCCAAATTTGATTAGAACATTCCAATCAACACATGATTCATACAAACACTATAATGTTCCAAACAAACTTGCAAATAACATTTTATTTTCTTCTGAGGCCCATGTCCTATGTGATCCACGCTTCAAACCTGTTCACCTGTATCATGTGCAAAAATAATGTTTTAGGTCAACATAAGTTGGCGAGTGAATCTCATTTAATCATTAATAAAAAATGATATGTTTATTATTTTACTAAAATTGTGCATTAACCAAATATGAGAAAAACGTCCTGCGTGTAATCTAAATCACAAGCGATGTGCTGTGATATCAAGGCTCAATCAAACGGAGCCAATCTAATATTTAGGCAACGCGACGCTCCACCCGTAGGTAACGGGGAACAAATGGGCCTAATGTGAGAGAAGGACTGTAATGAGAATATAATCACAAAATGACAATAATCAAACAATATCACATAGCACGTTAGATCACATAATGGTAATCGTGCGGGATTTAAAATAACGAGATAATAATAGTGACACATGATACGCCCCAAAAACGTGACATAAAAGGGGAGTTGTAAGATTCACTCACAGTAGGTGCGATTAAGATTCGATGAAGATTTCGAACGACTGAATGGTTGAGGTACCAAGTGACGATATGGCTAACCTAAATATTCACATAATAATTTAGATAAAAATATTCTTTTTGAATTTAATATTTTTAAATAACTTATTATTTACACATTTTATTAGATAATTTAGACAAATTTTATAGTGTTTATTACTATATTTTTATTCGCTTAAACTTTTATTTGCAACTAATACTATTTGGTTATAAAAAAATAATATAGTTTTGGAGAGAATAATTAAAAGTTTAATTAATTAAAAAATATGTTTTTCTCTGAACTAAATCGAATTGAACCGGTTGGATTACGCAGTGTGTGGGAGTTGAACCGGCGACCTCTCGTTCATGTGCACGCAGCCCGGCCAACCGGGCTGCGTGTCTAACCCGAAATATTTTACACTTACTACAGCTTTTCATATACTGCTTAAATAAAAAGGTTTGATTATTGCAGGGGTTGTGGCATGGAACCGGTTCGAACTCGTGACCTTTGCTTTGCGTGTGCACACAGCCCGACCAATTGGGTTGTGTGTCTAACCCGTTGGATATACAATTTTAATTAACTTTATATACTTACTGCCGTGATTCATAATTTAGTTCTATAAAAAGGATTGAACATTGTAGCGAATCAGAACATGAACGTGGTTCGAACCTGGGACCTTGGACTTTATATGCACACAGTCCAACCAACTGGACTGTGTGTCTAACCAGTTTTATATCGGTTTTTAAATTCTTTTAACCGATGACTCCAGTTCATCTTCTTTATTAAAAAGATCAGGATTGTTGAACCTGATTTTGGTTGATTTGTTTTAGCATTTCATTCATAAATCTCCAACTAACTAGACATGATATAAATAAGAATGAAAAGGGTTAAGTGAACGATATACCGAACAAAGGTTTCCGATTTTTCGGAGAGAATTCCAACAAATAGCAAGTGTTTTCCGGCAAGGTTTCTGATGAATAAAGATTGCAAGCAGTTTTTGGGAGAGTGTGTGTGCATTCTAATGATTTCAGAACTCTCTATTTATAGTGAATGGGGGTTGCTTGAAATGTGTTGGATCACCGCAATTAAAGCAAGCCCTGACGTGTGGCATCATGGGGTAGTTAGGTTGGTAGAAGGGTTGGGCTATGGGCTGAGCAGGTGGTAATAGTAGAGGTTGTTAGTAAGGAACTTGGCCCACCATTTGGTTATTGGGTTAGGCTTGAGGTTGGTTGCGGGCTTGTCTTTTAAGTGAACATGTTTGGATTGTATGGCCTACTCGGCCACACCCTGTGCAGTGGAGACATAGGTTCTCAAGAGGGTGATGGTATTGGCATCGATTGCACTTCGGGTGAGGTCTGGTGTATTGCTTCTTGAATGGAGCGGTAGGGGTAGCAACTTGGGTGATTGGAGCGTCTGTAATGGTTGGTTGTATAGAGTTGGCTGATTGGTTTGGGTGATAGCAAAATTCTTCCCATTTCGCTTTCTCTTGCCAGTGAATCGAGAAGAGGATCCGGCTTGAATTGGGTTGGGGGTTTCTTTCGGTGTTTTGCTACTTGCCTATTTCTTTTTCTCATCCTTAAAATCCCCACTCCTGATGTGGTTTTCGATGAGCTCGGTGGCCAGCTCCATTGCTGCTTCCAGAGTTGCAGGCACGGTACTCATCACAGAATCCTGAATCTTCAAAGGAAGACCCCGAATGTAAGGTGCAATCAGGTGGTAAAGAGGAGTGAACAAATTTTGAACCATTTGATTTAGCTCGAGAAACCTCTTGTTGTAGGTTATATGATCTCCCTCTTTTGCTTCAGGAAATAGAACTCATCTTCTAGCTTCTTAATTTTGCTTCTTGGGCAGAAACGTTTTGTCATGAGTTCTCTAAGTTGTTCCCAAGTTAGGGATACTGCGGCTTCGGCACCTCTTCTGCCCTTTTCGGCATTCCACCAAGTGAGTGCTATCCCATATAGACGGCCAGTATCATAACGAACCTTACGGTCATTGGGGCAGTCACAATTGAGAAAAGTACTCTCCATTTCTTCAAACCACCAAAGGAGAGCAGTGACACCTTCAGTTCCCTCGTATTTTGGAGGGTCACATGAGTTGAAGTGCTTGTAAGTGCATTTGCTGGTGTTTGCGGGAGGGTTGTCAGCATTTTAATTATCTTGATTGTTGGGATTAATAGGGTTAGCAGCGAAAGCTTGCTGAACTTGAATTACGATATCGGGAATCACGGCGGCCATTTGTTTGGCTATGTGAGCAGCCATTCGTTCACCGGATTTTCCTGATCTCCTACCTCCACGAGAGTGCCTAGAAGACATCTACAGGAAATACGTAACGAGATTATGAGTTTGACGTATAGGTGTCATGTGTGTCGCATAGGGTTTAAAGATAAAACTAAACATCCATAAAATAAATTAGAAAAATAACTCCATTACATCCATAGGATGTCTTGGGCTTTGCTCATGTTTGGGCCCCCATATATCTCCCATACTTGGCCTAGGTAGTCATGTGGGCCCCCATGACTACTGGGCTTTGTAGGGTTCACTTTGGTTTTGGCCTGTTAACACTCGCACCACCGGAATGAAAACCGTAAAACATGCTTGCGAGGTGTAAGGTCGGAAGGTGTCCTGGTGTGGACACAGTGACAACTCAAAGTGGAGTTAGTTCACACGACGTTTGGTGTGACATGCTTTGGCCTAATAGGTCCTTCGTACTCTCATCGTTAGTCCCCAAGTAGGCAAACTGGCCCGTTACTTTGGATTTATGCGAATGCCAATCCTAGACAGGACGTCCTGACTACCGGTACTTGTACCCTTCCAGTTACTACATGTCCGTCGTAGAACTCACTTTCATGAGATTTGAAAAATAAAAACATCACAAATTTTTGAAAAGAAGTGCAAGAAAACGTTTATGTATGTGAGAATCGAGACGTGCGTTATGACGATAACATATGCGTATATATATATATGCATGTTATATTGACAAAATTTATAACACGTTGTATGTCACACAAAATCAATTAGCCATTAAAGTGTTTGCATGAGAGAAATGTAAAACATGTAACTGTCATAAGTTTGCATGTAACAAACTTAACATGTAAGCAATTAAATTCTAACTGACTATAGTATAGGCTCTAAGGGTCTAATAACCTATCCTATATACCTATAGTCACTAGCTCTGCTACCAATCTGTCACACCCTAAGCCGCAGCGGATAAGGTAGTCGGGGCATTATTGGGTTTTCATCAAAGCTCATGACATTTACTATTATAAAAGTTTAATATTTATTATTCCAAATTTGATTAGAACATTCAATCAACACATAATTCATACAAACACTATAATGTTCCAAACAAACTTGCAAATAACATTTTATTTTCTTCTAAGGCCCATGTCCTATGTGATCCACGCTTCAAACCTATTCACCTGTATCATGTGTAATTAAAGTTTTGGGTCAACATAAGTTGGCGAGTGAATCTCATTTAATCATTAAGAAAAAATGATATGTTTATTATTTTACTAAAATTGTTCATTAACCAAATATGAGAAAACGTCGTGCATGTAATCTAAATTACAAACCATATCATCAACAATAATGTACATGTGAGCACGATAAGCGATGTGCTGCGAGATCAAGGCTCAATCAAACGGAGCCAATCTAATATTTAGGCAACGCGACGCTCCACCCGTAGGTGACGGGGAACAAATGGGCCTAATGTGAGAGAACGACTGTAATGAGAATATAATCACAAAATGACAATAATCAAAGAATATCACATAGCACGTTAGATCACATAATGGTAATAGCGCGAGATTTAAAATAACGAGATAATAATAGTGACACATGATTACGCCCCAAAAACGTGACATAAAAGTGGGAGCGATTAAGATTCGATGAAGATTTCGAACGATTGAATGGTTGAGGTACCAAGTGACGATATGGCTAACCTAAATATTCACATAATAATTTAGATAAAAATATATTCTTTTGAATTTAATATTTTTACTTAACTTATTATTTACACATTTTATTAGATAATTTAGACAAATTTTATTGTGTTTATTACTATATTTTTATTCGCTTAAACTTTTATTTGCAAGTAATACTATTTGGTTATAAAAAATAATATAGTTTGGGAGAGAATAATTAAAAGTTTAATCAATTAAAAAATATGTTTTTCTCTGAATTAAATCTAATTGAACCGGTTGGATTACACAGCGTGTGGGAGTCGAACCGGCGACCTCTCGTTCGTGTGCACGCAGCCCGGCCAACTGGGCTGCGTGTCTAACCCGGAATATATTGAAATTTAATTTTTTTTACACTTACTACAGCTTTTCATATACTGATTAAATAAAAAGGTTTGATTATTGCAGGGGTTGTGGCATGGAACCGGTTCGAACTCGTGACCTTTGCTTCGCGTGTGCACACAGCCCGACCAATTGGGTTGTGTGTCTAACCCGTTGGATATACAATTTTAATTAACTTTATATACTTACTGCCATGATTCATAATTTAGTTCTATAAAAAGGATTGAACATTGTAGCGAATCAGAACATGAACGTGGTTCGAACCCGGGACCTTGGACTTTATATGCACACGGTCCAACCAACTGGACTGTGTGTCTAACCCGGTTTATATCGGTTTTTAAATTCTTTTAACCGATGACTCCAGTTCATCTTCTTTATTAAAAAGATCAGGATTATTGAACCTGATTTTGGTTGATTTGTTTTAGCATTTCATTCATAAATCTCCAACTAACTAGACATGATATAAATAATAATGAAAAGGGTTAAGTGAACGATATACCGAACAAAGGTTTTCGATTTTCTGGCGAGAATTCCAACGAATAGCAAGTGTCTTCCGGCAAGGTTTCTGATGAATAAAGATTGCAAGCAGTTTTTGGGAGAGTGTGTGTGCATTCTAATGATTTCAAAACTCTCTATTTATAGTGAAAGGAGGTTGCTTGAATTGTGCTTCGGTTTCGTTCAAAAGCGGTTATGGCGAGTTGACTTGGATTCGTGATATGAATATGGTTTGACTCATAATTAGTTTAGGTCCATGTTTAGAGTTAGTTTCGTGATCAATTGAAGAGAAACGGAAATCTTGGTGATTTCCGGTTGACTGGGTGTCGTTACATTGGGCGGTATTTTGAACCAGTCCAAGATAAACGGGAGTATAAAAGTTTATTTGCTTTGGTAGCATCAGATGTTGAGTGTGTGGTGTAGCGGTGTGTAGTGTGCTTGGTTACGGGTGTGACCCGGGTTTGATACCCGCGGTCTACACCTTTTTATTATTTTTGATTTCATAACATATATATATTTTATTTATTATTATTATTATTATTAATTATTATTTTATATTATTGATATAACGAATCCCTTAAACGATTAACATAAATACGTAACGAAAATATCATAATACAAACTTGATTACAAAATGGTGCAGGTTTTAGAACCCAGTTTTTGGACGGATGTTACAAATTCACATAATTGTTAAAATAAGTACCAAAGTTTAAACACGTATAATTGCGTAAGGAGTATTAATTTAGTTGGTTTGCGAGGATTATTATTGTTTTTAATTGCGATAAACGTGCGAACGTGTGTCGGGTTGAAATGAACGAGGTAACAAGTATTTAAATCACATAGAAATTCAGATAACATAAAAGATAGGCTTAGTAAAACATTAGAGTGTTTCGGGTTGAGAAACGTTGACTATTCTGACGTGAATCGAAGATCATTTCAAATTAGAGGAACGTGCTTTGGCCTATAGGCAAAGTGCTCTCGTCGAGAAGCAATTAACGGCACTTTACCCTTCCAGTGACTACACGTATCAAATTGATCGAATAATCGAAACTTTGGCGAGACTGAAAATCGATGAATGGGACTAGTTGACAAGGTGTGGGTTTCACCCCTAACTTGACAACATCGTACCCTAAGTGTGGTTGGTACTTACCAAACGAGGAGCGAATTTTGACTCGTTGTTAAGGATCCACTAGAGTATGAAATGGAAATTTTCCATCAAGGTATGGATATCTAAAACACCCTAACTCATCTATTTGGTATCTATTAAAAGTTTTGTCATTTCATTAAGTTAGTACGATCAAAACTTATTACAAAATTACGAGTTTATAAATTTTTTTATACAAACCATTCATAAACCCTTCAACACTATTACGTTCCATGAACAAAAGAAACCTAAGCGGAAGCTAAAAATTTGGAAGTGTTCGGTTCTTCAACAACTTTGATCGGCATCCGTGTTATTATATGGTTCACCTACATTACAAAATTTATTTAGAATTTTAGTTATATAATACATACAACATATACGAACATAACCAATCATTTAAGCATGGCCTAATTGAACAAAACAAAAATTTTGTTTCAGACCCCACCGTAAGCTACGGTGGCCACCGTAGCTTACGGTCAAGCTTTACGGTCAAGGCCGTCTATTTTACGATCAAGACTTAAGTAATCAACACAGCAGCAGACTACCGTAAGCTACGGTAGGCTACCGTAGCTTACGGTGGCTTGCTGCAGATTTTTCCTCTTATTTGCCGTGTTGACGCAAAATTCTCCATATCTTTTAAATCGTTTATCCGTTTAACCTCCCGTTTCTTTCTACATGATCAAAACATGATCCTCTACTTTATGAACCCAAAATCCAACATCCGGATTAATCATATTTTTAAACTTATAAGCCTTCGGCTTATTACTTATTTACGAAATTATTGTCCCGTTCATTTTTTTACTAACAATTCATTTGACCACGTCTTTTATTTAAAAAATCGTTCTTATGATTGCACCTCATCCCTCAAGGTAACTTTCTTGTGTTTTACGTATTCATTACTCAGTTTACAGCTAAATTCCAATTTTACCCTTTTACTTACCGGATTTAAACTAAAGTAGTCGTTCATACCATTCTAGAATATGTCACGACTTAGTTTTAACCCGTTTGGTCGTTCTAGCGAATTTCATCGTTTTTATTCAACCAAACCTTGTTCTTTTGTCGTTTTGACCCGTTTGGTTGCTTTAGCGAAATCCATCGCCTTTATTCAATCAAACCTTTATTCTTTTGTTACTTTGACCCGTTTGGTTGCTTTAGCGAAATCCATCGTTTTTATTCAACCAAACCTTTATTCTTTTGTCTTTTGACCCGTTTGGTTTCTTTAGCGAAATCCATCGCTTTTATTCAACCAAAGCTTTATTCTTTTGTCGTTTTGACCCGTGTGGTTGCTTAAGCGAAATCCATCGCTTTTATTCAACCAAACCTTTGTTCTTTTGTCGTTTTGACCCGTTTGGTTGCTTTAGCGAAATCCATCGCTTTTATTCAACCAAACCTTTGTTCTTTTGTCGTTTTGACCCGTTTGGTTGCTTTAGCGAAATCCATCACTTTTATTCAACCAAACTTTCGTTCTATATCATTTTGACCCGTTTGGTTGCTTAGGCGAAATCCATCGCTTTTATTCAACCAAACTTTTCTCAAGAGTTGCATCAATAGCCAACATATGATACGTTTATATAAAATATAAGAAAATTTTATGAAGCAAAAGCCACGTACCTTAAAGCTTTCCTTTCAAGCGCACGTCTTCTCCGGCTTGTCCACTCGATGCCACACCCAAATTGCCTATAGAGTTCAATTCGGTTTATTCTTTAGAACTCATATTACAATATGTATACATACGTATTTCAAGAAATCTGTCAAATTAGTTAATCACTTGATTTCTTTCATATTTCCAACATTTCAGGTCACCTAGGCAGTTCATCTAACATCTTCTGGGCGAGGTTTTTCATATTAAATTTTAAGTTCATGTTTTTAGTTATTAACCATGTATTATCATCACCTTCAAGTGTCTATATCTAGTGTGTGTGATTTAACACCTAAGATTTAACACTTTATCATAAAATTCAACCATTTCTCGGCCATTAATTTAAATGTTCATCATTACTTAGCAAAACCCATTTATCACAGCATGATTAATTATTTAAACATTCAAATTATGACACTAAATTGCTGAATTTCCATCTAGGGCTCATTCCCAGACTTATATACCTCTTCATTTTTGTCATGGCACTTACAATTTACACTTTAATTGTAACTTGTGTCATTCACTAAACATTGAAACTTAACATACCTCTTAATTTTCTTGACTAGTTGACCACAAATTTGATTCATGCAATATCTAATTCCCCAATTCTCCCTCTCAATTTGATCACTTTGTTGATATTAGGGTTCTTGGTGTTTTGCTCTGCTTCACCCCCATATGCACGCACACAGACCTGTACTGGGTTTTCATTTGTTTGATTTTTATATGTTATTTTTACCTACTTGGCAATTCTAGTCCCTCCCATTTAGTTTATTCGAAAGTGGACCATAATTCATTCTTTTTATTTATCATTAGCTATTTCCCATTAACTAGATTAAAGGCCTCTAATTATTCATATTATTATTTAACATTTTTGGTGTGTTACAGTATCACTCCTAACTTGATGGCGTAAATTCGTGAAAAATCGAATACGCGGATTGAGAGTGATCACCAAAGTGCGGGTTTCACCCCTATTTTGGTGAGCTCATCCCGTTAGTATGAGTGTCTTCAAGTCTTCAAGTGTGTATATTGTGTAAATGTCTTAGGAAAGACATGTTGCATATATTAAGACCAAAGGAAATAGAAAGAAACAAATAGGAAGAATTAATATTTTAAGCAAGAATCAAGAATGGTCAAGTTGAACACTTAATATAGACTAGGTCGAACATGGCAATTCTACCTAATTCCCTATAGTTATGACTCTGATACCAATCTGTCACACCCCAACCGATGGCGGAAACATCAGAGTGAGACGAAATAGCTTGCTCAAGGCATCATAACACTATTTGCGACAATAATTTAGTCAAACCCGTTTCATTTCATAACAAAAATAGTCAAGTACAACATCAAATTTCAAATACAATCAATTCAACAACATAAATCCTAGCATTCTACGTGTGTTTCTAAGCCATCCCTACTAAGTTCCATCATGATCAATATCTTTAACTTGCAACATGTTAAAAGTATAGTTTAATACAACAAGTATTGGCGAGTACACAAGTTTGATATAGCATAAGTACAAAAGGTTTAAACGAATCCACATGTTAAGCTAGCATACAAGATTTATGTAAACATGGCATGCAATCTATAAGTTAACCCTCGCGTGTACCGCAAAAATAGAATAAAACTTAACATGACCTCAAGAATATGGGCGGTGCGTTACTCCTATAGCGCTATACATGTTAAGGGGGAGGCTTTAGCCAAAGTTAATGACGAATAGCATCACATAAGAATGTTCCAAGTATACGAATCATGTATCACGTAACTATAGCATTTATGATGGATTGTTTGTGTGATTGCATAAAAGTATAAGTGTGATTGTGTGTATTTTTGATAGGTTAACATATTGCACCCAAAAGGGTAAAGCGTAAAAAGGGTGTTCAAGTGTACTCACGGTTTTGCAAGCTTCCACTTGGTACTTCCTTAAAGTGTTGGGAGAGTTTGGTGGATGGAGCATCGAGTTATCCTACAAGAGGAAAACGTAGGTTGGTAAGTATACGAACGATTAGGAACTTTAAATACACTAAAGTACGTATACGAGAAAATAATCATCTAAACTTAATACTCGTCCTTGACACTATATTACCCATTCGGGTTGATGTGTTTTCAGGAGTGAGGATACCCATTAGAATCGTAACGAGAGATTAAGTACTTAGGTGATGTAACCTAGTACCATGACGGATAATCGTTTGATTACCATCAAGAGTTCGGTTAATATATATATAATATATGGTATACATAATAAGTAGGTCATAAACATCATGGAAGTTCATAGAAGTCATGCATGGAGGCAGGAGGATAACCTTCCTTTTAACCTTTTTCGTATAGCTCACCAATGCACAAGTCGTCACAAGAACGACAAGGATGGTCATGAATAAGTTTAAATATAAAAGTAAAAGACAAAAAGTAATCAAAATCATCAAGTGAGATGGTGGATCGAAGGTAGGATAGCTAAGGCTTCCAAGTGATCACACACTACCAACTCAAGTCTTGTTTCAAGAACAAGCTTGGAAGGATACAACACTTGTGGGTTGAAACCCTATTAAAACAAAAGGTTCTTACACTTAGGACCTCAAGCATGGTGATGTTCCAAGTTGGTTTTCCTTGGAAAGCCTATGGAAACATTCCAAAAGGTGATTCAAGTGTTAAGAAGGAAAATATTAAAGTAGAGAGGTAAGGGTGAGTTAGAACTCATTTTTTGAAAGCCTTGATTTTTTAGAAGGAGCGAGCTCATAGAGCTTTAGAAAGAAGAGAAGAAGAATGTTTAAGGTGTGATTTGAGAGGAGAAGGATGTGGGTATTTATAGATGGATTGGGAGGTTGTTAGTTGAGGGTATTAAATGCAACAAACACAAAATGGACCAATCCATGGACAAGAAACCCCTCTCGCAGGCCGTGAGAGGGTGAAGAGGTTCGGCCGCGGGCCGCTAGAAGCCTGGCGGGCCGCGAGAGGGTTAAGGAGCTAGGTCGCGGGTCGCGAGAAGGGTTATTCCAGAAGCTTCTTTGGTTTTTGACCCTTTTAGTCCTTAGACTTAGTTTAATTTGTCATTTTTGCACACTTTTAAAAATAATAGTATGATTGAGTATCGAGTGTGATTGTATGAGTCTTTTGCACGTAAAACAAGTATCCGTTTAAATGATTGCATGTATGTAAGCATGTATAATAAATATCAAAGTGATTGTATGTGAGCATGTATAGCAAGTATCAGTTTAAATGATTGAATGTATGTAAATCAATATGAATTTTCATTACGATTCAACTCTCGGATTACAAAATTGGGAAAGAAATACGAATACAAGTTCCAAAAATAGAAATACGATCATACTTTCTAATTAGGGAAAGTACGAAAAAGAGGGGCGTTACATTACATATACCGACAAGCTATGACATTACACTTTTGTGCAACACACATGAAGAAAAACATGGTTTTCCGGGGATGCTCGGTAGCATTGACTATACACATAACGTTTGGAGAATGTGTCCAACTCGTCTGCGAGGCCAATATTTGAGAGGTGATAACTAGTTTTGTAAAAATCACGACTAGTCGGCCAGTAACTGAGTAATTTTTAGTTAATTTAGTCCATTAATCACTAGTCGGACCTAGTTGGCCAGCCAAAAATCGGTGATTTCGGCCAGATTCCTGAAAAAAAAACAGTATATTCCGGCCAAAATCTCCAAATTTCAGTCATTTTCCAACCAAACCATGTGAATTCCAACAATTAATCTTGTATACTTAAAAAAATGAGTCAAGTATGAGTTAAAACCTAGTTACTTAAAATATTTACCCAAAATGTGTATATGTATACATAAAAATAAAATCTACATATAAAAAACCCAATCCGATTAATCTCGAGTAGTCACTAGTCCCCACCTCACCGGCCGATTAGCATCTAGCGAGTTCTCCAACCTTGGTGATAACCAATATAAGACGATCATGCTCGAAGTTGTGGCTTCAAACAATTCGTGGTTTTGGCATACGTTATTTTGTCCGCTCGGCTGAAACAACGACATCAATTTTCTACAACAAACTCTAATATTTACTGACTAGAAGGTTGACCCATGCGTTGTGACGGGTGAGCGTAAAAGGTGTTTGAAAATTGTACGAAAATCTGCATAGATATGTAGGAACCTAGCTAGAACATTCATTTTAACAAACATAAACGAACATTACAAATAGTTACCGGCTCAACACTAAAGGAAGTTATCTACAGTAGGGAGGAATGAGTCTCGAACCCAGTCTTGACTGCAAAGTCGAAGTGCGCACTAACATATATAAAAAATATTATAAAACTTAAAAAAGGAAAAAGTAACTGAATACATTAGCACCATTTGTTTCATTCTTTGTAATTGAGTACTGTAAATATTAATCCGACTTTATTTTGGGAACATTGGCATAAATAAACGCTTCTGTTAAATAATTGATGTATCATTAATCTTACATATGAAAAATCCTTATATAATAAAAGTTAAAACTTATCACATCCAAATAAATTATATTTTCAATAAAAACTTTATGGTAAAACCATTTTCTAAACACTCAAGAAAATTTTTCTTATGTATGATCAATCTAACGTAATGTTACTTTACTATTTGAAAATAAAAACTATAGTAACATATTCTAGAATTTGCTTTACCTCATATTTATTGGTTTGGGTGTAAACTAAAATGGGTATTTAAAAAAACTTCAAAAAAAGAAGGTGGCTCAATAGAAACATTACATGTAACCCAATAAAATTTAATTACTATACACCAAACTTGCAATTATATATTTATATAATGAGATGCTTGGAATCGCGCCTCGATGTCCATTTCATATAAATGGGGGATAATACCAACGTAGCTGCTATCATACTAATGGGATGTACCCATCTTGGTCTACTTTTGTGAAATCATTCTATATGCAACCGAGCCAAAGGTAAACAGTTCAAGAAGGGTCAAGAGTCATTAAAAGCTAAATGGGGTTTATTTGGCGACTCACCCGGTCTTATAAGCCGGAGAAGATTAGGAACGCGATGTATGCTTGTTTTTAATGCACAATGTGATCTTAAAAGGCTATGAAAATGAGATATCACCGGTCTACATAAGGGTTCCTCAAATTGATCCAGTTATTGACGATAATGTCCTTTCTGAGTTACACAATTCAAATTTACATTTCAGACTTCGATTTGATCTTGTGAAACATATCGTAAGTCGAAACATCTCAGATTCGGACAAAGAGTACTTTAATGGTTTTTGCTTTGTTATATATATTTGAGTTATAAAATTGAAGAGAATGGGTACTTTGAGTTGAGTATAAATTAAAAAAAAAGATACCTATATAGAATTGAGTATATTTATGTTTATATATATATATATATATATATATATATATATATATATATATATATATATATATATATATATATATATATATATATATATATTTTAAATTAAAAAAATGAAAAAATGATACTTTAAGTTGTAATCAAACTCATACACCAATTTGGATACTTTTCCATAAATTTCAAAGTTTAGGGTTAGAATTTGAAAGTTTAAAATAAGAAATGAAAAATGATAGATGTAATTTTATAATGAGATATTAGATTTAAATAACTTCAATTTTTATCATTTGGCTGATAATATTCCCAACTTATGAATTGTATCATGGCACTCCCAACTTTTAACTTATTTTCCTCTGAGACTTTCAAACTAATTGAATCATAACCCAGTTGGCTGAAATCAGATGTTACGTCACTAAACAAGTGGCACATCAGATATCACGTCATCAAAAAAAACATCAATTGCCACGTCAGCATAAAGTACCATGTTAGATGTCATCTCTACAAAAAGTTATGTCAAAGTGTAATGTTATGTGTCACGTAAGCAAAAAATGTCACCTCACATGCCACATCAGTAAAAAACTATATGAGTTAGAGTTCAGTTAGTTTGAAGTGTAGAGGAAATAAGTTGAAAGTTGGGAGTGAATTGAAAAAGTTCGTAAATTGAAAGTGTTATCAAATGATGAAATTTAGGTTATATAAATCCAATATCTATTGTAATAGTAGCGTAGGAAAAGGTAAATCCTTCAAATTTCGTACACCTTTTCGTGAAACTCAAAAATTTAAATAAGCGTACAAGATAAAGTTTTAAATATAAAAATTTCTAAGTTTAAATTAGGGATTGAAAAATTGTATGTGTAAATATCCATCCATGTTTCGTTTGTGTGTGTAAATCTCTATCCATGATCAAGATTTTTCGTTAAGATGTAAATAATAAAATATTAGAAATACTAAAATATAAAAGTCTTTTATTAACTTTTTTGAGTCAAACATTTTTTAGTCAAATTAACTTTTTTAGATAAATTTAGTTTTATCAGCCAACAAACACTTTGTATACTTTATTATTATTTTTTTCTAAACTTTCTTTTTTTAAAAGTTACACCCTAAACTTTCTTTTTTAAAAGTTACACCCTAAACTTTCTTTCTTTTATTTTTCTTTCTAAGTATAGGACTTTTAATTAATTTTATGAGAAAAAACTAATATGATATAGGTTGCATGATTATAGAAAAAATTAATACGATATATGTCCCTAAAGGGATAGTGTGATGGTAATATGATGTGCTCTTCAACTAAGTGATTGTGGGTTTAGATCATACAGGTAGGTTTGATGAGATTATAGCCGTTCAAAAAATACGATATAGGTTGCATGATTACAGCGTATATGTTGCGTAATCATTGATCATATTAACTATAACTTTGCATAATTGTATACATATATTACATAATTATAAATATATATTACAAAATTATACGAACGTATGTATACCCATCTAAAATACGTGTATCACATTTTAATGACTTTGTAGCACATAAAAAAGTTTATTAATAATTGAAAATCGTAGTGAGTAAATTAGTTGTTTGTATCAGTTGAGATGATTCATTGTAATAACATTATTTATTTGGGTAACCTGGTTGTTGTAAATAATTAACTTAGGTTTTAGAATATTATATAAAAATTAATTGTTATATTACATAAGTGTAACGATACCGATACTGAGTACCGAAAGATTAATATGGACCATTGTGACACCCTAAGCAAATCCCACATCGGCTGTGGTCAGGAGAGATCTCTGGTTCATAAGTAATCCAACGTCTCTTAAATCACAAACGCGATTTGGGCTTAATGCTAATGGATGAGATGAGAACTCCATAGTTAAGCGTACTCAGGTGAGAGTAGTACTAGGATGGGTGACCTCCTGGGAAGTATCCACCGGAGCAACCAAAAGCAAATTTGTGAGTTCCTGGATAGGCAAACCATCGAGGGCAAAGCAGACAATATTGGTAGTGAAAGGGGCGGGATGTTACAATAAGACTAGCGTGATTCACAACATGTCCTGGCCTACATTAGGCCAATATCGGTTTGATTCCTTACAATATTGGTACGCTATCATCACTGAGCATAACAACCGAAAGAGATATGCCCAATAAGACATCGACACATGTTTAAATTGATTGAAAACAATGAAAACAAATAGCAAAACTAGTTTGGATAATATTGATACCGGTTCAAACGCAGTTCGGTCAGAATCAATTTGATTTGTCACTGCAACAGTAGGTACTTCGAGAAAACCATTAAACGAATAGGGGTATCGATACCAATGTTGTTCAAACGGTATTTTTATTCGGTTCATCATTGTAAAGAGCAAAAAACTAATATATATTTGACTTGTTTGATTTTGAATAAAGCATTTGTAGAAAGGTCAATTACGAATATTTTTATTTTTTTATAAAAATAAGGATGTCGCAAAGGCACACTTGAAATTTTATAAAATATTATATTATTAAAATAACAAAAAGTGAAAACAACATGAGTATAAAAAACTAAATTATGAGCCACTTTTAATGATATATATGCTTGTGCTTCGATCACTTATACATTATTATTCACACTCAATTTTAAGTAAATTTAAATAGAGGAATAGATAAAATATGCATACCACGAAAACATATACTCAGAAGTAATTATAATAATATAAAAAAATACAAAAATAATTCGTGGCTGCTACATAAAAGGTTTTAAAAGGGAAAGGGGATAAAAACTAAGATTGTGTAATGCTTTGACGCGCACGGCCCATGTTTGTTTTTAACTTTGTTATCTAACCACAATCCCTCACCTTACAATTCTTTGTTTTTTAAAAGTTAAAAAAATTTGTAACCCTTATCTGACCATTACACACCTTGAAGCACCTACAATGTGAAACCTTTAAGAACACCTCATCTTAATACCTCATATCAAATTTCAAACCTTCCTAAAAAAATTTATTATATTTGTTTAATGTAAAACAAATTACTCTATTAAAAATTAAAATAGTTTTGTTATATATTTCATATATTTAAACATTAGGTTATTAATTTAAAATATTTAAAATAAAAGAAATTAAAAATAAATACTAAATAAAAAATACATAAAATAAATTTTAAAAAATCATTAGATAATAACACAAACCTACATAAAATGATAACATGAGATATTAATAAAAACATAGGAAAAAAAGAGCATACATAACCTAAGATTGTTCTTTAATTGATCACATGTGATCGAATAAATTGTGTTAAAGCATATGATAAGCTTCACTGTCATGCAAAATCTTGAACCTTTGCAGGCATTCTGTAAAATTGTGAGTCAGTGGCTTGGTGGTTCTAGTTCTTCATCCTCATCATCTGACCACTCGCTTATAGCGTGCCCTTCATCTTACGATCAGGTTGTGCAATATAATGTATGGTTATAATTTTATTTGCTCCAAACCCTTGTTTGCCCTTTCTCTAATGTGTCATCGAGCTTGGAGGATACCGTATGTCCACTCAACATCCTTCCTTGTTAATTCATGAGGTTTTTTGAATAATTTCATCTTCTTAGTTTGTGGATACGAGAAGCTTTTTTTATAATCGTGGACCAGTCCGGATAAATTCCATTTGGAAGGTAGTATCCTTGGTAGTATGTAGTCTCCTATACTATAAAGTTGCATGGCGGGGCAAAATCGTCTAACCCGTCATTGAATATTGATGACTGATTTGTGATGTAGATGTCATTTTCGGCTACTCCAATATAAGCATGCCAAATCCAAAGGTCGTGTAATGCAATTGCGCCGAGGTCAAGGATTATGGTGGGATATCCTTAGTCACCTCAAGTATATTACCCTTTCCATGCAATAAGACAGTTTTTACATGGCCAATGCATACAATTAATACTACTAGAAATGCCCATCGAACTTGAAGAGGATGGGTAAACCCAAAACCTGAAACATTTGGGACAAGGTTGGAGACTTGGAGTCGAGTAAGCGGGTATGGGACTATTTTTTTCACGGATTTGGGATATATGGAATTTAGTAATATATCCATTTACCCAACCTAAGTAACTGATAACATATACACGTTTATCCGAATATATACCCGAAATAACTACTCTAGTTATTTGTAAGCTTAGCACGTCAAATCTTTATGTATTTGATCCTAACACTAACTAAACAACCAACTCGTGAAACCACCATGTCAAACCAAACCCTACCCTTAAGCTAAACGTGTTCATGAATTCAATGAGAAACTGACCCAAACTTCTTTATATTAAACATGAACTCACGAATTTTGTGTTAGGTTAGTGTCTTCATCGTGTCAAAAACTCAACACATCTAGTCCCAATTGGGGATCCCATATATAAAAGGCTTCTGAAACTTCGGCAGACCCTTTTTTTTGTTCTTGAACAAAAGGATGGTTGTCTTATCATGAGCAAGATGATTATGCAATTTCGAAGCGATCTTCTCACCGCATTACCATGAAAAAGATTTGGACATTTGGTCCCTTCCTCTCCATATTTTAGCACATAGACACAGAGGTAGCAAATTGTACGGGGTGGATAACATGTCAATATGGGTCTATTTTTTAAGCACGATATAGAGCAAGTGGTGTTGAGCCTGTTGGCTTCAGTTGCTAACCTTTGTTGCAAGCACTATAAGTAATTAGTATGTTTATTACTAAACATGATATTATTTCAATAACAACAAAGCGTTTTAAATAAAACAAAGGTTAAGTTGTAGTTGTATTCGCTTATCCTACTCACACCTTTTATAAGGGTGGACTTTGTCGTCCAGCACCCGTCTCGACAAATGCATCATAGGAGGGGCACCATGGCCCACTTCGCAGTAATGTTAAGGTGAGACCATTTAAATTTTAACCGTTTGACAACGGTATTAAAAATATATTTAATCGAAGATCAAGCGATTGACGCTGACCGTGTCAATCTTCAACACCTTCAAAACATTAGTTTTTGTCATCTTGGGGTTTAGAGAATATTGTGTGACCGTTTTAATCAAGTCGTTTATTTTAATTAACTTTTTATGTATTGTTTTTAATTAAGTTGGTTCGTAAATTTTTTATTGTAATTTAATGTTACTATTTTATGTTTTATCTTAAGTATTTTTTAAAAACTTATGTTTTTTATATTGTTTATTAATTCAAAAAACATCTGAATTAAAGAAAAATAATAATTGAGTAATGATGAGAGAGGCTTCAAGGGACTTTATCCCACTAGATAACAATTAACAATAAAGCACTATGCTATCTCCTATGTGACGTCGATGTGACGTGATAAATAAGGTTGTAAACAAACACAAACAAGGCTATCTTCGTGTTCATTCGTTAAGGAAATGTAGATGCTCATGAACACATGTCAAACATAAGTTGATGTTCGTGTTCGTTTGTTAAAGAATTTAAATTGTTCGCGAACGGTACGTGAACACAAATGAACAAAAAACAAACATTAAACTTGAAATAAGAAAAAATACCATTAACCTTAACATCCGACCCAAATAGTCAAATAGAACCATTGAAAGATAAATCAAGAACTTAAGACACAAGAAGTCTACTACAAGAATCAAACGATAAATCAAGTTTAACCAATTAAAGATATAATTATCTAAAGTTACTTACACGTATTGTACTATTTTCTTAATAAAATTATTGACTAATGTTTACGGGAAAGTAAAACTTAAAAGAGAAAATGAAAAAAAAAATAAAACTTAAAATAAATTAACATAAACAAAAGAACAAGAACGAATGTAAACGAACATATCACTCAACTTTCACGAACGCAGTCAAACGAACAAAACATTTGTTCGTGTTCGTTCATTTAGTTAATCGAACAAAATATCTTATTCGTGTTCGTTCATTAGCTAAACTAATGAACATAAACGAACTTCCCGCCGAACGGCACGAACTGTTCGCTGAACGTTCAATTCATTTACAAAAGCCCCTAAAGATTTTACTCCACACCATATACCTAAGGTTTATAAATAATTAATATGTTCATTATTAGAAACAATATTATTACAATCATTACACAAAGTTTAAATAAAACAGAGGTTCTGTCGTCTACGAGGTAAGGCTCTAATGCATCTAAACACTAGCAGATTGCCAAATTCAAGCTAAAGACTGGCAGATTGGCTGAACCGCCTAAGAGGTAAGGCTTATACTTTGTCAACTGGATAAACCAAACAGCAAACACATCTAGATAAAAATCACATATCGCGGCGTCCTAATTTGTGATCCGACATGGCATCAACACTGAATGTCCAAAAACCCAAGCAATAGGGCATAAATCTTGCCTAAATTACAAAACTACAAACCAATATATAACCAATTCTCACATGTAACACCAAAACTCTCGGTAACAATCTCTCAAACACACACACACACACAAACGCACGGTAAATACAATTTTACTCTCAACTTATGGTCTTGTTAACTACAATAATAACCAACTGTTCCCTCCAAATAGAAGAGCGACAAACTTCATACCTCATATAGTAGAACAAGATGCAAATATTATCCGGTGCCCCGATGGAGGCAGCCATAGATGCTGTTTGTTTGTTTGGCAAGGCATATACCAGTTATATGCAAGCTCTGAAAGCCCACTAGTAGTCCAACCCTATGCATCATCCTGTGGTCTTTGCTCTCTTCATCCCGAGGCTATTGTTGAAAGGAGAAACTGAGCCAGACATTTGACCCGTTTCCTCACGTAGGGTTCCATTCAGCATTGCAAGCTCCCGTAGCTGCTGCTTCTTATAGAAATCATGAGTTTCGTCCTGCAAACAAAACATATTTTGACTTGTTAGCCTTTGAATGAAACATGCAGGGGTATCAATCGTCTCGGGTAGATGGGTTTCCGATTGAACTCTTCGACCAGAACCGACCATATATTTAATTAATCGTGTTGTTGTGTCGGACCCACTTAAAATCCAGCCGTATTCAGATTCACCCATTTAATGTTCAGTTGCGAATACGATTAATTAATAATAGTTTTTTAGAGGGAAAAAAATCAAACTTCAAATTGTAACAACTTTAAGATCTAAAATAACCCATCCTAAAATCTACATGTGAACTTTTTTAAAAACCCTTAAAAGGGTTAACAGGTTGACCCATCTATTAAATGGGTCGTGTTCAAATTCAACCCATTTATTTACGTGTTGTGTTTGGGTTAATCAATTTTATAGAACGGGTCATGTTAGTTGACCCAAAACCTTTTTTCTTTTTCGTGTCTTGCCGCCTTTAAAATGATGACACCATAATTTTAATGGTAAAGGGCAAGCAAGGAGAAAAAGTTGATACCACAGGTCTGAGCAGATCTTCAAGTATTTCACGGGCTTGCATCAAACGGGCTTCTATTATATCAATTGGTAATTCTGCTTCCACAAGTATGTGAAGAGGTTCATTCAGGTGTTCAAACCCTGGTTTTCCTCTCATCATCTCTTCCTACATTAGACAAGCATATAATGAGAATAAGAAAGCCTGCATCTTGATGACGACTAAACAGGTACTTTATGTACAATCTGAGACAAGTCGGGTTGATTTAAAACACCTTTACCCCCAATAATTTCAACCTTATTTTTAAGTGATTAATGCATCAGATATTATATGACATTATATATATAACAAAGTTCACGCTTGCGAATAGTGAGGTGGTGCTAAAATGCACCATCTCCTTTTGCTAAAATAGGCCACCCTATCTACGCTAAAATGAGCCGCTCTATTTGGTTTTTGTCTTTTTGCGTGTTTTCTTAACTTTCAATCGCACTCGTATGCTTTAAATAACCTGTGTTCTTAATTATACCGATTGTCGGTATTGTACTTTTGGAGTTTTTCCTTTCGGTTGCTATACTGAGTGCCGGTACTATATCGATACCGTAACGAACTAAACTGATACCAATTGGATTCCCGCCGCAACACGCAGGGGAGATTTACCAGTCATTACAAAATATACTTTCAATAATAATCTAAGTTTCTTGAATCAAATGATTTACAAGATTTTACGCATTAATTTTTTTTTGTGTAATTCGTTTCATTTGACCCATTTGAGATGAGACATAACCCAAACTATTCCATTTGTAAACGGATCGAATAGCTATCCCTAAAATCTAAATTTATTACCTTTGCTGGATCTTTGATGCTCCCACGTCCTCTAATAAGAACACGACAGTCGGTACTTGCTTCGACTCGTTTAAGAGAGTTCCCACGGGGCCCAAGGAGACGTCCAACAAAGTTAAACTGAAAAAATGGACAGTAACATCAATCAAGAAAAGAATCAACAGAAATTTAAGAAAAATTTAGAGAGCACAACTGAACTTACATTAGGGTAAGTGGCCACAGGAATATCAACTCTGATTGTTTTCTTTACCAGAAGACCAGATGAACTGCCTTGTGAACCAAGCCAGCTATGCGCAGGTGATGACTGCAATAAAGATGGTATCTGCACAAAACAATTCTAAATTCTCTTAAAAAAATATGAACAAAAATAAGACATAAAACGTGTATTTTTCTGGTTCCGTTTGGCTACTGTAGTGGACAAGCACACCAATTTTTATCAAGCAGAACGTTGCGTATTAAGTAGTTAATGTATGGCTGCAAACCAATGTTCAGCAAGGTTCATATAACAGCATGTTGGCTTTTTTTGACCGTTAAAAGCATCCCCAGTGGCTATTTGATAAAGAAATCTAAGAATGTAATGCCATCTGTAATGTGTATAAGAAAGAACCAAACAAAATGTAAACTGCATCATGGTTCATAAAGATGGGTTAACTATCTAACTCGGTGGTGTTAGCCGGAACTACCTGTCATGATATAAGTAAGATTTGAATCAAGAAGTCAAACAAGTCAACGCAGTTAGCATGAAAAGTAAGAGTACTATTGTCAGAAATGCTTCTAAAAAGCAGTAAGTAAGAAATTAGAGCAAGTAAAAGGTTATGTTAATGGTTAGTATCCGTACTTCTGATTGTATTGGTGAAGTCCATCTGTTCATGTTCATGTTAGCTCCTCCGTTTGAAAACAATCCTCCTGAAGCCAGGGGGCTAGCATGTTCAAGCCCACTTTGATCTAATAATGATGCATTCCCCAACAGCGTGCTTACACGCAATATTTCTGTTAGGAAAAAGGTCAATTTTCAAGAACATGTCACCAGTTAGCAGTTAACCAAGTAGTAGTTAGCAGTCACCACAATAATTGACACTGGTGGTTTGACAGGTCAGTTGATACCAATTGTGTCGCCCCTATCAAACCAACAATTTTTTTAAAAAGAAATTTCACCTCGACAAAAACATTTAGGCTTTATAAAGTTAACAACCAAACTATCATTCCTCTATGCATGTCAAAGAGAACCCTGTCACAACGGTGAACTCTCCAGACTGGAAGTGTTAATGGGCTAAATTTACTAATATATGTGTTCGTGGGACATAACACAGAGAAACATATAGAAATGCTTGATGCATTGTCGTTTATCTGTTTATGTAGGAACGGACATAGTTAAGATAATTCAGACTTAAATCAAAGATGCAGCAGACAATGTGTTAAAACTTGCTCCTTGATCACATGATGACAAGACTTTGTAGTCCAACTTCTTTGGAACAACAATAGTTAGCATGTATCTAGCTCGACCCTAATTTGAGCTTCAAAATTACAACTCTACTAACCTAAAAACCAAATGCTAAAAGCCTAAAAGTGCCTACTAAAAAAATCTATCATGTTATTCTATGCTTTGTTTCTGATGATAAAAAAAGGAGATCAAGTAAGATGCTACGAATTCTTAGAAAACAAGTTCGAAAAACTCACCCTGATTCAGCAATCGATAACATTGTTGAAGCACAGGGACAAACGGACTAAGTTTGTTGCGTTCAGAGAGTAAATCTGATAGATACCTGTCAATATGTACATACCATTAAACCACCATCAAGGCATCAACCATGAAATATGAACCCAAAAAACTAATAAACTTCACATCAACAACATCAACAACATCATCAACCAAACCCTTTTCTTGCCATTCAACATGAGATACTGAACATATATCAACAACTAGCATATAACCAAACACTGTAACCACTCGTCTAGACTCTAGATCTAACACCGTTTGCGTAACATTGACAACAAATTAGGCATCAGTTTTGCAATCTGATCAACCTAACGGTCCAATTACGATACCAAATACAATTCTCAATTATACATGAGATACTAAACATAGCATTTTATCAAATACTATAACCACTCTTTTAGATATAACGCTGTTCATGTAACATTTACAAGAAATTCTGCATCAGTTTTGCAATTTCTCCAACAAATCGAGATGAGTAAAACGCATCTGATCGCAGTCGAATTAGATAACAAACACAAATTCCAATTAAACATTAGATATTAAACTTTTTTCAAAACCAACTGGCATATAATCAGACGCTATAAGCACTCTTCTAGACATAACACCGTTCGTGTAACATTCGCAACAAATTCCGCATCAGTCTTGCAATTTGTCCTACAAATCGAAACCGTAAAACGCATCTGATAGACCTAGCACTCGAATTACGATAACAAACACAAATCTCAATTAAACATCAGCTACTGAACATATTTCAACAACAACTGGCATATAATCAAACACTATAAAGACTCTTCTAGACATAACATCGTTCATGTAACATTTGCAACAAATTCTACATCAGTCACAACAGATTCTGCATCAGTTTTGCAATTTTTCTACAAATAGAAACCATAAAACGCATCTGATCGACCTAGCACTCAAATTACGATAACAAACACAAATCTCAATTAAACATGAGAAACTTAACATATTTCAACAACTGGCATATAATCAAACACTATAAGTCTATAACCACTCTTCAAAACATAACAACGTTCGCGTAACATCTACAACAAATTCCACATCAGTTTCGCAGTTTCTCCTACATGTAGAAACCATAAACCGCATCTAATCAACCTAACACTCGAATTACAATAACGAACACAAATCTCAACAAAAAACAATAATCAGTAAAACACAAACCTACAAAATCGAGATCGAGTAAAACCTAGAGTAAACGAAATAACGCAAAAACAAAAAAAAGTTGAAAAACCGTCGTCATACTTCTCCTGTTCGGCGATAGCTGCAGAACGATAACCGGCGATATGCGGAGAGTGAGGCGCTGACGGAGACGGCGAGTAGGCCATATACCTACCGGAAGACATCGTAAATCCGGCAATCGGAGATTGAGATGACGTTCTAGAAGCTCGGAAGAACACACCGAACGACCACGCAGGAATCGAGAGAGATTAGCGTCGGTGGGAGAGAAAACAGGTGTGAGATTGGCATTTATTGTGGATGGATTGAGATCGAGAAGGTCCAATCGTACACCAACACACACACACACCTACAGTGACCACTACTACGTGATGGCAGAAATTGGAGTGGATACTGTACATATTCACGATCAAAATTGTGATTTACTACAAGTTTTGTGAGGTAAAAATTGAAGATGAGGTTGGGCATGCTTCATCATGTTGTATCATTCGTTGTAGGACCTTTCTTTGGCCCCCTTTTTATTTTGACTATCCTTTACTTTAGGTAACGTATACATTGTGTATAGCTTTTTATTATTCTTTGACAAATAAAGTTGCCACCAATCACCTCATTCTATTTGTGTCTATATTACACTTATAAACTTATACGAGAGGAGAGGTAAGCTATACGGCACATATAGTCCTGTACATCACGTATAGTTTCTTGTTTTGTGTCTAACATAGTCTTACATGAGAGTCAAAATGAGAAGTTATATGTCTAGTATATACCTATATGAGACGTGTAATTCCTCATTTTGATATGTACAAACTCATATTTCCTCTCTATAAACTTTATCAAAATTGTATGTGAGAAGGTTTTAGTATTTAATTTTTAGTGTTTGATTGGTTGGTGAAATTTGTAGCCTAATGGGTAGATGTCATTGGCATCTACTATTTTAATTTTTTTATTTATAGATACAAGTTTTAAAGCTATGTACAAGCCTCTATTGCATATAAACATTTATGTTTCTTCCCTTAGACTATTTCTAAAATTAAAAATATTTCCTTAGATTATTAGTTTAAGTATCATATAAACCTTATCGCTTACTTTTAGTTTTGATAAACCTTGTACTTTATAAATTTATTTAACTATTATTAGTAGTAATAGTATTATTTTATAAATTCAAATCCAATTGACTTGCGAGTTAACACGTCATAACGCGCGTGCTTTGTTTAATGTTTTTACATCAATTTTTGTTCGGTTTAATGCTATCGCCGCAACGCGCTACACTTTTTTTAATAAAATTTCAAGTATTATAAACGTCTTTGCTATAATGCGTGGAATTTTTTTTTCGTTTTACGTTTTCGTATAAATTTTACGGTTCAATATTTTCATGTCTAGTTTTTGGTTCGGTATAACGGTCTGGACACAACGCGCGGGTCTAAACTACTAGTTGTATACAATTTTTATTGTTTACATTTATACTATGTGTTTAATTACTTATTTGTACAGAATGTTTGGTTGTTTATGTGTGAAACGATTGTTTTACAAAGTAATTAATTTTTCACTGGTTGTTTTGCTTAACGAATACAAGTTATACTTGTAAAAAAATGTATGCTACTTTTTATAAAACTTATTATAAAAATCGTTATATAATTTTCTATATATTAAATTACACTTATCATAAAAATCGTTATGTAATTTTCTATATATTAAATTGCAAATTTAGATCGTCTCTTGTATTTACTATTAAATTTTGTAGATTTTAAGTAACATATTGGTGACTCAATAATTTTTTTAGTGGCGTAAATTAGTTCTCTTTTATTTTTCTTTCTCTTTCTTCTTTTTAAGTTTTAACTTTTTACCCCTATATTATATATGAATGTTTTTACCCCTTGAATTTTCAGTTTCAGTTTACTCTTATATTGTTGTTTTCCTCATATAGACGTTAAGTTTTTCGAAAATATTACTATTCAATGTTTTACATACAAGTTCTTTTAAGTGGTTGTATATTGGACTTTGTGGTCATGCCTTTTGTGTAATTTTCCTTTTCTTCGGTAAGACTCGGTATAAGCTCCAACGTGCGTGTGTAGTTTAAAGTATTTGTTTCGGTTTAATGACAAAACCCAACATGCGGGTCCTAATTCGACTTATTTACCATTTTCTATGTTTTAAGTTTTAGTCTAAGCGCATGCACACATTTTTACTATCACACCCGACTCGCAACGGATTGGTACGGGGCACGAGGATTGTCCATGACTCATAACAACTATTATAAATTTAATATTTAAAAAATGATCAAATTAAATTGTCACACCCTTTCGTAGAATTCTCAAATCAATCATACAATATTCAAATTAATCAAACATAAAATAAAATTAAATTTGTTAATCTAGGCATGTCCTACGTGTCTTCAGCCTTTAGTACACTCATACTTGTGTACATGTATCATGTGTTAAAAGGGTTTCTAGGTCAACATAAAGTTGTTGAATATATCTAAATTTACATAATATATTTTGCTTTATTATTTGATATATTTTATTTAACAAAGTAAACATGCAACTTCGTGTGTAAAATATATAGTAATTATTAAGACAATGAATCATAAATAAAATAAACTAAAACCAAAAGCAACTGTTTGTGTCCACACTCGTAAGCGTGTAACTAAATGATGTGGCGATACCAACATCACATAGTCATGAGAAAAGGTCAACCCATGAATGCAAGTGTGAGGCGATGCCACATCCCATAGTCATGAGAAAAGGTCAGTCGTGGATCTACAATATGCTTACTTGAATTCAATAACCAACACAACAACCAAATAATACACGTAATACATACTAACATTGCATGCTTGCTAAATGATTTAAAATAATCAAGAAACTTTATGAAGAAATAATACACCCAAAACGTTTAATTGTAAAAGTGGAAAAGACATCTACTCACAGGTTGTGAAGAATTGATCCAAGAGAATTACCGCACGACAAGTAATGAATTATATCTAAAACCATAACAACAATCACCCTAAAATATATATGAATTTTATAAAATTGGGTTATCCTATTTGGGCACTTAATATATATATATATATATATATATATATATATATATAAAATTTAAAATGACAACCAATTCAATTCTTGTATTACCAATTAAAATGATAAATTCTTTGAAATACCAATTTACTAGGTTATGATATTTCTTGTTTGACAAAAATTAGATAAATTAATTAAATTCATGTAAGAATTTTATATATTAGGTTTAACAATTATCACATGTTTTTATTTAAAAATAAATTATAAAAAGTAATTAATTTGTTTAACAAATATATTAAATCCTTTAACTAACAATTATAAAAAAAATATGGAAAAATTCCACAAAAATTCTATAACACGTATACAATCTGTAAAATTTAATAAAAATATTTATAATTTTTTATTATATTGTATTTTTTAAATGATTAAAACATGTATAAACCGGAATAAATCCAATTTAAATTTAAAGATTCCCAAAAATTATAGAACATTCTATAGAAATTACATAACATACATAATATATACCAATCAGTAAAAATATTTATGGAATTTATTTGTAATATAATGTATTTTTAATTGACTTTCCAAATGATTTAAATATGTATAATTCGCAATAAATCCAAATGATATCTAAAAATTCCAAAAACAAATACACAAAATATACTTACATGATATATAATAATATCTCAATTTCACCAAAACATAAGTCTAGCATCAAAAGCCCCAAATTCCAAGCATGAAAAACCCTAATTTCAACAATAATTAAATTTGCATTCAATTGCCCTTCTGTCACAGAAATGGATAGTAGAATTTTGTAGAGCATAAAAAAATAAACAAGTTAGGCTTTGGAATTAGCTTAAAAGGTTTAGAATTGAAGGAGAACTCACCAACTAAAGTTTGGAGCCCTAAAATGTTCTTCTATTTAATCAAGGTTGCACGATTGATGAAATGAGGACTACTCAATGAGGTTTTGTTCGCTTTGACCAGCTTTGACCATGTGAACAAATGACATAGTTATAGAGGTTAATTTTAAGAATTGGTTAAAATAACCCATTTGTGTTCTTGAAGAACATTAATGGCGGCCTTAACTTTGGTTTTAAATGGTGTTTTATGAGGTATAATTGTACAACTAATGGTACTCCCTTCATCCTCTCCATAATTCTGAAACCTTTGAAACCATAACAAAGCTAGATCGACGCGTAGAGAACGAGTTCGTGCCGGGCCGAGTTACGAGTTGGGTTCACGATGGGTGAAGGGGAAGATGTGCAAGTTTACGGGTTCAGGTTTGTCTTATAAGCACAACGCTTGAGGGTTTGTCACTAATCAGTGTATAGCTCAATTGGTTAGGCATGCTTCCAATTCAGTAACGGAACCCGGGTTTCGCTTTTTTTAATTCTTTCTTTTTTCATTAAAATTTTTTTCCATTCTTGACAGTTTAGCCCCTTAAGTTACTTAACTACACTAACTAAGTATCTAACTTTGTTTCATTGTTTCTTTTATATATTACAATTGAACTAACGAAACTAATCATTGATTGCTTATATAATTAGTGTTTTTATCCGGTTTTAATCAAACGCATAACATGACGATAATAAATTGATAAGACAATAAAAATTATATAAAAATTCCCATTTATATTTATTTTCGAAGGATCCGGTTTTACATCCCAATTAGTCGGGTCTCAGGGATCCTTTTTTTGGCGAATGTTATAGTCTCTACTACTTTTAGGATTTGTCTAGGAATTAGAAGGAATCCGCTCGCGTAGCATAATGTATAGGGTTTCTCATAGGCGAAAATGAATACGGTGAAATTTAGTAATAGTGTTAGGAACTCAAATCTCGGGATCAAATTGTTCCTTAGAAGCGTCCGGTAGCAAGTGTTGAACACGAGACTTGAAGATGCTGAGAGTAAGCTTGAGCTAAGATATATCAAAAGTTGTAGATATGATTAAGGCGGTAATATTCCTGATAAGGGTTGCATACCCAATTAAAGGAATCGCTTTTAAATGCCAAAGATGCAAAATTGAAGAGCGTTAATGATTATGCACAAGATAGTCGGTCATAGGCGATATGATCATTATATTGTGAAGCCCAATAATGGTGTATCGAGGATTGTTGCGGCTTAAGAGAAAATTATGTCCCAAAAATGACTTGTAACACAAGAGAGTTTGCAACCGAGTCATGAGGTATTCTCATGATGCCTAAACTGAAATCCGTGTCACAACTTGGGATCTTGATAAAAATCTTTCATAAAGCGCCACCATGATAGAGTTGAACTCGAAATGACGTAGAATTTGAAACAACAAATACTCAACCAATAAATAAAAACAATAAATACACAGAATCCTTCATGATTAGTCAAACGGTGATTTTGATAATTTGACAGAGACACTTATCTATAGGCGAGGGCATCGCCGACGCCCTGTCTCCCCGTCGCCAACACCTCCTGGAAAGTGGCATCGCTGATTTTGTTGTTTGACCATGTCACACCCTGACCCGCAGCGGATATGGTAGTCGGGGCATGATTAGGTTTTCATCAAATCTCATGACATTTACTATAATAAAGTTTCGTATTTATGATTTCAAATTAAAAAGAAAAATTCCAACCAACACATAATCCATACAAGCACAAAATGTTCTAAACAAGACATTCAAGTAACGATTTATTCTTCTTCTAAGGCTCAATCTTATGTGTTCCTTGCTTCAACATGATCACCTGTATCATCTGTAAAAATAGAGATTTAGGTCAACAAAAGTTGGCGAGTGAATCCCGTTTAAACATTAAAAGGGATTGATATGTTTATTAATTTAATAAAATGTGTATAAACCAAATATGAGCAAACGTAAATGTAATCTATCCACAAACCACGTAATCATCTAGCAATGTACATGTGAGCACGATAAGCGATGTGCTGTGAGATCAAGGCTCAATCAAACGGAGCCAATCTAATTAGGCAACGCGATGCTCTACCCGTATGAAACAGCGAACTGATGGGCCTAATGTGAATGCTTGACTGAAATGAGAAAGTATAACCACAAATAAAAATAAACCAAATATCACATAGCATGTTAGTTCATATAATGGTAGTAGCACGAGTGTTGAATAAATGATATAAATAAAACGACACATGATACACCCCAAAACATGAATAAAAAGGGGAGTTTGTAGGAATTCACTCACAGTGGGTGCGTTCTGGATTTGATAACGAGTGTGCACGATTTAAAGATACCAACCGACGAGAAAAGCTAACCTAAGTATTCACGTAATAATTCGGTAAATATATTACTTTTGTTTAAAATAAGTATTTTTTATTTAATGAATTTTATTAGACTTTTTAGAAAATTTTATAGTATTTGTTACTAATTTTTATGCTTAAAAAGGACTTATTTTATTATATATTTTTTTAGTTTTTGGAGAAAAATAAACAAAAATGTTAATTAAAAAATATATACCCTTTAGCGGGTCGAACCGGGCGTTTTTAGCAGCGTGTGAGACTCGAACGCGTGACCTCTCGTTTACGTGCAAGCAGCTCTACCAACTCAGCTACGTGTCTAACCCGGAATATATCCGTTTTTAATTCTATATATACACATACTATGGTCAATCTTAATTAATTTTATTTAAAAAGGTTTGTTTTATTTAACAGTGCAATGCGTATACCCGGACTGGAACCCGCGCCCCTTGATTTGTGTTGCACACAGCCCGACCAATTGGGTTGTGTGACTAACCCGGAGGATTTAGGATTTTAATTAAATTTATACACTAACTGAGTTAGTTTATATATTAGTTATAAAAAGGTTTGGAAATTTATAGGAATGCGGCAGCGTAGGTGTGACTCGAACCCGTGACCCTTTGTTTAAAATGCACACAGTCCACCACTGGACTGTGTGTGTAACCCGGTATAAACACCGGTTTTAATTCTATTTATACACATATCCGACTTCATCTTCTTCCTTATGAACCCATAGTTCAAAAACCCGATTGTTAATCTTAATAAACTTGTCGGATTACTTGATTATACTATTACCGATCATAAAAATAAATGAAAAGAAAAGGATTCAAGGTGTTTTTACCGAACAGGAGATGGCTTGATTTCTCCGGTGAGGTTCCGACGACAAAACAAGTTTCCCGGCGAGTGTATAAATCGAAGACAGAGAGTTTGCAAAGTGTTTTGGTGAGTGTGAGCGAGTTCTACAAAGGTTCAAGGATCACTATTTATAGTTGAAGGTTGGTATGAGTTGAATTTTGGTTTTTATCTATTTCGGTCAAAAAAAATTGATAACCGAATGATTGTGTAACCGAGCTGACCCAATAATTACGTCTAACACACAATTTAGAAATGTTTCTTCAGTTTAAATCGAACATGAAACAGAGATTTGATGATGAATTTGGAGGTTACAGCCGTTACTGGCGAGTGTTTGAAATTGATTTCAAGAAGTTGTTTTAGTATAAGTATCATTTGTTTTAGACTTATAACAAATATGCGTGTGTGGTGTAGTGGTGTGATGGGTGTTTGATTTGGGTGGAGACCCGGGTTCGATACCCGCGGTCCACACCCCTTTTTCTATTTTAATTTTTTATTGTTATTATTATTTAAATTTTATTATTTATTTAAACTTTATTATTATTATTATTATTTAATGCTTAATACAAATAACGAAATTTCAAATGCTTAACATAAATGCGTAACGGACATCATAACGTATACTTGCATTACAAGACGGAGCGGGTTTTAGAACCCGTTTTACGATAAATGTTAAAGACCAATTTTTTGACGAATTTGAAAAGCATAAAACACAAGTTACGAGTTGGAAGATCATCATCACTTCTTGGATCCCTTTTCCATCATAACCTTCATCCCTAACCATTTCCTAACCACCATTGATCATCATTTTGATCCATCACCACACCAAACCCTAATGACAACATTTAATCCATCACTTCCACAACCTTTTCATCATCACAATCCACCAAATCCTAACCTAATCCTTCATCCATCACATTCAAGGCTCAAGTCTCAAGACTCAATAATGATGTCCAAGTTCGTGTATTTCTCATCCGGTGATCTTGTTCCATCATTCATGAGCGGCTAATCTCTCGGGTTTCACCCTAGTGTAAGTTTTTGTAAATATTTATAGGTTTTCAACATTACATTTATGATTTGATTTGTGACAAGCTGTTTAAGGATTTAAATCTTTTGATAATTGTCTTGCATTTGTATTGAATTCATGAATTGTCGAGTGAGTTATGAAATTTGACTTTGTGAAATGCATATGTGCAACTATGCCTATCATAAGATAGGATTTACATGTTCTTGGTAACGAAGTGCATTGCGGTCCATTCTTGAACATTGATAGCTTTTGGCACCTAAGCCACACAACACTAAATCCGTTAATCACTAAATTTAACTATATTGAATCTAAAAAGTGTAGGAACCTTAGGTTTAATAATTACTAAATCGGGTGTGAACCTTGTTCTAAATTATTGTTTTGAATCAAGTATTCAAGTTTTTGTATCATTTAAGCAACCTAATTTTAGTAATTAATAATAAATTGTTGTCACATTCCGATATCTTTTCAGACAAACCAATAACCAAAGAAATAAATCAACTTGCAAGCTTCATAAGTGTCTCAACTAAACAATCGACCAAGTCCCGACTCAACCCACAAACTCTTCGTTGTTCGACCCCTTACTATCACTAACGCATAGTTAAGGTAATTTGGGTAAATAAATATTATCTTTGACCGGGGCGCGACACTCTGATCAGGTTTTGTTCATTATATTTTAGACTGGGTTTTGGTCTTTATTAGGTTTTCTATACATTGTGTTATTATCAGACATATAACACAATGTTATTTTGGGTTCTTTCCATTTTGTTTTTATTATCAGAACCTATAATATAATGTATGACATAATGAAGATTATCTTATATTTGGGTTTTTTTATACATTGTGTTCTTGGTTCTAATTATTGTGTTCTTCACTTGGGTGAGTTTTCTATACATTGTGTTATAGTTTCTGGTAATTGTGTTTAGTCTGCTATCTATCGTGTTTAGTCTACTGTCATTGTGTTTTTTTTTATCTTATGTCAATTGTGTCATTAGTCTACTTCCATTGCGTTTTTAGTTTGATAATTGTGTTTTCCGCTATGCTCATTGTGTTCTACACAACTAGGTTTTCGAGTTTTTTTCAAAGGTATAACAATAG
The DNA here is from genome assembly GCA_947069175.1 of Scalesia atractyloides. Taxonomy (NCBI): domain Eukaryota; kingdom Viridiplantae; phylum Streptophyta; class Magnoliopsida; order Asterales; family Asteraceae; genus Scalesia; species Scalesia atractyloides. Next base: position 14,581,830 of record CAMTDV010000022.1, read on the forward strand.
GGTAGTTATATTAAAGATAAAAGGACGCTCGATTTTATGGTGTAATTTAAAAAACGACGTATAAAAAGTTACAAAAATTTAAAAATGAGGAAAATAGCATTTGACTTAGATATGAATATTTCTTAATATTTACGAAGCATGTGCATATCTGTTTTTTCTTTGCAATAAACTAACATTCCCATTTCATCACTCTTTGTGAAATTAATATTTATTTTAGCATTTATACAATATTTTAACTCTCAAAGAGAATATGCAAATAATAAATTCTAACACTGACGCTAATATCCCTTGATATATTATAAATTTATAAATTTTATTGTTTTGGAAAAATGATATCATGACGAGATATAGCTATGGGTTTAGTTTCTCAAAATTATTTATCACTTAGATATTAATTAAATTTAAATTAATATATTAAAAGGTAAATATATTCACACTCACAAAACACTATTACACCAATCACACATTCCCATTTGACGTGTATTATTTTTTTAAAGTTTTTTTCTTTTAGTTTACACTTTCATTTACAGGTGATATGCACCAAATACAATATATAAATTGTATTAAATACGGTATAAAATCAACCATTTTTAGTACTAATGTTGAAAAAGTGCGTTTCTTTGTATACTTTTAATTTCAGGATAAAACGAGCTTAAATGTACAAAAGGAACAAATTAACAACAAAATCCAGCATAATTATGAAAGAAGGGAAGACCATGCACCATACCAACCCCCAAGTTTCCAAATATAAATAGGGTGCTTGGTTCCATTCCAACTCATCCATTGACAAACTACTTCTCTCACACCTGCCACCATAATACCACCTTCATCCATCCATTATCTATCCTAGAGTGTGTGTAGTAGTCTCTGGATCCAAGATTGATCGTAAGAGTTTTTGTCAAACAAAAGGCCATGCTTGGCTAATCTCTTCCATCACTTGGTGAAGACAAGTTATTTATGTATTACTTTTGATTTCCTAGCTTTGGTAAGCTTTTTAATTGGGTATGTTTTAATGACTTTAATAACTAGTTTTTTATAGTGAACTTTATTCTATCATCTTTCATGTTTTGTTGATTTACTCATTCGTGTCTTTAACCTCTATATAAAGCAAGTTAACTGCCTGGAAGGGGGTTAGAAGGATGGTATGAGTAAAGTTCTTGCCTCGTTCAGTGTATAGATCCTTCGAGGACTTGGGTCAAGCTTATTAGGACTTCCCTTGAGGCAGATAACATCAAATTGGGGGAAGTAAGAACGACTTGAGTCCCTTATAAATAAACTACTATTAAAACTTTAAACTGGCCTTGCGGGATTGTATCCTTGCTGACTCAGACCAATATGGCCGAGGGTAGCGTTGCCTCCAAAAGAGTGACATGCCACATTTTGCATTAATAATTTACTTAGTTGCTTTTCAATATTCCGTCCTTGCGGGACTATATACCTGCTAAAACAGACCAATATAGTTGAGAGTATTGTCGCCTCCAAAAGAGGGGCATGCTACTATAACTAAGATAATCTCTTAAAAAACCCAAAGCGTGGAAATCATCAAAGAATACGTAAATAATAAGTCAGAGCCAAGTGATTCTATCTTGTCTATTTTTATCTTTTATTATTCTAGTTATTTCTTTATTAAAAATCTTTCCCAAAAAAGTTTAAGTAGATTAGACGTCGACGCTATTCCAGTATTAAAAGCTTTTATGTCCTTGGACGATCTCGTATCTTACCATAACTATACTACGCCAACGATCGGTGCACTTGCCCTAGCGTGAAGTAGAGAGTGATAGTTATATATCGTGTCCTTATAAATTTAAAACTTGAACAAACGAGTGAAAAATACTTAAAGTATATCTAAAAATTCGTGCTTACCTCGCTCACATCAACAGGGCTTGAACTTTATTAAAGTTATCATGCAGCTCTAAAACATCAATAAAATTTCTTTTTACTTTTTTGACAATTACATCGAGTGTCCGTTACCTTTATTGATTTGCAATACGCAGGGTAAAATTCCTCATTTTATATTGTAATGAATGTCTATTACTTGCTTTAATTACGTGAAAGAAAAAACTTGTAACATTAATTGTGTGATGTTGATAATAATGAGTAAACGTAAAATACATATGAAAATAGTATTATAATTATAATTTAAATATTTTTGAATAGGTAGTCCATCAATACATGGTCCACAGCTTGATAATCTATATATAAAAGGTTATATGTTTTAGTTATGTAATTTTGTAACAAATATGCATTTTGGTACATTCGCTTCTTGTATCTCTCACCTTGAAAATCAAGAACATGCTAGTAAAACGAGGGTTGTTGCTCTAGCATCATCAATTGCCAATTGCTATAAAAATATAATTAGGTACTAGGAAAACCCCAATCGCCGGCGCAGCTGCAAGAACCACCGCTTGTCACTGCTTCAAATTGCTCTCAGAATTTTTACTTTTACCTAGAATAATAAAGAAAGAAATAATGAGGTTTTTTCGATATGCTTACTTTTCTCCCGCTCGCTTTTGCCGGCCCCAATGTTGCCAATTGAAGACCACCACCACCTGACAATTTGATGGAGACGATGGAGATGCGAAGTTTTTTTATTTCAATTTGTTTACATGTAATCACTTTTCACCCCACGACCCATAAACAATTTGATTTTTAGATTTAGGCCCTTATCAATTTGATTTCTAAGATATAGGTTTTTTTTTTTGTAAAACCCACACGTTTTACCGTCTAAAGACGCAATGGAAATACGAGCCTTAAAATTTCTTTCTTTATAAACATCTTGATATACTTGAAAGTCCATTTTAAAATAACTCTTTTACAATAAATTAATTCTTCTTTCTCATTTAGGATATAAAACATAACATATGTTTACTAAATTACATAATCACACATTCCAGTACAATCTATTTTATGACTCGATCTTCGACGGTTTACACCTCATGATAATGATCCGTGATTCCGTACAACCTGCATTCACCACATACATTCACATCATTAGTACTTGGTGACATTATATATAATCTAAGGTTCATAATTATAGAATTACGTCACGTTCTATCCTCATATGCATTCCATTCGGTTATCTTTCTGAATTCTAGCAGTTCATCTCGGTGTTTAACCTTCAATAAATCAACAATAATGTACCTACATTTCATTTCATTCTCAAAGACAACCCCGTTAGCGTCGTTAATACTCATGTATATTTACACCATACATACATACATACATACATACATACATACATACAAGTCTCACTCATTCGAATACATATGGTTCAATAACACGCGTATATATTATCTAATCCAACTCTTTCGAGTATGATAAATCCTACTTCATATACCTACCCCTCTATCCAAACTTTTACATACAACTTACATTCTCATATATTCATACTAACAATTCTTGGTCACAAACTACTATACATATAAGTCTCGTACATACATACCAACCTACGCGTATACTCATTTCTATTCGTGTTTACTAATGGGTTTCATCTACTAACATACAATTAACATATTCATACATTTCTACATATTTATTTCATTTCACACATACTTGCATACACCCCCCATTCTTACCTATACCTCATAAACGCTCTTTACTGAGTTTGGGGTACAATTCGAATGAGTTCTATAATCACCCGTACCTTACAAAACTATTTGGTAAGGTTGGGGTACATTATGGAGTTTAACGGAGCTTGGGAATGGGTTTATGGGGTCCGGAATCGAAGAAAAATGAAGAAACGGGGCTGCTGGCGTCGGCTGGCGCTTAGACAGCAAGTTAGGGTGTCGGCTAATTGCTGCCCAGCGTCGGCGACACTACCCCCGTAACACAGACGCTGGATTTCGTTCTTTTCGATGTTTTGACCCCGTTCGCGCATACTGAACTTCCCAAATCGTATAATAACATTATTCTAAGCCCCCAAATCATTCTAACACTTAACCCCATGTCTCCATAATCAAATCTATACTTTTATCATACATTCTTGATTTTGACTCGTTTGATTTTACCAAGTTATTTCCGACATAGTTAACTACTTATGTCCCGCTACAACAATACTTACCTTAGTACTATGATTACGTAACATTCTTACATGGTTCCCGTACCATAACATCCAAATTTCACATTCGACACATACTTTCTACATTTTGACCCGTTTGAACTTACCGAGAGTTTTTATTCATAACTAGTCCACAAATTACCCAATATGACCTTACTTACTTTCATTCTACCATTACTACTATCCTTTCATGATTCCCATTTTTTTGCTATCAAAACTCTTTACATAATAATATATTTAGTTCGGAAATCACTTACGTTATGCGTCCGTATACGTATTCGCTTCCTTGCCTCCTCTAGACCCATTAGCTATCCATGCTTGAGTCCATGCTAATATTGTTCCTATCCTTTCATTCACCACATTCATATCATGGTTAGCATATATGATCATACATATAAACATTCATTTCTTTCCATACATACATTATTTGTCTTGCATTAATCAACTACCCCATACGTATGACATACACTAATGGTCGCCTTGTTTAACATTCACGTAACTCAATTATCATCATACACATCCAATAAATCATCTAGTGCATAACATATGACTTCTCTACTCTTAATTGTGCCTGAAAGCTTAACCATGCTTCTCATGCATTGTTGACTTTATGAAAGTCAACTGTGCTACTTTCATACTTTCTACTTATTAACACACACTCATAATGATATGGCGGACCGTAGTAATAACATCATATATGCATTTCATACTCATGTTGTATGGCCCTTATAACTACATGATCACTTAGTCAAATATACAATATACACATAATCAACTTTTACACATATTAATGCTTTCATAATTCTACATTTGACAATCAAATACAAAGTTAGTCAATTTAACGTAATCATAACATCATTCCTAACCAACAATCAATTAAACACATGGTGAGCATTACACCATTTAAGATCATGGTACAAGCTCCTAATGCATAATCTTGGTCAAATCATGTAACCTACCAAAAATCCTTCATGTATTCCATTTAAAATACAATCCTCATGTTTAATTACCAATTACATCGTATACACATCCTATACATTTTCACCCTTACTTGCATCCAATCTCATCTAGTAATCTCACCTAGTCATTTTATCAAACACTTGGTATGCGTACAACTTTCTAAGCCTATTGTACAAATATTTCATGTTCTTTTTCCTTCTTATCATTTTCATTCATCCAAAACAACTAAATATCAAATAAATTCATGTCATGCTCAATTTATCTAATAACAATTCATCACATAGAATATCATACACCCGAATTGCACAAGGATTGGTCATGGTGATGCACCCATGTCACCATCTTCATCATAACCAAGTGTGTTTTATGTCAAAACATCAAATTACTTGAAATTGTTCATAACTAAAGTTTTATTTGGTGATTCTAACACACCTTCATACTTAATTTCTTACAAATTCAAGAATTTATCATAAACCCACTTCATACATCATCACCAAATCAATAATTAAAAGTTTATAATATCAAAACACTAGTTAGTGTGTGTATGTATGTCGTGTTTAGAGAGAGGGAGAGCAAGAACCCCCTTGATTCAATCCATCACAAATTCTCCCAAATCAAGATCAAATTGATCTTGATTTAGTCTCTCATGTTTGCCATCTTATTTTCACTTGGTCATAACTTATCTATTTAGTTAATCATAACCTTAACCAAGTTGCTAGTCTTACTTATTTATTTCATGCCATATCCCAAGAAGCTTTACTAGTTAATTAAGCACTTGGGTTTTTGGGCGTTACACTTTAGCTGTTTGTTTTTCATGTTTTGATGTGTGTTTGGGGTTTTTTAGATTTATGCTTTCGCCATTAAGCATGGAGATGTAGGATGTAACACCTAGGTTGATGGTGATTATTTTTCAATTAATTAAACCTAGCGTGTGATTTTCGTGTGTGAAACAAGCGACAACAAGTAGATGATGGTGGTTAGCTAGATTGATACTGGTCGACTATGGCGTATATGAATAGGGGACTTATGTTATTTATAGAGAGAGATATTGAAAGGATTAAACTATGAAATAAAGAGAAACCAACAACGGCAATCGGATGATGAATTGAAGGCAACCTTGCCTCGTAAATGAGGGAGATCCTAGTGGGGTTAATGAGTGCTTTTTATAAAATGAGGGGCATAGTGGATATATGAGGGGTGTAAAAAAGTGAGTTGTTTAAAAAAGTACATATTTACTCCTTCTTCGCTTTTAGATTAATGTACAAGTAAGGGCGGACCCAAGCTATTTTTTTCACCAGGGTCACTTTTAGATTAAAATTCATGGGACCCGATCTTTATTATTTTCGATGCTCAAATGTCTTTCAGCTAAACTTAAACCAATATGAGTTGAATCATAAAGTTTAATTTGAGTTTTTCTCTACAATAAATGACATTTTCCCTAAACTTGTGTAGCAAACTTGAATTTTGTATGTTCATACATAGGTTAGACATTTTGCACGTGTAAAGATTTTAACTCAAGTAATAGGGTATAAATTTATAACATCAGAGGTCTTTGACATTAAAAGTGTGTAGATCCCGTACAAGAGAGAAATGTGTGCGAAGGATATGAGACACTTACAACCATTGATCTTGGGGGCTCAATGGCTACAAATAAAGTGGTGGTATTTTTAGTAAATATGGGGTTCAAACAATTGAAGAAACAAATAGAGAAAGATATTCTGGTATTTTCTCACTTAAACTCCTTCCCCTGATTTTCGAACGACTATAACTTTTTCATACGTGAATATTTTTTTTAAATTACACCGTATTAACAAGCATTTCATTCACTTTAATTTGAGCAACATATTACTATAGTTTTCTTAAAAAATAAAAACATTTTGAAAACCCATTACGTGATTACGTGATTTTGAATACCTAGTACATGACTACGTGATTTTGAATACCCATTACGTGATTAAGTGATTTCATATAGTATTTTATGTGAAACCCAACTAAGTGATTACGTAATTACGTAACAATAGTTGATTATGTATTATTACGTGACTACGTGATTTTAAATACCCATTTCGTGATTACGTAATTTAATTATAATATCTATACGAAACCCCACTGAGTGACTACGTTATTACGTAAAACAAAACACGTAAAACATAATATTTCATATAAAATACCTAATATTTCATGTCTAATCACGTATTAAGGATAAATTACATACATAATATTAGTCAAATCAACCTATAATAACCACATAATGTCGTATATTAGATATTAATGACGTACTAAAGCATGAAACAATCAAGTTCTTATACTGAATTTGTAATCACGTAATAAGCATAATTGTGATAACATTAGTTATAACAAATCATATTGAATGTATAATTACGTAATGAATTTATATTGAATGTGTAATTATGTAATAATTTGTGTTGAATGTTGAATGAGTATTCAAAATTACGTAGGCATGTACTGGTTATTTAAAATCACGTAATGGGTATTCAAAATCTTGTAATTTTTTTGAAAGAAAACTATAGCGACATCCTGTAATTGTTTTTTTTTTAACTATAGCAATAGGTTGCTTGAATTAAAGAGAATGAAATATTCGTTCATACAGTGTAATTTTTTGTTTAATATTAACGTATGAAAATATTATAGCCTTTGAAAATCAAGGGAGGAAACTATTTCATTAAAAAAAGACTAAATTACATTTTCTACCAATGACACTTGTCACTTACTCTTTCTCACGTATGCTTCGTACGTGAATTGTGTCTTATACATGATCTAAGCATTAAATTTATAACGTTGAGTTTAGTTTAAATGGGTCAAGGTTCGTCTCAAGTCAAACTTGCATTCACATTTAGCTAACTAGTAAAAATTATAACAATTATGTTAAGGTTGCATATTAAACCCTTCAACAATTTAGTTCATAGAGCTATCTATTCACTTTGCACTCTATTGACCTAATTTAAACGCATATATCATTTGGTTTATAGACAATTTTGTTAAACAGAATTATATCAGTATATAAAGCTTTAGTAAACAGAATTATATCAATATACAAAGCTAGCCAAGAGTTAGAACTGTCGTTTTGGTACACTTACATCAACACTTAAATTAAATTAATAATAAGAATTATGAAAGTGCAAAAGAACATATGATGATCAAGGGATGATAATGGTTGGATGTGAGTTGTGTATGACTAATTTTATACCTATACTCGTTTGTAATTTTTTCTATATCCGGCTTATTACATATCGGGTATCTAACATATCTACAGGTATCAAGTTTCCTCGTTAAAATTTTCATGTATATATGTATATATATTACTGTCTTTTGTAATTTTATGTTTTAAAAACATATACAACAAATACATTAATACATGCTATCATCACCATAATAATACTTGAAATATTTAAAAATTATATATATATATATATATATATATATATATATATATATTATCAAAAAGTAAAATTTTAATTTATAGCATATAAATATATATAACGTCATCTGAATATATATTCCAAAAGAAAATATTATTTTTTAAAATAATGAAGCTAGTTATATTAGTCCCAAGTGTTTTGGGTTTCAGTTATACCCGTCGGGCTCAGTTTTTTTGCCATCCCTATCTTCTGATGCATTGGCAGCCTCATGTTCTTCAAAAGTAGAAGTAATGGGTTCGAGTTTCGTCAAGACCAAAAGTGTGTTGAATTGAGCCATAGGTTTTATCACAGTTGAAATGGTGGCAAACCAAGCACTAGCACCGTCTGCATTTGCGAGCGTGAGAATGATCAGTCTTTTGTTAATCGTTCAATGAAAGAAAGGTTCACAACTTATATTCTTTTTTTCCTTGAGAAAGTGGATCGAAAGGGTTAAAATCAATAAAAAAAATTGGATTTAAACATGAAACGTTGATGAATACAATATTCTTTCATGTTGGTATATTGAGACATGGATTCAAGCGGTAATTATTTAGTTTTAGTTAAAGTGGACCTCTTTTTATTTAATAGTTACACATGCTTTTATCGTGTTAAATCCGCTAATAATAGACGTGGACATGTGAATCCACTTATTTAAAAGTGAGCCACTTTAATAAGTTAAAATGTTCAAATTATTTAAAAAGTATCTAAATATTTAAATCCTTGTAACAGTGTTATTAACCAAGTATAACTTGTTTTTATCATATATATATATATATATAATATATATAGTAGAGAGTTAAAATGAGAAGAAAAATTTTGTAAGAATAAAAAGAATAACTTTTAAACCAATAGAAATTCTCCATTTATTTCATTTAATGTGTGTATTTAATATTATGAAAAATGGCATATAAATAAATCTATAATTGTCAATAATTAGCTAATTAATTAAAGTTGTAACTCATTTTTTAATATACTTTTTCAAGATAAAATAATTTATGATGAATGACAATTTTCGACATGTGTAGGATAAATTTTAGTATGTGTAGGATAAATTTTAAAATGTGTAGGGTAAATTTACATGTGTGTAGGGTAAATTTCGATAAGTATAAGATATATGTAGGATAAATTTTAAAATGTGTAGGATATAATGTTTTTATTTTATTAATAAGATTTAACATAATTAATGAGAGAAGTTATAAACTATTTAATGTTTTACAATTATACCCTTTTTTCTTTTTCTTCTCACATATAATTTCTTCTTAAATGAACCTCGCATGTATATATAGGAAGACTTTCAAATGAAAACCATACACTTAAGAACTAATAATAACCAACCATTTGTTGACACACCACTAATCCTATCTCATAATTAAAAGAGCAATTTGGTCCATTAACACAACTCAATACATCAACTCATGCAGACCTGCCATCCCACATGGCCTTTATTAAGTACACTCGAGCTCACAAATATACTGACTAGTTTCAACTTTCATCATCTTCCGTCTCAAAACTCATCCCAAAATATTAGGGTTTGTATTCAGAGACTTCAAACCGGGAGAAAAGAATAGCAGATGGTGCTCCAACCCAGCAAATCAGCGACGATGAACGTGTAGGTGAAGGGTTTGTCGATGTTAATCCGATATCGATGGTGAAAGATTTTAGTTTAGATGATTGGGATATTATAGATCAGATTTATGTTGAAAATCTGCTTACATGTGACGCTCAGTTGCTAGAGAGGGTTCAGATCGGACCGGAAATGATGCAACCTTTAAACTTGGTTGTGGAGTTCTTCAAGTCAACAGACGCCAACTAGTGTAGCAGATTGTCTGACCCATCCCGAATGTACTAATATCTACTTATCATTTTTGGGTAAATCACGGTTGTGGTTATGTTTTACACAGGGGGAGGGTAAGTTATTAGGTTAATGCATCAGAGGGGGTAAATCAGGTGGGAGGGGGTTGACACTTTGTTCTTTACCATCCAGAAGTAATAACTATTGGAAATATTAATGAGGAACATACAAGTTGGTATGTTTCCTCCATCCCACATTGGTGGGGAGGTGAAAGTTGAGTGCCTTATAAGTGATTACCCCTTATGGGCCTCCAAAGTGTTAAATGGGTTGAGAAGTGGGTCAAGCCCACACGCGCGCCGAGCCGAGCCGCGAGCTTGCGAATGGGCGCGTTTGAGGCGCACTTTGCACTTCGCACGTGAGCTGAGGAGCTTTTATTTTTAGCTGGGGTCCGGTTCAGTGCTGTGGATCGAGATCGAATGCGATAAAACCGGGATAGAGGGATAGAGATGAATTCGAAACAGTGGGGGTTATCTCTAGGAAATTCGAATTCATATGGGATATATCCAGGAATTCGAATCTGTTTGTGATAATGGTTATCCCATTCCCCGTTTTTCTCATTCTTAGTTATGATCTCAACCTATAAATAAAGGCCTCCTGCTACCTATTCAAACACTCTAATTTTCGCAGCCTGTCATCTCTGTGCTTCTGTTTCTTCTCCAGCTTCTGCGTTTTCTGGTTTCCATTGCTGTTGGAATACCATATCAGTTCTGCATTAAATCCTAGGAGTTTATACTGCAGCTCACAGCAATACGAGCGCGTAAAATCCTTTAAGGACAGGAATCATCCGTTCAGTTCAAGAATCTCGGTTTCTTAAATCGCCAGGTTGGTTTTAGTTTTTGCGTGTTATTTAAATTCGTCCGATAACGGGACAGTCTCCTTCTACCTTTCTTCAATCAGTTTGTTCAAGTTGAAATAAACTGGTTTGGCCAATAACTCGGTAACTAATAATAAAATAATTAATTTTCTGTTTGATTAAATTGCTTTCAACAATCTTAAAGGATTTTAGTTTTTGTGTTTAATCGCTAGAAATAATGGACGGTGAACTACCAACAGCTAATCTGAGATTCATGAATCAAGAGTTTGTCAAGTTGGACAGATTCGATGGCCAGAACTATACCCGTTGGGCGGACAAGGTTAAGTTCATGCTCGTTGTACTAAAACTCTACTATATCCTTGATCCAAGCTTGCCCGCAATCCCTGATGACCCTCCTCTTGAGGCTGGAGAGGTCCCGAATCAAGATTTGGCTAAGCAAAGACTTGTCCGTAAGGAAGCTAAAGATCTTTGCCTTGGCCACATCAAGAATTCTCTTTCAGATCGTCTCTATGACTTATACGCGCCGGTAACAAGTGCTAGAGAATTGTGGAAAGCTTTGGAAGATAAGTACAAGGCTCATGAAGAAGATACTAACAAATACCTTATTTCCAAGTACTTAGACTTTCAAATGGTTGATGACAAGTCAATCCTGGAGCAAGTGCATGAACTCCAAGTCTTGTTAACAAATTGACCGCGCTTTCTATTCCACTGCCAGAAATTTTTCAAGTAGGGGTCATTATTGCAAAACTTTCTCCTACTTGGAAAGATTTCTCAAAGAGAATGATGCACAAGTCTGAGGACTACTCTTTGGATGAACTGTTGAAGCACCTTCGAATTGAGGAGGAAACGCGCAACAGGGATAAAAGAGGTAAAGTTGGATCGAGTGTGAATCATATTGTTGGAGGATCTGGGCAAATGGGAAAAGGGACATCAAAGAATAGAAAGTTTACAGCACCAAAGAAAAAGGAATTCAAAAAGTCACATCAAACGACCAACCATCAACCAAAGAGATCGGGTAAATGTCATGTTTGTGGAGAAACCGGGCATTATGCATGAGAGTGCTCTCAAAGGAAATCTGGATCTACGGTTGGTTCTACAAGTGCTGTTGATATTGAGAAAGTCACCAAACTAGTGGCTAATGTGGGTCTTGGAGATGTTAACATGCTTTCTCAATATACACGCGTTGTGGCATGTAGAGGATGGTTTTTGGATTCTGGAGCCACTGTTCATGTTTGTGGGAATCGTGGCTCGTTTCTTACTTATGGTCCTGTTCCTCAAGGAACAGTGGTGGTATGTGCTGATAGACATCGAGTGGAAGTTCGTGGTAAAGGCACAGTGCGACTAAACTTTAAAGATGGTCAAACGGTTACCCTTCAGGACGTGTTGCATGTTCCTGGTATCACCAAGGGTCTTGTTTCTGCTGATAAGTTTGATCGAAATGGGTACAAGCTGGTTCTCAAGAATCTTCGTGTGAAGTTTTCTCTAAATGACATCTATGTGGGTCAAGCAAAGAACACGGGTGGAATGTATCGCCTTGACCTAGCTGAAGATGGAAATGATGAAGAAGAAGACTCGGATGAAGGTGGCGTTTCAGTGATTGATGGGTTTGGGAATGAAAGTGATAGTGATAGTGGTGATAATGGTAGTGATAGTTTTTATCAATGTAATGCAATTGGCTTTGATTTGAATGAAATTATGTCTTCTGATTATATCGCTTGTTCAATTTCTTTATGACATAAATGTTTAGCTCATACAAATATTAAAAACATTGAGAAAATGCAAACTAAAGGTTTATTGAAATTAAAAGATAAAGACTTCGAAAAATGCGAAACTTGTGTGAAATCAAAATTCACAAAGAAACCTTTTTCCAAGTGTCCATAAACGTAATACATCACTACTAGAACTAATGCATTCAGATATTTGTGAACTGAATGGAGTCCTTACTCGTGGGGGTAAGAGATACTTTATCACTTTCTGCGATGACTTCAGCCGATACTTATATGTTTATTTATTGCATTCAAAAGACGAAGCTTTTGAGGCATTCAAAATATATAAGGCTGAGGTTGAAAAACAAAAGGAGAAACGCATTAAAATTCTTCGCTCGGACAGAGGCAGAGAATACTTTAACCGAAGATTTGATGCATTCTGCGAAGAAGAAGGCATCATACATGAGAGAACTGCACCATATACTCCCTAACAAAATGGTTTGGCTGAGAGAAAGAACCGAACCTTGGTAGAGATGGCTAACTGTATATAAATCAATCGGGTCTATCTCGTAATATGTGGGGGGAAGCTGTGTTAACCGCTTGTTATGTTCACAATAGGATCACTAGTCGTGTGATACCTACGAGCCCATATGAGTTGTGGAAAGGAAGAAAACCAAACCTAGAGTATTTGACAGTTTGGGGGTGTCTTGCCTATTATCGCGAACCTTATCCAAAGACACTCAAACTGGGAGAACGAGCTTACAAGAGTGTATTCATTGGATATGCTCCGCAGAGTAAGTCTTACCGGTTGTTGGATGACGAATTAGGTACAGTTGTAGAATCCAGAGATGTGGAATTCTTTGAGAACAAGTTTTCTAGAGATGAGGAAAACTCAAATTACACCCCATCTTCTAGTACTTCTGAAAAACGAGTTCAACCTTCACCAATAGTTGAAGAACCGAGGAAAAGTACTAGAGTTAGAAAAGAGAAAAGTTATGGAGATGATTTCTTTTCTTACCTGGTTGAGGGAACTCAAAAGAAAGTGACGAGAGAGGTCATTTTCGCTGTTAATTTGGATGATGATCCTAAAACTTTCAGCGAAGCAATGTCATCAAGAGATGCTCCTTTGTGTAAGGAAGCAGTCAATGATGAAATGGATTCCATTATGGGAAATGGAACTTGGGAGTTAGCTGATCTACCCAAGGGAAAGAAACCCATTGGATCCAAATGGATTTTCAAATGGAAGTATCATCCAGATGGATCCATCTCTGCCTATAAAGCGAGATTAGTTGCTAAAGGGTATAGGCAGAGAGAAGGGATCGACTATTTTGATACCTATGCGCATGTGGCTAGAATTCACTCTATTAGAACTCTAATAGCGGTGTCTACTTTGAAAGGGCTGTACATCCATCAAATGGATGTAAAGACTGCGTTTTTAAATGGGTATCTAAATGAGGAGATTTATTTGGAGCAACCAGAAGGGTTAGTGATGCGGACAAGAGAACAAAGTGTGTAGACTTATTAAATCTCTTTATGGTTTGAAGCAAGCTCCTAAACAGTGGCATGAGAGGTTTGACACCACTGTGACTGCTTTCGGGTTTCGACATAATAGTGCTGATAGGTGTATCTATACTAAATGTGAATCCGGTTATATAGTCGTGATTTGTCTCTATGTTGATGATATGTTGATCATTAGCACTCACCTTGAAGGTATTTCTGAAACTAAGAAATATCTGTCCTCGAAGTTTAAGATGAAAGATCTAGGAGAAGTTGATACCATTCTTGGGATCAAGGTGAAAAGAACTGAAAGTCAGATTTCTCTAAGTCAATCTCATTACATAGAGAAAATTCTAACTAAGTTTCAACACTTGAACATTAAAGAGTTTAATACCCCATTTGATCCAAGTGTGAAACTTAATTGAACTTAGGGAGAGCAGTGGCTCAACTGGAGTATGCGAGTGCTATTGGAAGTATGATGTATGCAACACATTGCACTCGTCATGATATTGCTTTTTTTGTAAGCAAACTGAGTCAGTATACTGTCAATCCATTGGAAAGCAGTGGGTAGAGTACTTGGATACCTGAAAAAGGACCAGTAACTTAGAACTGACATACACGTCTAATTCCAGAATACTCGAAGGTTATTCTGATGCGAGCTGGATTGATCACACCAGTGATTCAAAATCTACAAATGGGTGGATTTACACTCTAGCAGGAGGAGCAATTTCTTGGGTGAGCAAGAAACAGACGTGTATTGCCCACTCAACTATGGAAGCTGAGTTCATAGCACTAGCTGCGGCTGGTAAGGAAGCAGAGTGGATTAGAGATCTACTTACGGACATCCGTTTGTGGGATGTTCCAATGCCGTATATTCCCATGTATTGTGATAGTGAGGCCACACTATCTAAAGTATACAACGCAGTGTATAATGGGAGGTCAAGACACATAGGTCTACGGCAAAATTATGTGAGACAACTTCTTGAAAGTGGTACCATCAAGGTTGTCTATGTCAAGACGAGTAAGAACTTGGCTGATCCGTTTACTAAACCTCTGACGAGAGATTTGGTAGTGAATACCGCAAGAGACATGGGTCTAAAACCACAATAGAATCGTTAGTGATGGAAACCCAACTTGAACTTAGTGCTCCTATTTCTCAAGTTTAATGGGTAAAAACGAAGTCACTTAACGATAGAAGGTACTATCAATTTCTGATAGATCCATGTGAGGTATGATAGTACGTCGTTTCCGAGAACAAGGGTGAGCTAATGCTCTTAACAAAGTTTTGGAGGCATCCAAGCAACGTGGATGATGTAAAACTTTGCCTATATGATCTAGGGGTGGTGCCGCCTCGAGTGAAGATAAGTGGTTTGTCTTCTAAAGGATCATGAAAAGGGTTTATAGCGCACGGCCGCATTCGCGCTAGTGAGAACGCAAAGTCGGCCGGTGATGTGTGGGGGTAAACCGAAGGGGGCTATCAGGTTAATGGTTTAATTCCATAGGACACCATCGAATCTATCTCTTCTTGTTTATCAACATAAACTGGGTTTAATCTTTGTGATACCTAGTGACATCATTTGTCTAAGTGAGAGGAAACATTCCAACTTGGTGGGGGATTGTTGGAAATATTAATGAGGAACATACAAGTTGGTATGTTTCCTCCATCCCACATTGGTGGGGGAGGTGAAAGTTGAGTGCCTTATAAGGGATTACCCCTTATGGGCCTCCAAAGTGTTAAATGGGTTGAGAAGTGGGTCAAGCCCACACGCGCGCCGAGCCGAGCCGAGCCGCGAGCTCGCGAATGGGCGCGTTTGAGGCGCGAATGGGCGTGTTTGAGGCGCATTTTGCACTTCACACGTACGCATCGTCGCTAGGAGCTGAGGAGCTTTTATTTTTAGCTGGGTCCGGTTCAGTGCTGTGGATCGAGATCGAATGCGATAAAACTTGGATAGAGGGATAGAGATGAATTCGAAACCAGTGGGGGTTATCTCTTGGAAATTTGAATTCGTATGGGATATACCCAGGAATTCGAATCTTTTTGTGATAATGGTTATCCCATTCCCCGTTTTTCTCATTCTCAGTTATGATCTCAACCTATAAATAAAGGCCTCCTGCTACCCATTCAAACACTCTAATTTTCGCAGCCTGTCATCTCTGTGCTTCTGTTTCTTCTCCAGCTTCTGCGTTTTTTGGTTTCCATTGCTGTTGGAATACCATATCAGTTCTGCATTAAATCCTGGGAGTTTACGCTGCAGCTCACAGCAATACGAGCGCGTAAAATCCTTTAAGGACAGGAATCATCCGTGCAGTTCAAGAATCTCGGTTTCTTAAATCGCCAGGTTGGTTTTAGTTTTTGCGTGCTATTTAAATTCGTCCGATAACGGGACAGTCTCCTTCTACCTTTCTTCAATCAGTTTGTTCAAGTTGGAATGAACTGGTTTGGCCATAACTCGGTAACTAATAATAAAATAATTTATTTTCTGTTTGATTAAATTGTTTTCAACAATAACATCACTTGCCATTTTTTTGTTGGGGGTAAACCATGGTTTGTGGCTGTGTTTGTTCACGGGGTGGGGGAAGGGGTGTAGACGTCTTTTGTAGTAAGAGGATGGTCTTCATATGGCAAGAGGATGACGTTTTTGTGCCAAGTTTTTTTTGAAGCATTAATAGATGCCAAAAAAAATTGTAGCTTAAAAACAAATTAAATGGCAAGAGGATGACGTTTTTTGTGTCAAGTTTTTTTGCTCATGGCAATATGTCACTGGAAATGGGATTTATGCAAAAAAAATGCCCGGATTTTACACCTTATATATTTATGTCTGTGTGTTTGACAAAAGCATGGAAAACTTGTGTACTCATGTTTGGATATTGTCAACCTCCCTCCTATTGGTACACGCCAAACGGTACCGTTACTGGACCCCCAATGTCCCTGAACACTGCAAATCGCAACTGATCGCCACATTCAACAACTGGGAGGAAGTGGTTCAAATGTTTGAAGCTTATGCTGAAGCCAGTGGGTTTTCTATACGTTTCGGCACTATAAAGAGGTCGGAAGGTGTCATTACCCACAGCTATCTATTGTGTTCAAAATCCGGGATACCCCATACCAAGCGCAAGTTTGATAATCTCGATGAAAATGTGTTGAAGGCCCGGAAATCCACCGTTTCTGTCTACGATTGCAAAGCGTCCATATGGCTAAAGTTTCGCCAATCCACTGGAGTATGGGTTATGTACCCCTTTGAAGAAAACCACAATCATATGCTAGTGCCAGCACATAATAAAGACTTAACCAAGAAGGGGCAATGTTTAGATTTCATGTTGAAGGAGTTCGTTCACCGGGTTAGTCTTAATCGAGTAGGACCAACCGTTGTGCACAAGCTACAAGTTAGCCTGAAGGGGGGTCACCACAGGGTTAGGGGCACTCTTGCTGATTTCAAAAACTTTGCCCGTAACGTGCGTTTGTTCATCGGTGACCGCGACTCGCAGCTTGTCATCGACAAGTTAAACGATCGTGTGAAGCATTTACAGAATTACTCAGTTAAGTTTAGTTTGGACGAAGGTGAGCTGAGGCACCTGTTCTGGGCTCACAACATCTCAAAGTTGAACTATCAAGCATTCGGTGAAGTGATTGCCTTTGATGCCATGTATCAGACGAACAAGTGGGTGACATCTGTCACACCCCAATCGATGGCGAAAAACATCAGAGTAAGACGAACAAGATTGCTCGAGACATCATAACACTAATAGCGACAATATTAATTTAAACCATCAATTTCATTTCATTTATCCAAACGTCAAGTACATCACATATTCAGATACAACATAAATTCAGAACAGGACAAGTTCAAACAGACATAACAAGTAACTAGCATTATTGGTGTGTTTCTATGCCGTTCCTACTATGTTTTCGTCATATCAACGTCATCAACCTGCAACATGTTAAAAATATAGTTCAATACAAAGTATTGGCGAGTACAAAAGTTTGAATCATAGCATAAGTAATAAAAATCCGTCTAAACAAATCCACATGTTAAGCTAGCATACGAGATTAATGTAAAAATGCCATGCAAACTACAAGTCAATCCTTAAGTGTCACCGCAAAATAGATTAAACTTAACATGACCACAAGAATACGGGCGATGAGTTACTCCTATAGCGCTATACATGTTAAGGGGAGGCTCGTACGAAGTTAATGACAATTAGTATCACATAAGAATGTTCCAAGTATACAAATCGGGTATTACATAACTATTGCATATATGATGGATTGTTTGTGTGATTTTATAAAGTATAAGTGTGATTTAGTGAGTTTTTGATTGACTAACAAGTTGAACCCAAAAGTGTAAAATGTAAAAGGGTGTCTAGTGTACTCGCGGTTTTGCAAAGTTTTAAATCCGTGAAAGTGTTTGGTTGATTAAGTAACGAACACCGAGTTATCCTACACAAGGAAACGTAGGTGTGTGAGTATTGGAATGACAATGGAGTTTGTTAGTTTAGGAGTTTAAAGTATGCAAAAGTATGTATTGTCGAAAGTATTTATCTAGATGTTAACGTTCGTTTTTGACACTATAAGCCCCGTAGGGTGTTTGTGGTTTTATGGATTATGCCCAATAGAATCGTAACGAGAGGTTAAGTCTTAGATAAAATAACCTAATGTTAGGACAAGTAACCATATGGTCATTGTCAAAGGTTCGGTTATATTTATTATCTACATATATATGTTCCATATTATATTATCAAGTTTATCATATAAATCATAGATTTCACGGAAGTCATAGAAGTCATGCATGGAGGTAGGAGGATACCCGTCTTCAAACCTCTTTTGTAAGATTCACCAATACACAAATTGTCACAAGGACAATTAGGATGGTCATGAATGAAATAAAAGGAAAATACTTCATTAAAAATCATCAAGTGAGGCGGTGGATTGAAAGTAGGATAGCCAAGGCCTCTATGTAATCACACCTTTACCAAACACAAGCTTTGTAAGCCTAGATGGTTCCAACACTTGTGGGTTAAAACCCTTAGTAAGACAAGTTTAGAGGTATTTTACACCTCTTAATTTGTATGAAACAACTCTAGCTAGCTTACTAATCATGGGTTTGATTAGAGGCACAAGTAGCATAAAGTTGTTAAGAGAAAACATGTGTAAGAAAAGTTTACAAGTTCGTCTTCCAAAACAGAATGTTTGGCCATAAAAATGGTATTGTTCCACCTTGGTTTTCCATGGAAAATCTATGGTAACATCCCTAGAGCTTATCAAACATTGTAGAGGAAGAAAACATGAAGAAAACTTGAAGTTTTCGAAGTCATGAAAAGGTGAAAGTGAGAAGAAAGTTCATGACACTTTTGGACCTCAAAATGGTGAGGTTTCACCTTAGTTTGCCCAAGCAAACTCGTGACAACCTTCCTAGAGGTTATCCAAGTGTTTTATAAGAATAAACAAGGCTTGAATATCATAGGAAGTGAGTTAGAACTCACTTGCAAACTGAAGTGGGACTGCAGAGAAATCTGGAAGTCTGAGGGGATTTTTGAAGTGTTTAGAGGCTTGTAAAAGTGAGAAATGGATGGGGGAAGGCTTGTTTATATAGGGAAGGGGTTATGTTTTGAGTTATGTTAGCATTTAAGAGGTTTGGTGGTAGATAAACTTGAAAGAAGCAACTTTAAACACCTTGAGCAACTTGCGGCCGCAAGCTGCTTGGGTTTTCTTTTCTTTTTTTTTTTGTTATTTAAATGTTATTATTTGTTTATTTGTTGTCTTATGATATATATGTGACATGTTTGTTTGTTTGGTAGGTTATTTCTAGATGTAAGAGTGTTACATAACCATAAAAGGACCTTGTTAAGTGACCAATGTTATGACATGAATGTGAAAGATTTATAAGGTGCCAATTGTTTACATGATTTGTGTTTAGATTTCAAATCGTCTTGCTTGATTTTAAGATAATGTACAATAAGAATTCACGTATTAACTTGAACTGATAGATCGTGTAGTGAATAAGTGTATGAACATATGAATAAGCATGTATAAACGTTGCGTAAATCGTATAAATGATCAATTCGATTACAATCAAAGCCGTGGATTTACAATGATTCGGAATGTAATACGATTACAAGGTTTAGATTTTCCAAAAATAGAACCTTGAAACAATCTTACTAAGAATTAAAAGTTACAAAAAACGAAGCGTTACAACATGCGGCATCTCTATGCCTCCCACCCCCATCCTTTACCTTTTTTTATAAATAAATTCACCCTATACACAATTTAATTTGGCATTTGCGGTTAATCTTGACTTATGTTTAATTTGCGCAGGTACAATCTAATATTCGAGCCCTTTACCAGAGTGGATAACAATCACGTGGCTGTTTTTTCTATGTACACATATATAGTACTGTCTTATATAGTTTACCTTTCCATTTTAGCCTTTTTTGGGCACGTATAACACGTTTTTATAAATTGCTAGAGACAATGTCGACAATTCTGAAGTCAGAGAGGCTCTTCACAAGTTGGTATGGAACGTCTACACCAAACCTGAAACTTTTGAAAGCCGATGGGAAAGGTTGTTAGAAAAGTTTGGACTAGTCAGACACGCGTGGCTCACGGATATTTTTAGCATCAAGGAACAATGGGTTCCTGCATACTTCCGAGAACTCCCGTGTGCTGTTGATGAAAAAAACATCTTATTGCGGAAGTTCCAACACAACATTCAAAGTCAATTCAAGTTGGGCAAACACTTTCGTACAATTCCTATTGTGTTTTGATAGATCGTTGGATAGCCAAAGATACAACAAGCGGCTGGCTGAGTTCAACGCGTTTGACCGTATCCCGGACATGAAAACAAGGTTGAAAATTGAGTGCCGTTGTTCGTATGTGTAGGCATTTATTTTGTGTCTTTATTATTGTTACATCACAAAGGTTGAAGAACTTGATGCGACTAAAGTTTACAATGTCGCCCATCTGGACAAGCGGACGGACGTGGTTAACGATTTCACGTTCTGATGCCTCGCTCCTTTTTGCGGGCATGTTTTATCTTATTTTGCATTTTTTGTTTGTAGTTAAATGTGTGCGTGTTGTTTGTAGGTCAAAGTAAACACCGAAGCGCAAATAACCGAGTGTTCATGCAGGAATTAGACCAGGATTGGGTATTTGTGTAGGCATGCATTTTGTGTCTTTCGGTTGACGAGGGTTGAGGAAATACCAGAACAGTACATCTTGAAGCGTTGGGGGTCGCAATGCGCTCCCTGAATCTGTGTTTAACCTGGACGGCAGGTATGGCATCCTCGTTAGCGAGCAAGCAGTGAAGCGCTCGGAAATTGTAGCGACCTTTTCAGAGACACTAGATTACATGATGGCCAATTTAGCCTCTCTCAATGAGTTCCATGCAAATTTGAAGCTATTCCAGGAAGATGATCATACCAAGGATAAACACACACCGGTTCAGAAAGTGTTGGATGAGGAGATGATCGCGGACATGCTGGGACTCCCCCAAACAGGTGAAACACACCGTTCCAACCCACAGGTATCTGGAATAAGGGATGTGGAACCAATAGGAGGTTAGTCGGACCGGGTGAGAAGGCTGCAGCGAAGCAGAAAAAGACAACAAGGCTATGCAAGACCTGTCTGCAGTATGTTGTAGGCCATGACTCCCGCAACTGTCCAACCAAGAACAAGGATAGCGAGGAGTAGACGGGGACAGGGTGTTAGGGGGTGGTGTTGGGGCGGACGTTGCCTTTTGTCTACTCATCCTTTCTACGGACATGCTTTTTACAGTTGACTGTCGTGAGTGTCATGCAAAAACCTTAATAAACTAGATAGCTAGAATAAGTAGGGTATCGAATCCAGAGGAGTATGGTGGAAAGTGTTTGTTATTTAAGTATTAAGAACCTAATTGCAAAAATGTAAAATCGGTTGTTTGGTTGTTTGATTAAACTATCTTCACATATGGTGAATAGTATTGAGAAGTTGATGTTTGAGTGCGTGACGAGTATTGAGGAGATGATTGGTTGGGGAATGGTGGAAGATTGTCTAAGTTGGGAAACGGTGGTGGTGGCATTGGTGGGACTTGGGTGGTAGTAGGTTGGGTGGATTGAGGTCGTGGTTGAGATGGTATAGAGGTGTTCGGTGAAGGTTGAGTAGGCATGGGTGAGAAAAGGGTTTGGGGAAGTGGATTTTCGGCTTGCTTATCTAGATTGCTTGAATTTTCCATTGACCTGAATATCGGCATTGGAGATTGTAAAATTTTGTTTTCTCGATGCAACACTCGGGTATGCCGAACTGTCCTCTCGATTTCTAGATCAAAGACTAGCGGTGACGACTTCCCGGATTTCCGAGTATGATGCATGCACGTCCAAAATCACCTGCACAAGCACAAACAAGAAAACCTTGCATAACTCTCAACAAGAAAATATAAACACTATTTTTGGGTTTTTTTAACTATTTTCTAAAACCGCTTAACACAAAACACTTTGCGCACGACTTCCCGGCAACTGCGCGACTTTGATGACTGTCGTGAGTGTCATGCAAAAACCTAAATAAACTAGATTGCTAGAGCAAGTAGGGTATCGAATCCAGAGGAGTATGGAACCTAATTGCAAAAATGTTAAATCGGTTGTTTGGTTGTTTAATTAAACTAAAATTACTAAAACAAGTCTGTAATAATAGGAGAAAACAATGGTTCTTTCGGATTTTAGATTCAAAGTAAACTTCATTTACGTGTTTGACTGTTTACAATCACATAGACATAATTGCATAATTTGGTTAATTGATTGTGATATCCAAGGACTACTTACTTCGATTGCAAAACAAGGAAAGGTTATCACATGAACACCAATTGAAATTACCAACCCTAACCCCTATAAAATATATCCCAATTACTAGAATTCCCGGGAATTGAATGAATTAATATTAAGGTTAAAGCAAATCCAATCGTTTACAATTCAATTAATCAAATCCAACGGTAAAAAGCATCGATGCTTAGATTACCAAGTTCAACACAATCAAAAACACATAAACTTAGTTCGCTTACAAGAATCCTCCAACCGGAGGAAACCGCTAGGAGATTAGCCACTCATCTATGTGAATCGATCTTCAAAGCTTGATTCATGGTTGAATTCATCTTCTTGATCTTTGATTCGGAGAAAATTATGATGATGAGATGGTGAAGAATTGTGCTAAAAGTGCTCCTTGATCATACAAATTCGTCCTAGGGCTACAATGATGTGTTAGGGTTTGAAAAATAGCTTTTATACGTCCCAAAAAGTCAAAACACGCGTTTCAGTCTAGGCCTTACAGTAACCTACGGCTAACTGATCATAGGTTACGCCAGCGCTTGCTGGTTCCTTTTGTTTCCCAGCGTAACCTACGGTCAATTGACCATAACCTACGACGGGTTTCTCCAACACTTCACTTCTTCCATTTTAACATTCACACAATGAACAAGAGGCCCCGAACTTTATTCTTTCTCGTTTCTCACTATTCCAAGCTATTTTCCAACCCGAAACAAGTCCCGAATAACACCTTTTCGTATGTTTATCATCTTCGGGCATTCTAGTTCGTCTCTAACAACTCTAACTTTATCGAATTAAGCGATTAACCTCCAAACCCACAATTTCTCATAGTTATCACATTCAAAGTAAAAAACATAAGATAAACATATTAAAGCCTGGGTTTCACCCTTTCCATCACTAGTTAGGTTATACATTTTTTCGTGGCATGGTTTTGGGTTTTTTTTTCCTATACCATTTTATAATTTTATAATTTTATAATTTTACAACACGTTCAAGCACAACGGCACCACCTTTTATCTCCCGAACAACACAGCGGTTATACTCCAGCAATGGGTAAAAAATGACAACATATAGTAAAATACAAAACAAGAGGGTGGGTTGTTTTTTCCACCACATATTTCAGTAGACAAAAAAAACAAAAAATAAAAAGAGTTACACACAACCACGTGTTCATAGGAACAAGTACCATACGAAATACGCGTTTATCAAAAGTAGCACACGAACAAGTATCACAGACACACACCCCCCGCCCCATCTCAAAAAGCACAGTAGCTGCCAAGTTTGCCCAAACAACCAAAGTCATATTATGACAATAAAATAAAGATACCAAAAAAAGACAAAAAATTACTATTTGTTTTCACCAACACCAACGTAACGTAATGTTCAATCAGATTATAGCCATCAACGACTAACGACACCGGCAAGCACGTAGTCACGGTAGATATTTCTCAGCGACAAAAGTATCTTCCGTGCATACACCTTCCGTAGCGCGTTGATTTGTGATTTCTTCCGCGAACCATTCATATCAAACCCGCACATAAACTCGCCCCGATTGCTGAAGAACCTTTCCATATGGCACATAGCGAACACACCACAGTCCACAAAATTCTTCTGTGTCGCCCATTTCAAAAACACACGCTCTATTATGCAATCGGCCAGTTCCCCGCGCATTGGATGTGTCACACCCCGACCCGCAGTGGAATAAGAGTCGGGGCATAATTGGGTTATCACCAAAGCTCATGATGTTTACTAATATGTTTCATATTTATTAAATTCACAATTACATCCTCAATATTCCAAACATGTTCAAACAATTACAAAGAAAAATAACTAACTAAACAATCCAAAGTCTAAACCGGTTTATTCTTCTAAGCCATCCTATATGTTTCTTGCTGCATCTGGATCACCTGTATCATGTGTAAAAATGGGGATTTTTGGGTCAACAAAAGTTGGCGAGTGAACCTTGTTAGTAAACATTTATTATTGATTTCTTGTTATATTTATTATGGAAAATTGTGCAATAATCATATGTGAGCAAACGTAAATAAACATACAATAACAATAACAAAAACAAACAATAACATACAATAACTAACCACCTTGCATGAATATATAACATGAATGATAATGTAAATGTTGGCAACGTCTTGTTCACGCTCATAGGTAATGGGGAACGGCTCACGCTCATTTGTAATGGGGAGCAGACGGCCTATGATGAAATGTATGTGCGATCAAGGCTCAATCAAACGGAGCCGATCATATGTTGGCAACGCCTCGTTCACGCTCATAGGTAATGGGGAACGGCTTACGCTCATAGGTAATGGGGAGCGGCGGCCTATGATAATGTATGTACTGAAAATGATAAATTTAATCTAAACAATAACCACACAAACAGTTGATACATATTGAATACACATTTGATCATGGATATGATGGATGCACAATTGTTTAAATGTAATAAATAATAAGACACATGATACACCCCAAAAACGTGATTAAAACGGGGAATTTGTAGAGATTCACTCACATTGGGTGCGTTCGGTTGAAGATGTTGAATGCGCACGAGTTTAGAGGGTTGATCGACGAGGATTAACTAACCTAAATAATAACGAAAAGGTATAGTAAATGAGTGGATTTTATTAATAATTTTAATAGGATTTTTAGATATATTTTTTGTGAGTTTAAGGCTATTTTCTAACTTTAAAAACATTATTTTTAAATATTTTTAATTGATTTTTAAATTAAATAAATAAATAAAAATATAAAAAAAGTGTTGACTTTTCGGGTTGACCGTTGACTATTTGACTTTGACTTGTTGACCGGTTCGGTCGTGTATATTATTTGCACTGAGTGAGGTTCGAGCTCGTGACCTCCCGTACGCGTGCACGCAGCTCTACCAACTGAGCTACGTGTCTAACCCGAAATATTTCTGTTTTTAATTATATTTATATACTATTTAATTTATTCCAAAATTCATTTCTTAAAAAGGATTTAAATTCTATCGAACCGGCGTGCGTATCAGGTCTCGAACCCGGGACCTGTGGATTAACGTTGCACACAGTCCACCGCTGGACTGTGTGTCTAACCTGATTAAAACACTTGTTTTTATTACTCCTATATACTAACTGGAAGTTTTCATATTTGGGTTTTTTAAAAAGTCTGAATATTGTGACGAATCGGAATAAGGGCAGACTCGAACCCGGTATCGCTACGTTTCAATTGCACACAGTCCACCGCTGGACTGTGTGTCTAACCCGAGATATAATCCAATTTATATTAAATTTATATACAGACTCACTTCATCTTCTTCGTTACAATAACCCAGACAACGATTACTCTACTGAACTTGTTCAATTCAATTAACAGGCGTATGAATGATTAAAATGTAACGGATAGGAAAGGTTTTGGGAATGAACATACCGGAAGATGATCTTTCTCAGAACTCCGGCGAAGTCGTCGGCTCTGTTTTTATGAACTCCGTCTGAGCGGACCAATTAACAGTCTTGATTAACAAATTGTGGAATTGAAGGACTAAACAAGAGTTATCAGAAGGTTTAAATGATAATACCGTTTCACAGCGCGATTTAGGAATTTTCAGAAGTTTTCCGGCGACTGCAGATTATCCGATATCGTCGTCTGGGACCGATTCTGATTGGAGGGTTTGAGTTAGTAAAAGTCTAACAACAGATAGAAGATGAAAGAATTTAGAAATTTACCGTTTTGATGAAAGACACGGTTTTCTGGCGAAAGTCCGGCGAGTTCAAAAAGCGTTTCCGACGAACTGACAATAGAGCAAAAGTGAAATTGGGAGTTCTGTGGATGATTTTGAGTCGCGAGATACTGATATTGTTGGAGTAATTCCAGAAGTGAATGTTTTCGGTTATTAAACCCGAACATCACATGAATTCAAGTTCATTAACGGCTGAATTGATTAAGAATGTCGGTTTATCGGTTAAATCAAGAATCCGCGATCACTCAAAAGTCCTTGGACGTTTGGAAGCCGATATCGGTTTCAGTTTGGCACAAACAGGTTGATTCACTGTTGCACATATGTTTTAATTGCTTCCTAGATTTCACAAAGTCAGCTAGTGGCGGAGTGGTTATGTGATTGAGGTTTAAGGGTTCCAGCTGACCCGGGTTCGAAACCCGGCAGCCCCTTATCATTTTTAATTGTTTTAATTTTATTTTTTAACAATTTTAATTTCCATAATCTAAAATGTTTATTAGTTATGTATTGTTTAAAATTAAAATAGGCATTAAATGAGCAACGAAAATATAAAACTGATTATTCGATTAATAAACGAAGCGGGTTTTGAAAACCCGTTTTTCGACAAATGTTACAGTATCCCCTACTTTTAGAAATTTCGTCCCGAAATTTAAGTAGTAGTGGTAACAGGAAAAAGATGCGGGTATTTTTCGCGCATTGAGTCTTCACGTTCCCAAGTAAACTCAGGTCCCCGTTTCGATTCCCAGCGTACCCTAACAATTGGAATACGACTCTGTCTTAAACGTTTTTCTCCGAAGTCCATGATCTCTACTGGTCTTTTAATGAAATTCATAGATTCATCGATCTGAATATCTTCCAGGGGAATATGGAGGTTTTCATCGACGAGACACTTCTTTAAGTTTGATACGTGGAATGTGGGGTGAATTCTGTTGAGTTCTTCTGGTAGATCAAGCTTGTATGCTACAGGTCCTACTCTTTCGAGTATCTTGAAAGGTCCTACGTAGCGTGGTGCTAGCTTGCCCTTCTGGCCAAAACGAACTACTCCCTTCCACGGTGATACTTTTAAAAGTACATGATCACCAATGTTAAACTCCAAAGGCTTTCGTCGTTTATCTGCATAACTCTTTTGACGACTTTGTGCCGCTAGAAGATTGTTTCGAATTTGATGGATCTTGTCTGTTGTTTCTTGAATCAATTCTGGACCAGTGATTTGTGCTTCTCCAATTTCGTGTCAACATACTGGGGTTCGGCACTTACGACCATATAAAGCTTCGAAAGGTGCCATGCCGATTCTTGAATGATAGCTGTTGTTGTACGAAAATTCAACTAATGGTAGATGAACGTCCCAATTTCCCTTGAAGTCTATGACACATGCTCGAAGTATATCTTCAAGAGTTTGGATGGTGCGTTCAGATTGTCCATCAGTTTGAGGATGATAAGCGGTACTGAGGTCTAATCGTGTACCCAAAGCGGCTTGAACGGCTTGCCATGTTCGTGAAGTGAAACGACCATCACGATCGGAAATAATGCTTAACGGTACACCATGACGGTTTACGATCTCGCTGATGTAGGTACGAGCTAACTTCTCGTTCTTGAAGTTCTCGCGAATCGGAAAGAAATGAGCTGATTTTGTAAGACGATCAATGATTACCCCTATAGTGTCATACCCACCAGAAGTGTGAGGTAACCTGGTAATGAAGTCCATGGTTATGTTTTCCCACTTCCATACAGGTATTTCAGGTTGGACCAGAAGTCCTGAGGGTCTTTGACGTTCAGCTTTTACTTTGGAACATGTAAGGCACTTGGAAACAAAAACAGCAATATCCTTTTTCATTCCAGGCCACCAGTAGGTGTATCGAAGGTCTTGATACATCTTGTGGGCTCCTGGGTGTATAGAATATCGTGTTTTGTGCGCCTCATTCATAAGGAAATCACGAAGGTTATTGTGGTCAGGAATCCATATGCGATCTAGACAGTATAGAATACCGTCGGATTTAGTTTCGATTTTAAGTTCAGCTCCACAAGACAGCTCCTTGCGTACATCGTTTTCCGTTACTGAAACACGTTGGGCTTCTCGAATTTGATCTTTGATGTCGGTTATGATTTTATGCATAATAGTTTTGAGGGAATTGATACGTTTGACATGATAAGGTATGTATCATAAAACAAAAACTTCAACCATGACGATATTTAAACCTACATGGAACTTCTCATAACCTCCTGGTAATGCTTTTGATCCTTTGCCAAGAATACTAATATATAGGAAGTACCAGCGGCGTATCCACCATATTCTTGTCAAATTTTCGTTGGCTTTATCAGTAAATCATGATCAGTTCTATGTGACTCTAAAACATAAACAAACACAACAACCAAAGCTTGAGTCTCAATTCTGAAAGGATACATGACTGAATGAAGACAGTACCTCTCTCATTTGTTATGATGAAGGGGTCAGTTTATGTAAAAGTGAGACACAACCCAACTTCTTTAAATGATGAGATTGAGATACGTCGAGATGTATGATGATATGAATGTTAAATCAATGAGTATAAAACAAAACTGTAATATCAATTCGCATTAAAATTCTTGGATACATAAATTCCCAATTTTACAACTGGGATACGGAAAGATTGAGATAACATAAAGAAAACATTAAAACTAAATGATCGGAGTTGAGTCTTGATTCTTGGTGAGGGAAACTAGTTGGGTGATTCGTTCGAGCCGTTATTATTTTCAACAGGATTGGCGTTGATGTTGTAAGCTCTTCCTCTTGCAGGTGGTGGAGCTTGGTTAGCTTGATTCACCGGATTTGCTTGAGCTTGGGCATGAATGATGTTCACCAAGCGTGGACAAGTGTTTCTAAAGTGGTTTGGGTCTCCACAGTTGTAACAAGCCCGCATAGGTTGTATCATGGGATAGTTGGGTTGGTAGTAGGACTGGGCTACATGTTGGGTAGGTGGTAGTAGTAAAGGTTGTTGGGCTTGACCCACTATCTGATGGTGGGTTTGGGTTGAGGGCTGATGGCGGTTCGTTCGCTGAGCTACGCGACAGGTTTGAATGGTGTGACCTGCGCGACCACAGCCGGTGCAATGTTGGCACGGATGATCAGGAAAATGATGGTATTAGCAACGGTTGCATTTTGGGTATGGGCCGGAGTATGGCCTTTTATATGGTGCAGATGAGGGGGCAACTTGGGTAATGGGTGCAGCAGGGATAGGGAAATTTGTTTGTGTGACAGCAAAGTTTCTGGTGTTTCGGTTCCTTTTACCAGTAAACTTCGAAGAGGAGCCAGAATGGTTTGAAGTTTGAGCCTCAATGGGGGCTTTCTTTTTCTCCTCTTTGAATTTACCGTTTCGAATGCGATTTTCGGTAAGTTCGGTAGCTAGTTCCATTGCGGCTTCAAGTGTCGCAGGCAAAGTGCTTAGAACTGAGTCTTGAATTTTTGAGGGGAGGCCTCGAATGTAGTGTTCAACCAAGCGGTACACTGGGGTGAACAAGTTGGGGATCATTTGGTTCAACTCTAGAAACCTTTTGTTGTAGGAAGTATGATCTCCTTCCTTTTGTTTTAACGAGTGGAATTCATCTTCCAACTTCTTAATTTCGCTTCTTGGACAGAAGCGACTTGTCATTATTTCCCTTAACTCTTCCCATGTTAAGGCCACAGCATCTTCGACTCCTCTCTTACCCTTCTCTGTGTTCCACCAGGTCAGGGCTACTCCAAATAGTCTCCCGGTTGCGTAACGTACCTTGCGATCCTCGGGACAATCACAATTGAGGAAGGTGTTTTCCATTTCCTCAAACCAGTGGAGGAGAGCAGTGACACCTTCGGTCCCTTCAAATTTCGGGGGATCGCGGGACTTGAAATGTTTGTATGAGCACTTTTTGGGGGGAGGGTTATCTCCGTTCTGGTCTTTTGGCTGGGAAGGATTGATGGGATTTGCGGCGAGAGCTTGTTGGACTTGAATTACGATGTCAGGAAGCACCGCGGCCATTTGTTTTGCGATTTGAGTGGCCAAGCGTTCGTTTGACCTTCCTGACCTTCTACCTCCACGTAGTTGTCTAGTCGACATCTACAGGAACGTACATTGGAAGATTGTGAGTTTAAGAAGTTTTTTTTTAGGTGTCATGTGTCTTAAAAAAATAAAAATAACATAAACATCAATAATGCAACTACATCCATAGGATGTCTTGGGTTTGCTCATGTTGGGCCTCAAATGTCCCCCATACCTTCACCTGTATAGTCATGTGGGCCCCCATGACTATTGGCTTGGTAGGATTCACATTGGTATTGGCGGTTAACACTCGCATCACCCGAATGAAAACCATGAAATATGTTTGCGAGATGTATGGTCGGAGGGTGTCCAGGTGTAGACACCATGACAACTCAAAGTGGGGTTAGCTCACACGACGTTTGGTATAGCATGCTTTGGCCTAATAGGTCCTTCGTACTCTCATCGTTAGTCCCCAGGTAGGCAAACTGGTCCTTTATTTTGGATTTATACGAATGCCAAGCCTAGACAGGACGTTCCGACTACCGGTACTTGTACCCTTCCAGTTACTACATGCCCGTCATGAGAACTCACTTTGATGTGATTTGAAAATACAAAAATCGTTGTAAAAGTCATGGAAATTGTGTGGTGTGTGCTCTCATGGATATGATATGTTATGAGAATATGATTCATGATAGGCATTGTATAATAATATGTACTTATGAACACGCTTGCATAACATTGAATGTAACATTAAACATAAAACATATAAACATTATGAATTTTGCATGTAACACACAAAAATTTTTAAAAATTCTAATCAACTATAGTATAGGCTCTAAGGGTCTAATAACCTATCCTATATCCCTATAGTCATGGCTCTGATACCAATCTGTCACACCCCGACCCACAGCAGAATAAGAGTCGGGGCATAATTGGGTTATCACCAAAGCTCATGATGTTTACTAATATGTTTCATATTTATTAAATTCAAAATTACATCCTCAATATTCCAAACATGTTCAAACAATTACAAAGAAAAATAACTAACTAAACAATCCAAAGTCTAAACCGGTTTATTCTTCTAAGCCATCCTATATGTTTCTTGCTGCATCTGGATCACCTGTATCATGTGTAAAAATGGGGATTTTTGGGTCAACAAAAGTTGGCGAGTGAACCTTGTTAGTAAACATTTATTATTGATTTCTTGTTATATTTATTATGGAAAATTATGCAATAATCATATGTGAGCAAACGTAAATAAACATACAATAACAATAACAAAAACAAACAATAACATACAATAACAAACCACCTTGCATGAATATATAACATGAATGATAATGTAAATGTTGGCAACGTCTTGTTCACGCTCATAGGTAATGGGGAACGGCTCACGCTCATAGGTAATGGGGAACAGACGGCCTATGATGAAATGTATGTAGGATCAAGGCTCAATCAAACGGAGCCGATCGTATGTTGGCAACGCCTCGTTCACGCTCATAGGTAATGGGGAACGGCTCACGCTCATAGGTAATGGGGAGCGGCGGCCTATGATAATGTATGTACTGAAAATGATAAATTTAATCTAAACAATAACCACACAAACAGTTGATACATATTAAATACACACTTGATCATGGATATGATGGATGCACAATTGTTTAAATGTAATAAATAATAAGACACATGACACACCCCAAAAACGTGATTAAAACGGGGAATTTGTAGAGATTCACTCACATTGGGTGCGTTCGGTTGAAGATGTTGAATGCGCACGAGTTTAGAGGGTTGATCGACGAGTATTAACTAACCTAAATAATAACGAAAAGGTATAGTAAATGAGTGGATTTTATTAATAATTTTAATAGGATTTTTAGATATATTTTTTGTGAGTTTAAGGCTATTTTCTAACTTTAAAAACATTATTTTTAAGTATTTTTAATTGATTTTTAAATTAAATAAATAAATAAAAATATAAAAAAAGTGTTGACTTTTCGGGTTGACCGTTGACTATTTGACTTTAACTTGTTGACCGGTTCGGTCGTGTATATTATTTGCACTGAGTGAGGTTCGAACTCGTGACCTACCGTACGCGTACACGCAGCTCTATCAACTGAGCTACGTGTCTAACCCGAAATATTTCTGTTTTTAATTATATTTATATACTATTTAATTTATTCCAAAATTCATTTCTTAAAAAGGAATTAAATTCTATCGAACCGGCGTGCGTATCAGGTCTCGAACCCGGGACCTGTGGATTAACATTGCACACAGTCTACCGCTGGACTGTGTGTCTAACCTGATTAAAACACTTGTTTTTATTACTCTTATATACTAACTGGAAGTTTTCATATTTAGGTTTTATAAAAAGTCTGAATATTGTGACGAATCGGAATAAGGGCGGACTCGAACCCGGTATCGCTACGTTTCAATTGCACACAGTCCACCGCTGGACTGTGTGTCTAACCCGAGATATAATCCAATTTATATTAAATTTATATACAGACTCACTTCATCTTCTTCGTTACAATAACCCAGACAACGATTACTCTACTGAACTTGTTCAATTCAATTAACAGGCGTATGAATGATTAAAATGTAACGGATAGGAAAGGTTTTGGGAATGAACATACCGGAAGATGATCTTTCTCAGAACTCCGGCGAAGTCGTCGGCTCTGTTTTTATGAACTCCGTCTGAGTGGACCAATTAACAGTCTTGATTAACAAATTGTGGAATTGAAGGACTAAACAAGAGTTATCAGAAGGTTTAAATGATAATACCGTTTCACAGCGCGATTTAGGAATTTTCAGAAGTTTTCCGGCGACTGCAGATTATCCGATATCGTCGTCTGGGACCGATTCTGATTGGAGGGTTTGAGTTAGTAAAAGTCTAACAACAGATAGAAGATGAAAGAAGTTAGAAATTTACCATTTTGATGAAAGTCACGGTTTTCCGGCGAAAGTCCGGCGAGTTCAAAAAGCGTTTCCGACGAACTGACAATAGAGCAAAAGTGAAATTGGGAGTTCTGTGGATGATTTTGAGTCGCGAGATACTGATATTGTTGGAGTAATTCCAGAAGTGAATGTTTTCGGTTATTAAACCCGAACATCACATGAATTCAAGTTCATTAACGGCTGAATTGATTAAGAATGTCGGTTTATCGGTTATAATCAAGAATCCGCGATCACTCAAAAGTCCCTGGACGTTTGGAAGCCGATATCGGTTTCAGTTTGGCGCAAACAGGTTGATTCACGGCGGCATATATGTTTTAATTGCTTCCTAGATTTCACAAAGTCAGCTAGTGGCGGAGTGGTTATGTGATTGAGGTTTAAGGGTTCCGGCTGACCCGGGTTCGAAACCCGGCAGCCCCTTATCATTTTTAATTGTTCTAATTTTATTTTTTAACAATTTTAATTTCCATAATCTAAAATATTTATTAGTTATGTATTGTTTAAAATTAAAATAGGCATTAAATGCGCAACGAAAATATAAAACTGATTATTCGATTAATAAACGAAGCGGGTTTTGAAAACCCGTTTTTCGACAAATGTTACAGGATGGTCCACCGTCTTCAGGTATTCGAGGAAGATTTCTTTCTGGAAACAGGGAAATACGAAATGAAAATTAAAAAGTAGAAGTTACAAAAAAAGGTTATGCAATTTTTTATTTTTTTTTCACAAATGAAGGTGCACACAGTGGTGGTGACAACATATTCAATAACATAGGGAGGTTGTTACGCATACCACTTTAAAGGGAGTCGATTTCTCATGGTATTCTATGTTGTCCCGCAACTTCACAGGGCTAACAACAGGGTTTATGTTATCTATAAGAAATATTCTCCCATCCGCCAAATCGAAGACCAAGTAGTGTGCCGCCTCCAGCATGGGTACGAAAACCATGTCATAACCTCGGACGTCAAGTGCATCTTCCCTGCCACATAAGCTTCCAACAAGACCGCTCCTGAAAGCAACAACCCAACTCCCATCTGGGTCGTCTTTCAACTTAAGCCCCACTCAACCTGTGATTCAGTAGTTTAGTCGCAACAATGCCTCAAATAGTCGCACTAGAGTTACGCAACATCTACTAAACGAACCCGACCGTTTTTTTACTAGGGGCTTTGTGGGGGGGGGGGGTTACCACCGTAGTGTATGTACAGAAGAGATTCCGAGGGGCGCCTTTTAGCTGGTATGCAGTATCGTAGTGAAGCACATGCGCCCATGCATCTACCACAGGCCCTGACACCTCCCTATCCAAAGCTAGAGAGTGCAGCACCAAAGCTTCCACACGTGAACCGTACTCTTCCTCGAATAGCACAAACCTACTCGCGCAGTTTCACGTGAAAGCTAGTGGACACCCCAAACTTTTTGTTAGTGTACGCTAAAAAGAGGCAAAATATACACAAGGGATGAAAAAAACAACAATAATAATAACAGACTGGTAAAGGCACCACAATCTTAGGAGAAATGCTATGTGGGGTACGCAGTAATCACGTCCACCTTCTGCCCTTTGTATCCACTATTAAGCGAAACACAAAAACAACAAGTACATTACAAGGGGGGAAATTATTTAACCGTGTGGGAAAAAACATAGAAGCGAAAGACTCTTAAAAAGAAACTAAACAACGGAACCAAGTTTTTACCCGAAAAAAAACCCGTTTACCTTGTCACTAGCTCATCCAAAGTTTGATCAACCAAAGCATCTTTCCTTGTTAATCGGAACAGAAACTTCCAGACGCTATCGTCCCGGTGATCGACAACAGTTGGAAGCGCAACATCAAGTGTGCCAACAAATAGCCCCCCTCGATGTTGGGTTGTTGTTGCCGTACTACCACCCCCTCGCCTCTATAGTCATTTGCACGCGCGTTTGCGGTGTGTGTTTTTTGGGGGTTGGTAGTGGTGTGGCAGGCAATGACGGGAGAAACATGTGTTATAACGGTACACGAGGGAGGTGGTGGGGGTGCCAGCTTTACAAACGTATCACCTGCTGAAGGCAAACTAACAGACCCACTAGCAGTATAGCAGGCACAGGACATCCAACCCCCGCCACCATTGTAGTATGGTGTATGTGCATCATGATCCAAACCAGCATCTTCTTCGGTGTTCTCGGTGATAGCATTTACAGACAGCCCTACGCCTGGAGCGGAACCACCGAGGGCATCAGATTCCTCGCCCTGAGTCAGGCCTAAGCTGAAGCTAGGAGCATCCAACATACCTGAAATAATGAGGCGGTAAAGGGTAATCACCATAAAAAAGGGATTTTCTTTTTTTGTCACAAATAATACACAAAAAGTACATCACACCAGACGTAGTCATCGTTGAAACACCCAGTTTCCGCATATTATCCCTTTTCAATCCCTCGGGTGCAAAAATTGGTTCAGGGGTGTCTGAAAAATGGGAACGTTTGGGGATGGAAAATCTAATTACTCAATGCGGGGGGTGGGGGTATACAAGCATTAATAAAATAATCCCGGAATTATACTAACCGTCATTATCCGTGCAGGATTCATCCCCACCTTCCACATCAGATGAACCTGTCGACGCTACAAACGACGACGAAAAAAACTAAAATAGTATAGTAATGGAAAAAAAACTGGAAAACAGACATATGTAAAGTTAATTTTGGGAATGGAAAAATACCACAATCATCACCCGCAATGGGCTGTTTCTCATTATCCATTCCATCCAATAAGGTTGTCACCCCCTAGCCGCTGGGAATTACCCCTACATGGGTGTCATCAAAATCATCTAAGCTCTCTAAATTGATCGGGATCGAAAAATCAAGGTCATCTCCCCTGGCATGGCCAACCATCTGGCATTTCTTCTCAACAGCACTGCTGGGGGCCTCGTTGATTGCCCCCGGTCCAGCCCACGGACTAACTCAGAACTGCCTACACCCGAACCCTTACCGGGCTCAACATCTTTCGACACCACCGCGTTCGCATCAGATAATGTAAGATCACCAACATTTATCCTTTCATCTCCACCAACTAATGTATCCCTCTGTAGAACAATATCCGAAACTGAACAGCTGGGTTGATTGGTCAGGACGTCGTCCCCTGTCCCTCCACCAGCAGGCCTAATCAGTGTTGTATCTATAAACACTGCGCACTCTGCCGCCTCCCATGTCTAAACTCTTTCAAGAATCCTAAAATACCAGGTGCGAAGTTTTGGAATTTCAACCTGAAGGCTCCCCCTTGTGGTTGAACTAGTCAAGCGTTCCTCAATCTGTTCATGAAGTTGTTCCAATCTGTCACACAACTCAGAAATTCCCGACGCTGAATTCTACAAGGCAAACCACAGAGAAAATGAAGGAAAGATGTTACAACACAGGGAAAACAAAGGAAAGGCGTTAAATAGAGAGTTGAAAGACGACTAAGTGCGTAGTAGGTGCTACACAATCCCAACGTGTGTCCTCTTCTTCTCAGTGGCAACTCCACTGTCCTCAGCAACCAATAAACATTCAGTGTTTAGTGGTTTTATCTCGCTAACACAAAACCCCCCATTCCTAATCTCCTGTTCTTGCCTCTTACACAACAGGCCTAATGTCCATAACTGCACCGCACGGACACCAGGCTTATTATTCACCCCATCGGTTCTCAAGCAGTGACATATAATAACTGCAACAAAACGATGTCACACCCCGTATTTTCAACCAAACACCGGTGGGCCCGGGTGGGGAATATCGTGATGTAAGTTGATATCATCATAGTCAATTAAACACATCAAGCGGAAGTCTTGGAGTTTAATTACTATTACAAACTAAACGTTCAAAGTACCAAAATAATATATAGACGGTTCGTAAGGCGGATCATAAATTGTACAAAAGAAAAAATGTAAAACAGACTTTGGGCAGATCTAAGGATTTGCAAGATCCTCTTATATCACTACCGAGCAACTTCCAGCCTATTTCGTATTGTACCTGTAGTTTAGTCTTTTAAAAATACGTCAGCTTTCGCTGGTAAATACATCCAACTGAATCATTTTGAAAACATTTGAAAATGATTTTAAGTGCACAAAGGCACAAAATCTTTTATAACTTGGGAAAGTTGACCTTGCAACCTTGTTAACAGATTCACATGTTTGTCCATACATACAGGGCCCAGTACAAAAACCGAGACATGATTAACATACACACCACTTATGAACTCACGAAGGAGTTATCCCCAACAAGTGTGGGTAGTTGCATTTGAGCGTCTGTCAGGTGTATGCCTACCCCCCACGCTAAGGTCGTGGCCATTATCTAATGTAATGAGCCGAGGATATCCAGGACACGGTTGTTAACCACTGATGTTTGAGTTATCATACAAAACTGATTAAAACAGAATATGCGGATTTACTAGCCACAATCAGGCATTCGATTGATCCCATTTCTGACCAAGCGGTAATAATTTACCGTATCCCAAGCCCGTATAGGGAAAATAAGTCGAGAGTATTTACCTGAGCTAGTCTTGATTAAAAAATGCAAGATTTAATATCTCAGTCGTATCCAAAATGAACTAAGTGCAGATAGCATTTACTGGAAGGCTCTAGTTTGGATTATGGCATAAGCTCCAATTAAATACTAACGGTCTTATTTAAGTCATAGACTTAGACCGAGTAGGTACAAGCTCAAAACGTATAATGCTTGATTAAACGATGATCGGATAGAATGTAGTTTAAATCCGACAAGTACTTTGACTTGCATAATATGGGTAAACTATAAACATTCTGGATTTTGAAACTTAAATGACAAGGTTAGACCCGTTTCGGTTATTTTCGTAAACTAGTTACATATACTTAACCGTACGCGTATTAGCGATATCGAGCAACCGGATAAGTCACGCACAAGCTCTAAATGCCATTATGTTTTAATTAAGATGTAATATCAGTAGGATATCAACTTATATGCCCGTTAATGTTTTAAAATGAAACCATGCCTCTTAAGGGCATTTCGGTAAATTTTATACCGTATTAAAAGGAACTTTGAATAGAATTTAAGATTATGATCATAAGTATTCTGGAAAAATAATTTATTTATGATATAATATCAGTAGGATACTGATTATATGTGTAATTTATATTTTATGACAAAACTATGCACCGAAAGGGCAATTTTGTTATTTTACACATAGTTTTATAAATTATTTGGGATTCTGAGTTCATATCATATACCTACTGTAAAAATGTTTAAAAATAAGTTTTAAAATTAGTAGGTAACAAGTCTTGGTTGATAAATATGGTTTAAGACCATGTTATGCGTCGAAATGGCGTTTATGTCGTAAAATGACGATTTATGCGATGTTTAATGAAAACTGATGTTTTGATCAGGTTAACAAGTATCAATAGATAAAAGATTTGATATGAAAAAGTATGGTTTAACCGTTTTATGAGCCATAAGGTCTTTGTCGTCATTTATCGACATAATACAAGGACTTATTCATAAACTTAGTTTATAACTTGATTTAACATCCCAAATAATCCTACTTTTAATATTACACCAATAGAAAACTCATTTAAAAGTTCATTATTATTTAAACCTTATTTTATGAAAAAAGTGCATTTTAGTCAAAATGGCATAATTATGAAACTTGTGCATAAACTCAGATTCTGATTATGATCATGTAATATAACCTCAGAAGGTTATGCTACATTATATTACAATCATAATGCAACCTTAGATCAGTAGTTAACTAATCTAATTCGGGTCAGAATCGAAAGTCAAAGCAGTTGTCAAACTTTGCGACTTTCGGTTACGAACCGACCCTAGAACTGAATTGACGAGTCGAAAATGTTCTTACATGTTCTAATAATTATTACCAACTTGTTTAAGTGTCAAAATAGGTGTCATAACATATATAAGATCAATTTATGATTTTTCCGAAATGTGGCATGTTTGACTTTTTAATATCAATACTTTGATCCGTCAATTGGTCTAGCAAAAGTGATCTTCAGGAGGTGCCCTTTATAGGGACTAACACCTACCTCATTTGTAACACCTCGTATAATCGTGTCCAATAGTATAGTGACACATGTTATTATTTTTTATTATAATAAGTCTATTAGAGACTAATAAGGACTAAAAGTGTCAACATGCTCAAACTAAGTCTCTGAGAGACTTTCTGATGTCAACATGCATAAACTTAGCCTCTGAGTGACCATTAGTGTCAACATGCTTATACTTGGCCTCTGAGTGACCATTAGTGTCAACATGCTTAAACTTGGCCTCTGAGTGACCATTAGTGTCAACAAGCCTAGCCTCTGAATGACATCGGAGTCAACATGCTTATACTGAGCCTCTGAGTGATCCTTTACAAAGTCCCAACTCTCATATGAGCCACTAGATGGACGAGAGGGATTAATCCTGAAAATACGCTAATGTTGGACAATGGAGGGATTATGTAACATCTTGTGAAATTCGTGTTCGGTAATATACCGACACGTGTACATACCCTCAGATCATACCTCAAAAGTTAGCCACTCAACTAAACCTAAAACAAGTCCAAAATTCACAAAAATGTTATGTACAACTAACCGTAACCTATGGTCTAGGACCGTAGGCTACGGTCTGATGTTGCTGAAACAAAATAACATTGACCGTAAGCTACGGTCAGGCGACCGTAGCCTACGGCGAGCCCCTGAACCTCATATTTTTCTGTATTTTAACTTTTAGAAAATTACCCAGAGACCCCTAGACTTTGTTATTTTCATATTTCTTATATTGCTAAGCCACCTTAAGACTCGAACGTCTCTCGTTGAGATGATATATTTTTATTTACCATCCTCGAGCATTCCGCTCTTTTACCAAACCTCTAACTTTACTAGTTTGGGTAATTTAATCCATGACCCCATAAGTATCGTATCTTTCACGTATAAGCTAGTAAACATTTATAAGCTATGAAAACACATAGTGTGACACCCGTTAACGATCGATTATTCGTACCCTTCTTCAGTACATCTCGTATTGAACATGAAGCACTAGTTGTGTCATTATGTCATGGAATATAAGTCAAGAGACAATTCATGACATTTAATAAAATTATATTTAAGGGACTAAATGTGTTAAAAACCCCAAATCTTTGTGAGGAAGCCACCTAGCCTGCAAATTGTCACACTCCACCAGCTCTTGACACCTAAGTGGACACATGTAATGATCCTACAACACACCTAACATATGGCTCCATCTCCTTGCACTTCTTACACTATAAATAGCAACCTAAACTTACTCATGCTTTGCTCATTCACTTCTTCTCCTCTCTATTACACTATTGGAAGTTCATGACCATTTGGGAGCTTCCCTTTGAGTTCTAAGTTTCCCTTGGATCACTTGTAAGTGCTCCATCTCTGCTCTTTTCTTTTTATAGGCTTTTAATAGCCAAAAGTCAAGCATTTTCGACAAATGCCTTGACTTTCAGTTAAGACCATTATGGTCCAGCCATTGTTCAAAATGAACATGGCTAAGTGATCATAATTAGGAAGGTATTAACCCCTTAAAGGGGCACCTCCTAAGGATCACGTTTACTAGGCCAATTAACGGGTCAAAGTTTATGTTTTATAAAGTCAAACGGGTCAGATTTCATAAATATTATAATATGAGTTTATATATGTTATAAACATGTTTTTGATACTTACACAAGTTGGTAATTATTATTAGAACATGTGGGAACATGTTCGATCCGTCAATTTCAATCCTAGAGTCGGTTCGCAACTGAAAGTCGTGAAGTTTGACTTCTGCATTGACTTTCGATTCTGACCCGACTTAGATTAGTTAACTTCTGAATTAAGGTCACATTATGATTGTAATGCAATGTAGCATAACCCTATGAGGTTATATTACATGATCATAATCATAATCTGAGTTTATGCACAAGTTCCGTAAAATGTCAAAATTTGACTAAAATGCCCTTTTTACATAAAACATGGTTTTAATCAACAATGGACTAGCAAATGAATTACCTATTGATATGTTAATGTAATTAACATATTATGATGTTAATATTCTGATCATAAACTGATTTTAGTATAATATCGTAAACTATACTTTTAAATGACCAAAATGCCCTTTCGGTGCATAGTTTGGTCTTAAACAATAAATCACACCTATGTGTGTTATCTTACTAAAAATATCTCACAAATTAGCATTTTTTTAGAATGTTTATGATCATAACATCAGAATACAAGCAAGTTCCTTTTGTACGACATATAATTACCAAAACGCCCTTATGAGGCATAATTTCGTTTCAAAACCTTTCCAGGCATGTAAGTTGATATCCTACTGATATTACAACTTATTTAAAGTATAATGACATATAGAACTTGTTCATGACTCATCCGGTTACCCGATATCGCTTATATGCATACGGTTAAGTATATATAACTAGTTTACGAAAATTAACCGAAACGGGTTTAACCTTATCATTTTAATCTCAATTCCAGAATGTTAATTGTTTACCCATATTATACAAGTCTTAAGTACTTGTTGGGTTTAAACTACATTCTATCCGGTCATCGCTTAATCTAGCATATCGTACCGTTTTTGATCCATTACGCTAGTCGGTCTAAGTCTATGACTTAAATTAAGATTGTTAGCATTTTAATTGGTTAGCTTATGCCATAATCCAGACTAGAGCCTTCCAGTAAATGCTATCTGCACTTATTTCGTTTTGAATACGGCTGAGAATATATTAAATCTTGCATTATTAATCAAGACTAGCTCAGGTAAATACTCTCGACTTATTTTCCATATACGGGCTTGGGATACGGTAAATTATTACCTCTTGGTCCAAAATGGGGTCAATCAAATACCCGCTTGTGGCTAGTAAACCCGCATATTCGTTTTAATCAGTTTTGTTTGATAACTTAAACATCAGGGGTTAAATTACGGTGTCCTGGATATCCTCGGCTCAATACATTAGTTATTGGCCACGACTTTAGCACGGGGTGTAGGCATACACCCTTTGATGCTCATACGCAATATGCCCAAGACGTTGGGGAAGACTCCTTCATGAGTACCTGAGTGGTATGTATTTAATCATGTCTTGGTTTCTGTACTGGGCCCTGTATGTATTGACAAACATGTGAATCTGATACAAGGTTGCAAGGTCAA
This sequence comes from Scalesia atractyloides, assembly GCA_947069175.1. Lineage (NCBI taxonomy): Eukaryota > Viridiplantae > Streptophyta > Magnoliopsida > Asterales > Asteraceae > Scalesia > Scalesia atractyloides. The sequence goes on from CAMTDV010000022.1 coordinate 14,624,720, forward strand.
CTTTCCCAAGTTAATAAAAGATTTTGTGCCGTTTTGCACTTAAAAACCATTTTAAAGTTTTCAAAAGAGTTAGTTGGGTGTATTTACCAGCGAAAGCTGACGTATTTTCAAAAGACTAAGTTGCAGGTACAATAAGAAATAGACTGGAAGCTGCTCGGTAGAGATATAAGAGGATCTTGCAAATCCTTAGATCTGCCCAAAGTCTGTTATACATTTTACGAACCGCATGTGAATCTTTCTTTACAAGTCGTTTGTATATTATTTTTCGTACATTGAACATTTGGTTTGTAATAGTAATTTAACACTAAGACTTCTGCTGTGCTGTGTTTAATTAATTATGATGATATCAACTTATGTCACGATATTCCCCACCCGGGCCCACCGGTGTTTGGTTGGAAAATACGGGGTGTGACACATTACGATCACTTAGCCATGTTCGTTATGAACAATGGCTGGACCATAATGGTCTTCATCGAAAGTCAAGGCGTTTTCCGTAAAACGCTTGACTTTTGGCTATAAAAGCCTATAAACGAAAATGCAAGAGAAAGGAACACTTACAAGTGATTCCTAGAATGCAATAGAACTAAGTTGGATGCTCCTTTCAGTTAGGAACTTCCAGAGGAGGGAGATAGAGTTGTAAATGAGAAAGGTGCAAGTTCAAAGGATGAACCTTTGCACCTATTTATAGTTGGAGAGCTTGAAGGAGGTGATGGCAGGTGCTTAGGGGTGTAAGAGGGAGCTTACAAGTGTCCTAAAACGTGGCATAGCAGTTTGGAAGACCATGGTTTCGATTTAATGGTTTTTGGCAACATGTGTGGAGGCCAAGGCAATTTTTCTGTAGATATAACCCTCTGGCGCGCCGCAAGAGGCACAAGCCTTGCCTCTCACGCCCCGTGAGCGCCCCTAGACCACTTTCAAAGTTTGACACTTTTAGCCCCTTGACTTATAAAACCTTCTAAAACACCTTTTTAGCATATTTAGCCCCCTTCGTAACCAATATTTGGCGTACCCGGGAGTATGCCCGGACATTGCCGAGCTCTAGGTTCGTTAAAAGGTCACTCAGAGGTACAAATTAACATGTTGACACTTTTAACCCCTCCATCATCCAACTTTCACATATTTACAGATTTAATCCCTCTCGTCCAACAAATGGGACGTATGAGAGTTGGGACTTTGTAAAGGATCACTCAGAGGCTTATATAAGCATGTTGACTCCGATGTCACTCAGAGGCTAGGCATGTTGACACAACGATCACTCAGAGGCCAAGTTTTAGCATGTTGACACCAATGGTCACTTAGATGCTATGTTTTAAGCATGTTAACAGTAATGGTCACTCAGAGGCTATGTTTTAAGCATGTTGACACTAATGGTCACTCAGAGGCTTGGTTTATGCAAGTTGACATCAGAAGATCATTCAGAGACTTAGTTTGAGCATATTGACGCTTTTAGTCCCTGTTAGTCTTTAATAGACTAAAATAAAAATAAAACACGTGTCGTTATATTATTGGACACGATTTTACAGGGTGTTACATCCTCACCCCCTTAAAAGAAATCTCGACTTCGAGATTTTATTAAAAAAGATGGGGTTACTTTTGTCTTATAGTGGACTCAACCTCCCACGTAAACTCGGGACCTCTAAGGGGATCCCATTTAACCTTTACTATAGGTATTAATTTCCTTCGGAGCTTCTTAACATGTCGATCCTCGTTCGAAATTGGTTTCTCAACGAACCTCAGGTTTTCATCGATCTGCATATCTTTATGTGACATTGCTAGCGACTAATTAGCTAGACATTTCTTTAGGTTACTGGTGTGGAACACATCATGAATTCCACTAAGCTCCTCAGGCAGCTTAAGCTTATAAGCTACAGTGCCGACACATTCGATTATCTTGAATGGTCCTATATATTGGGCTTAACTTGCCATTCTTTCCAAATCTCATTACACCTTTCCAAGGTGATACTTTTAGCATGACTTTGTCCCTATTTGGAACTTAAGAGGTTTACGCCTCTTGTCAGCATAGCTCTTCTGCCTCACGGGCAGCTTTGAGACGATCACGGATTTGCATAATCTTGTCTGTGGTCTCCAGGATAATTTCAGGTCCTGATAATTGGCCTTCCCCAACCTCTGCCCAACACACGGGCGTTCGACACTATTTCCCATACAAGGCCTCATAAGGAGCAGCCTTGATGCTCGTATGATAACTATTATTATTGGAGAATTCTATTAGGGGTAAGTGGTCATCCCAACTTCCACCTAAATTAATCACACATGCTCTAAGCATATCTTCCAAGGTCTGAATAGTATGCTCACTTTGACCATCCGTCCGCAGGTGGTAACCTGTACTAAAGTTGAATCTTGTGCCCAAAGATTGTTGGAAGCTTTACCAAAAATGAGAGGTATATCTAGTATCTCTATCAGATACAATGGATACTGGCACACCATGTAGGGACACAATCTTGTCCACATACAACGTAGTCAATTTGTCTGAATTATACGTTTCTTTAATTGGCAAGAAATGTGCTGACTTAGTCTGCCTATCTACATGACCCAAATCGTGTCATTACCACGTTTAGTCTTAGGTAACTTGGTAATCAAGTCCATTGTTACCATTTCCCATTTCCAAGTGGGAATCTCTAGTTGTTGTAGGAGTCCAGATGGTTTCTGATGTTCAGCCTTAACTTGCGAACATGTCAAACACTTAGCTATATAAGTGGCTATGGATTTCTTCAAACCCATCTACCGATAATTCTTTTTCAAGTCTTGATACATCTTGTCACCGCCTGGGTGAACTGAGTATCTCGTATTATGCGCTTCTTGGAGGTTTAGATCTCTAAGTCCTCCAAAAATTGGAACCCAGATTCTATCATTAAATCTTAGGATTCCATCCTTTCCATGCGTTAACTGATCAACAGTTCCACCTAATCCTTCATTAGGAGCATTAGCCTCTAATAGAGTTTGCTTTTGCGCATCTAACAGCTTCCCACTTAAGCTATTTATGAGCTCAATTCTCTTGGCGTTAATCCTTATAGGCTTAACCCGTTCCTTGAGACTTAAGGCATCAGCAACTACATTTGCATTGCCCGGATGGTAGCGAATTTCGCAATCATAATCATTAAGTATTTCAATCCAACGACGTTGTCACATGTTCAATTCTTTCTGATTGAACAGATGTTGGAGGCTCTTATGGTCAATGTATATAATACACTTTGTGCCATACAAGTAATGTCTCCATAACTTAAGTGCAAATACAACGGCACCCAATTCTAAGTCATGGGTGGTGTAATTCCTTTCGTGCACCTTTAATTGTCGTGATGCATAGGCAATCACTTTGCCTTTTTGCATTAGCACACAACCCATGCCAGTATGCGATGCATCACAGTAAACAACAAAGTCTTCAACACCCTCAGGTAGGGATAACACAGGAGCATTGCTCAACCTATATTTTAAAATCTCAAAAGATTCTTGTTGTTTTGGACCCCAGTCAAATTTGACATTCTTATGCGTCAGGGCAGTTAAAGGAGTGGCCATCCTGGAAAAGTTTTCAATGAACCTCCTATAGTAACCAGCCAATCCTAAGAAGCTACGAATTTCCGATGGGGTTTTGGGTACTTCCCAATTCATTATGCCTTCTATTTTGGCGGGATCCACTTGAATACCACGCTCACTTACAATCTGTCCAAGAAATTGGACTTCTCTAAGCCAAAACTCACACTTAGAGAACTTAGCATAAAGCTTCTCTTGCCTAAGCAGTTCTAAGATGCACCGAAGATGTTTCTCGTGATCAACTTGATTACGAGAGTAGATAAGTATGTCGTCTATGAAGACAATGACAAACTTACCCAAATATGGTTTGCAGACTCTATTCATGAGATCCATGAATGCTGCAGGTGCATTTGTGAGCCCAAAAGGCATTACTAAAAATTCATAGCGACCATAATGGGTCCTGAAGGCAGTCTTAGGAACATCCTCACTCCTAACCTTCAGTTGATGAAATCCAGTTCTTAAATCGATCTTGGAGAAATAACTAGCCCCTTGAAGTTGGTCGAATAAATCGTCAATCTTGGGTAATCGGTAACGGTTCTTGATCGTTATCTTGTTTAGTTTGCGGTAGTCAATGCACATTCGCATTGAACCGTCCTTTTTCTTAACGAAAAGAATTGGAGCTCCCCAGGGCGAGGAACTCGGCTGAATAAAGCCTTTCTCTAAGAGTTCATCTAACTGCGTCCTCAACTCCTTCATTTCCGTTGTGCTAATCGGTATGGAGCTCTAGCTACAAGTGTGATCCAGGTAGGATGTCAATCCTAAACTCTACTTGCCTATCTGGAGGTAGACCGGTAGTTCTTCGGGAAAGACATTGGAATACTCTAAAATAACTGGAAGGCCTTGAATATTCGGCTTAGGTTCGTTAATAGTGACTTGTGCCATGTAAATGACACAACCTTTCCTTAAACACTTGGATGCCTTAAATAACGACACCTTGTCTGGCAATCCATAGTGTGAATCTCCAGTGATGGTGATCATTTCACCAGATGGGGTTTTAATTTTGATGAGTTTCTTATCACAGGCAATAAGGGCTTGGTTATGGGATAACCAATCCATGCCTAAAACTACATCGAACCCCACCAATTTCATTGGCAAAAGAGATATAGGAACGGAATAATTCTTAATGAATATAGAGTATCCATCAAGAATGGAAGATGTTATTTCTAAGGTTTCGTCAGCAAGTTCTATCTCATAAGTTTTGTATAGAGTTCTTATGGGTAAGTTTAATAGTTTACTAAACTTATGGTCAACAAAAGATTTATCTGCACCCGAATCGAAAAGAACTCTAGCATATACATCATTGATGAGGAAAGTACCTGTTATGACATTGTTGTCATTAACGGCCTCCCTGGCATTTATCTGGAAGGCACGAGTATTCCCCTTCTTAGCCTCTCCAGGCTTTGCATCATTATTTCTGGGGTTTTTAGGGCAATTAGGCTTAATATGCCCTTTCTCATTACAGCCATAACAGACGGCATCTTTAAGATTTTTGCACTCGTGGGTCTTATGCCCTTTTCTTTTGCAAATACCACAGGGTTTAACCTGAGAGTCAGTATTGCATTGCCCCCAATGCCTGCGGCTACAGGTCTTGCATAGAGGTCTATAATCAGACCTATGTTGGTTCTTCTTGAACCCAAAATTTCCTTTCTTCTTAAACCTTTGGGAGTTATCATCCTCCCATTTTTTTCCCGTCAGTCTCGGTGTTGACTGACTTTTGCCTCACCAAATCCAAGGTGAGGGAGAGAGATAGGTCAACAGCAGACCTATATGTAGTAGGCTGAGCAGCCTTTACCTCCCCTTTATCTAGGGCGCTAACCCATTGATAAATCGCGCAATGCGTTTGGGTTCCGGGGTAATCAGATAGGTAACTAACCTAGAAAGGGAATTGAAATCGTAAACATACTTCCGACAATCTAGGTTCTTCATGGTAGAGTTAGGAAGTCTGACTCTATCTTCTCCACCTCATGGGGTGGGCAGTAAATTTCCTTTACAAGGTCCATAAACTTGGACCATCCCAAATTATATAGGTGTACTTTACCTGTAGATTGGATCATAGCCTTCCACCAAATGAGGGCATCGCCCTTGAAGGATCGTGATACATACTTTACCACATCCTTATCAGCACATCTGCTAATATCCACTATCGTCTCCATCTCGTCCAGCCATTTCAAGGCTTCTACAGCTCCTTTTCCCCATTAAAGTCTCAGGGCTTACAGGAGACGAAGTATTTGTAGGTACATCCGTCTTTAAGAGAACGGTCCTATCAGAAAATTCATGTTTCTTTGGTTTAACTCTTCGCATTTGAAGAGTGAACTGAGCTCTCCTTATGAGCTGAGGATGGTGGAATTGATAAAGGTTTGGAGTGAGTAGCGCTCGACTCCCTAAGTTTTTCTATGGCCTTTTCCATGGCCTTTCCAACAGCTGCATCAATGCGAGCTTGGAAATCATCATTGTTAATTGCTATATTTTCTGCGTTGTTAGAGTTAACATCCTGGTGGCTACTTTACGCCTCATCCGAGTTAGTCATTCTTTAAAGCTTTGGTTCTAAACACCAAATTAAATTTCTTTTAGCTATGGTATTAATAACCATATTGGCTTGTAAACATTGGATATGACAATCCATCACCTAATCAAGCTAGTGTGAATAACATCACAACTCTTAGGCTTATTATATCTATTTTTTGGCCTAGGTCTCTAAAGGACCATCAAAGGCAAATTACTATTTGGACGTAGTCCATATATTATTAGACAGTGGATCGTATTATCACAACTGTCATTGCCATTAGGCAATTATAATTAGCTCATAGGCTTGTCACGAAGGACTTTTAAATATGGTACATTGGCCTGTCGCTAATGGATATAAAATATGGCACATTGGCCTGTCACTAATGGAAATAAAATATGGCACATTGGCCTGTCACTAATGGACATAAAATATGGCACATTGGCCTACATCTCTAATGGATGTCAATTATTATCATCATATTGATGATATTATCCGGGATCACATTGATCACATAGGCTATATAATAGGTTTTAGGACATAGTCCATTTACCTAGACGGCTAGTGTGGTTCCTCAAGTCACACTACCAGGAGTATGAACATTCCTAAATGTTAACATAAGAGTATCTTAATGGTTGATTAATAGTCCCGGTCACATTTGACCTTAACGACTTGGAGGCTTGAACTTAGTCCACCACCTCTGGATAGAAGGATAACTTCCCTTAACTATCATGATGGAAGGCCTTTCATCCTTAACTATCATTTAAGTTGGCCAAATATGTGGTCTGTTTCACTTGGCTAATCAAAACCATTAAGATCTTTTTGGAATTATATCGCAGAGCACAAATTTCGAGTAAAAATCGAGACGTTTGCTTTGAAGAGGATGAATACATACATATATATATAATTCCAAAAATACTTCATTAAAAGTTAATAAAAGTTACATTAATAGAAATAAATAAATAAAACTAACTGTCCATGCAAGGACTAAAAGAAATAAAAATCTCTACGCATGGACTAAGGAAATTACAATGTCCTCGCAGGGACTAAATATATTTAGAAAAGGGACTTCACTCGTCCTTCCTTCCCTTAACCAACTTGGAGAGTTTCTTGAAGAACTTGCTCGTCTTCTTCTCCGTTTTCTCCGCTTGTTATTGCATTTCTTTCATTCGTTCTAAGGCCTCATTGATGGCCTCGAGTGGCGCGGAGGTTGTGGTTGTGGCACAATCGGATACTGGTACTCATAACTTGGATATCCAGTAGGTGGATAAGCAGGTGGGAAAGGAGACGGGTAAAGTGCATTATGCATGACCGCTTGCATGTATGGGTCATGCGACAATGCTTGGTAATCAACTGGTGTAGATGGGTTAAAAGGATCATATCCAGTATTATCTGGATATGTTGGGATAGGGTTATTATAACCCGATGGTGGTGGTTGAACTGCGGGTGATGGCGTTGGTTCCACCACAGGTGAGGCATTAGAGGGTCCACCCATTTGTGGGTCCTCTTGAATGGTGGGGTAGGGTTTAGGCAATGGTGGTAGCGAACCCGACCGTTGACCTGCACGTACCGACATACATGCTCCACGTTTCCTCCTCGATGGCTCAGGTGGCGGCTGATGATGTTTCACTAGTTCCATGTGAACATCTTCTTGTATAGGAGGTAGTTGAGAGTGATGGGAATGAGTGTTGGCAAAGGTGAATTGGTTCCAATATTGGTCCCACTCATTAGGACCTCGATATGGCGATCCGGCATAAGAGTTTGAATCGCTCGATATCTCGATGGGATGCACATTTGAACCTGACAGCGGCATCTCCGGGTCGGAGTCCTCGTCCATTGGGTTTGGCTGATCCAACTGATTCTGATCAGCTGGGGGTGTGTTAAAGTATTGGTTGGGGTTAAACTCATCATGGTATGAATGATGAGAGTGATGGGAATGGTGTGATTGGTGCGAATGGTACGAATAGTACGAGTTTTGGGTGTGGGTAGGGGAATGTTACGGTAGTGGCCATGAATCCCCCGAATCTTCATAGGGGTTTGGGTGATGGGGATGAGAAGGGATATGTCCTGAGGGTCCTCCCCTCATTGGTCCTTTGCCTCTTCCTCGTACACGTGGCGGCATTTTCCTGTTAAAATCAATTCAAAAACAATACTAATAACTTAATAATGAAATGAGTAATCCTTAGTCAAAGCCTAGACTCAGAAGTCTAAGGAATGTGCTTGTGTAAGTTTGAGATTAAACACAAGAAGGATAGTGTTTAATTCTCTCAAATGTTGGCTCTGATATCAACCTGTCACACCCCGTATTTTCAACCAAACACCGGTGGGCCCGGGTGGGGAATAACGTGATGTAAGTTGATATCATCATAGTCAATTAAACACATCACAGCGGAAGTCTTGGAGTTTAATTACTATTACAAACCAAACGTTCAAAGTACCAAAATAATATATAGACGGTTCGTAAGGCGGATCATAAATTGTACAAAAGAAAGAATGTAAAACAGACTTTGGGCAGATCTAAGGATTTGCAAGATCCTCTTATATCACTACCGAGCAACTTCCAGCCTATTTCGTATTGTACTTGCAGCTTAGTCTTTTAAAACTACGTCAGTTTTCGCTGGTAAATACACCCAACTGAATCATTTTGAAACATTTGAAAATGATTTTAAGTGCACAAAGGCACAAAATCTTTTATAACTTGGGAAAGTTGACCTTGCAACCTTGTTAACAGATTCACATGTTTGTCCATACATACAGGGTCCAGTACAAAAACCGAGACATGATTAACGTACACACCACTTATGAACTCACGAAGGAGTTATCCCCAACAAGTGTGGGTAGTTGCATTTGAGCGTCTGTCAAGTGTATGCCTACACCCCACGCTAAGGTCGTGGCCATTATCTAATGTAATGAGCCGAGGATATCAGGACACGGTAGCTAACCACCGATGTTTGAGTTATCAAACAAAACTGATTAAAATGGATATGTGGATTTACTAGCCACAATCCGGCATTCGATTGATCCCATTTCTGACCAAGCGGTAATAATTTACCGTATCCCAAGCCCGTATAGGGAAAATAAGTCGAGAGTATTTACCTGAGCTAGTCTTGATTTAAAAATGCAAGATTTAATATCTCAGTCGTATCCAAAATGAAGTAAGTGCAGAAAACATTTACCGGAAGGCTCTAGTTTGGATTATGGCATAAGCTCCAATTAAATACTAACGGTCTTATTTAAGTCATAGACTTAGACCGAGTAGTGTACAAGATCAAAACGTATAACGCTTGATTAAACGATGATCGGATAGAATGTAGTTTAAACCCGACAAGTACTTTGACTTGCATAATATGGGTAAACTATAAACATTCTGGATTTTGAAACTTAAATGACAAGGTTAGACCCGTTTCAGTTAATTTTCGTAAACTAGTTACATATACTTAACCGTACGCATATTAGCGATATCGGGCAACCGGATAAGTCACGGACAAGCTCAAAATTCCATTATGTTTTAATTAAGTTGTAATATCAGTAGGATATCAACTTATATGCCCGTTAATGTTTTAAAATGAAACCATGCCTCTTAAGGGCATTTCGATAAAGTTTATACCGTATTAAAAGGAACTTTGAATATAATTTAAGATTATGATCATAAGTATTCTGGAAAAATAATTTATTTATGAATAATATCAGTAGGATACTGATTATATGTGTCATTTATTTTTTATGACAAAACTATGCACCGAAAGGGCATTTTGGTCATTTTACACATAGTTTTATAAATTATTTAGGATTCTGAGTTCATATCATATACCTACTGTAAAAAATTTTAAAAATAAGTTTTAAAATCAGTAGGTAACAAGTCTTGGTTTCTAAATATGGTTTAAGACCATGTTATGCGCCGAAATGGCGTTTATGTCGTAAAATGATGATTTATGCGATGTTTAATGAAAACTGATGTTATGATCAGGTTAACAAGTCTTAGATATGTTATTTAATATAACATACCGGTAGATAAAATATTTGATATGAAAAAGTATGGTTTAACCGTTTTATGGGCCATTAGGGCTTTGTCGTCATTTATCGACATAATACAAGGACTAGTTCATAAACTCAGTTTATAACTTGATTTAACATCCCAAATAATCCTACTTATAATATTACATCAATAGAAAACTCATTTTAAAGTTCATTATTATTTAAACCTTATTTTATGCAAAAAGGGGATTTTAGTCAAAATGACAAAATTACGGAACTTGAGCATAAAATCAGATTATGATCATGTAATATAACCTCAGAGCGTTAGGCTACATTATATTACGATCATAATGCAACCTTATATCAGTAGTTAACTAATCTAAGTCGGGTCAGAATTGAAAGTCAAAGCAGAAGTCAAACTTTGCGACTTTCGGTTGCGAACCGACCCTAGAGCTGAAATTGACGAGTCGAACATGTTCTTACATGTTCTAATAGTTATTACAAATTTTTTTAAGTGTCAAAACAGGTGTCATAACATATATAAGATCAATTTATGATTTTTTTTTAAAAATGGCATGTTTGACTTTTTAATATCAATACTTTGACCCGTCAATTGGTCTAGCAAACGTGATCTTCAGGAGGTGCCCTTTATAGAGACTAACACCTACCTCATTACGATCACTTAGCCATGTTGGTTATGAACAATGGCTGGACCATAATGGTTTTAACCAAAAATCAAGGTGTTTTCCTTAAACGCTTGACTTTTGGCTATAAAAGCCTATAAACGAAAATGCAAGAGAAAGGAACACTTACAAGTGATTCCTAGAATGCAATAGAACTAAGTTGGATGCTCCTTTCAGTTAGGAACTTCCAGAGGAGCGAGATAGAGTTGTAAATGAGAAAGGTGCAAGTTCAAAGGATGAACCTTTGCACCTATTTACAGTTGGAGAGCTTGAAGGAGGTGATGGCAGGTGCTAAGGGGTTAAGAGGAAGCTTACAAGTGTCCTAAAATGTAGCGTAGCAGTTTGAAAAACCATGGTTTCGATTTAATGGTTTTTGGCAACATGTGTGGAGGCCAAGGCAATTTTTCTGCAGATACAGCCCTCTGACGCGCCGCGAGAGGCACAGGCCTTGCCTCTCATGCCCCGCGAGCGCCCCTAGACCACTTTCAAAGTTTGACACTTTTAGCCCTTGACTTATAAAACCTTCTAAAACACCTTTTAGCATATTTAGTCCCCTCCGTAACCAATATTTGGCGTACCCGGGAGTATGCTCGGACATTGTCGAGCTCTAGGTTCGTTAAAAGGTCACTCAGAGGTATAAATTAATATGTTGACACTTTTAACCCCTCCATCATCCAACTTTCACATATTTACAGATTTAATCCCTATCGTCCAACAAATGGGACGTATGAGAGTTGGGACTTTGTAAAGGATCACTCAGAGGCTTATATAAGCATGTTGACTCCGATGTCACTCAGAGGCTGGGCATGTTGACACAACGATCACTCAGAGGCCAAGTTTTAGCATGTTGACACCAATGGTCACTTAGATGCTATGTTATAAGCATGTTGACAGTAATGGTCACTCAGAGGCTATGTTTTAAGCATGTTGACACTAATGGTCACTCAGAGGCTCGGTTTATGCATGTTGACATCAGAAGATCATTCAGAGACTTAGTTTGAGCATATTGACGCTTTTAGTCCCAGTTAGTCTTTAATAGACTAAAATAAAAATACAACACGCGTCGCTATATTATTGGACACGATTCTACAGGGTGTTACAAACGAAGGGGGGGTCAACAATCTAGGATGTAAAAAATATATGTGTATATATATAAAAACAACAACGTAAATCATAAAGAATTGAAGAGTTTTTACTGTCAAGAATGTAAGGGGGCCACTAAACCTGTTATTTGGCTCACTCGTGTTCCATTTTCTTTGGTTTTCCGGAGACAGCTTATCAAGTACTCACACCACTCGATTTCCTCAAACCTTATTGCACGCGTGAAATTTTTTGATAAATCCTCCTTGCAATACCCATTTTGGTACGAGACCACCATGGTTGTCAAAAACAACATAATGAAGTCGGCCTTGAATAAGAACATGTCATCATATTCAAAGGGGGTACCTCTCACGCCAGCCCTTAAGGTCACTATGTAAGTTTGCAAGCTCGATTAAGTCAGAGAACTTCTTACCACCCTTGGGAATTCCAAACAATGTCGACATGGCCTCTTCATCAACTTTGACATCTGCGTTGGGCAACCGCAACACCATGTTCGTGGGTCAAACTTATTGACAACATAATAAGCAAGTTTTTCGGGAAGACCATTAACTTTAAAACCCAGTAAACTTCCAAAAACCCATTTCACAGATTGCTTCTTGCTGATCACGAGTAAGTACTGCAGTACCTTTGTACAACTGACGCGGCGGCGAATGTGTGTTAATCTCGTGCCATGTACACTTTCTCTTACGACTCTTCTCTGCCGTATTACCATCCATCTCATCATCCAAAGACATTTTCAAACGTTTACGGACATCCTTCAGCCTATTCCCCCTACCCATATTGTTTGGCTTGCCACCCACATTGTTGTCTGCATAAACAGTCCTACGGGTTGTTGGCTGCCTACCCACGCGGGTGTCATGTTGCACCCATCAGAACTGTCACTTTCACTAAAAGATGCTACAACAAACCTATGAATCCTTTTCTAGGACATGTTTTTGTACGGACCTGAAAACAACAACGATATCACACAATTCCCGACCCACCCCCGTAATTTTCAGCCTGACGCCAAGAATATTAACAAATTAAAAAGTAAAAAATGAGTCAAACTTCACCTGCAGACTCCGTTGCCAGGTTGATAACTTCACTTTTCTGGACCGCCTTCGCAGCCTTACGCACACTACCCCGTGCACTCGCAACCATCTTCTTCCCTTAAATAGCCCAAAAAACAAAAATATTAATACCGGACAACAAACAATATAGGTATATCAGAACAAAAAAAAAATCAAATCACCTAAGCCAATACAAAAAAAAAGAACCAAAAATCATATATAGATCATGTTTAAAATAGCTAATCCCATCCCACCATATCAGCAGAAAGCAACCCCCCCCCCCCATCCCCAAAAAAACATAAAATAAAATACTATTAACAATATGTACAGGCAACAGAAAACTCACCCAAACCCACATATTAGTTATAACAGCATAACCCCCCCCCCCCCACACACACTCTCTCCCCTGAATACCCCCAACCAAAAATTCAACCAAACTCACATATCATATTAACAACCTAGCCACATAGAAAATTGTGCCCAGAAAAAGTTAAAATAACAACGAACATGCGTGCATTCATGTTAAATAAATACAGATCACAACGAGAGACAGGGAACAAACATTACCTCTCGTTCCTTTTCTAGCATCCTGATGCTTCGCCAGAGATTATCATCAGCACTGATGTAATTTGATTTTGGAAATTTCTTTAGGGCAGATAGAGATAGGAGCTGAACTGAGAGTAAGTGAAGTGAGAGGAGAGATGAGCGGGAGAATTGCTTGAGAGAGATAGATGGGATAGGGACAAGTACAATGCACTTTTTACCAATATACCCCTGCATCTCCCAATGGAATTTTTAATTGAATAAAGTACATAAAGTCAACAACAAGATCTCAACCATTGATCAAAACAATCAATGGTCCACAAGTTAGTCCTATATATATATATATATATACATACACACACATATATATACATATATATATAAGTGATGGGTTAAAATGAGAACCACCTTCAGTTGTGAGAACCATGAGAACTAGGTCATCCAAAAGGTTTTTCCGAATTTTTGTTTTCTCAAAAGTCATAAAAAATCACTTTTTTTCAGAAAAAATTAAAAAAAAACCGCATACCCACATTTACATGAGGTGTAAAAAATATTTATCTTCATATAAAATTTACACCAACGCGTAAAAAAACTTGATTCAGTCAAAACTAATGGCTCGAAAATTTTTTTCTTTTTTTACAGATGTGTTTATAATATTTTCATAAATTTTGGCCCAACTCGCGCGGGAACAAAAAGTTCTCAAGGTTATCACAATTCGTGCTGGTTCTCAACCAAACCCTATATATATACAGTGAAAGTGTATTATATAATTTTGTTTAACGTATGCTGATGATATTATAACATGCGTGATTAGATTTTTTACCCCATGCGTGATTTATGATTTTATACATGCGTGATTATGTTTATGCGTGATTAGGGTTTTTGAGTTTTATAACGTGCGTAATTTCATCTCGTACACATCGTATGTTAAGGAATATTGTACGTTAACCAACCCTTATATATATATATATATATATATATATATACATATATATATATATATATATATGGGTAGGGTTTTTCTGAGAACCACTCTTATTGTGAGAACCAATGTGAACACAAAAGAATACTAAAAAAAACACATTTTTTAATATTTTAAAAAAATCGCTATATTTCGTCACTGAAAAATCGAGTAACAATTATCGATGAACATGTGCATATATATCATTTCTTTGACAAATTTCGTATAGCATTACCAGTATTATACAATTGCACTTTCATTTACACTATCATCCGTAATATACTATTTTTTACATTACCAATATTAAAAATGAACATGTGCATCATTATGTATAACTATGATATAACGTGTTTTGGTACAAAAAGTTTGTGATTTTGAGTGATGAAGTAGGCCCATATACATGTTTTTGGTTAGTTATATCTAGTGGTTGATGGTTTGGTTATGTTTGTCACTTTATGATGTAATGTGTTGTTTTTATGGTATAAAGGGTGTTGATGTACATATGTATAAAGTGAAAATATTATACATATGGGAATGGTATTGTATTATGGATGGTTGGAGGTAATGGTAGTGTATTATGGATAGTATGATAGATGAAAGGGAAAGTGTATTCAAAGAAGTGTACCAAAACACGTTACATCATGTTTATACATATAGATGCACATGTGCATTTCTAATATTAGTAATGTAAAAAGTAGTGTATTACGGATGATAGTGAAAATGAAAGTGTAATTGTCTAGTACTGGTAATGTATTACGGAATTTGTCAAAGAAATGATACATATGCACATGTGCATCAATAATTGTTACTCGATTTTTTAGTGAAGAAATATAACGATATTTTTAACAAAAAAATATTAAAAAAATTGGGCATTTTTTAGAATTTTTTAGGTATTTTTGGTTGTGTTCGTATTGGTTCTCGCAGTTCTCGCAATAAAGGGTGGTTCCTAACGGATCCTTATCCTATATATATATATACATGTATATATATACGTATATATATATATATACGTATATATATACATGTATATATATACATATATATGTATATATGTATATATATATGTATATATATAGGCCGGTTAATGTACAAGAGTGTTTATCGTGCGAAGCGTACACGAGCATCTCGACTGCACATCTGACCTATCCTAGGCCTTCAATTGAACGTGGTGGCACAATAGTAATTAACTTGACATAGTTATACACGTTATTGCATAATTACGCATGAGTTAGGTTAAACCCTAATTAAACACGTTATTTGCATAATTACGCTTGTTATTATATAATTACGCACGTTATAAAAAATCAAAACTTGTATGCCATCAAATATGAAAATTACGCATGTTAAACTCTAAATTACGCATGGATTGTATCAAAACCCTAATTACGCATGTTATATACATAATCACACACGTTATAAAAAAGTAAGGAATGGCACGCAGCGCAATCACCTATTTGCGTACGCTTCGTACGACGACCACTCTTGTATTTTACACTTTCTATATATATATATATATATATATATAGAGAGAGAGAGAGAGAGTGAGAGAGATGCCAAACTGGTCCCTTAGTTTAGATCACTTTTCCACTCCAATCCAAAAAGGAAACCTTTTATATTTGAATTCCTAAAATTTCATTTTGTTGTCATGTCCATCTAAGTCACTAACTCAGTTAAAATGTGTTGCTGATTTTGGAAATTTTCAAACCTCAAGGACGATTTTGGTCATTCACCCATTTATTCTTTTATTTTTCTAATTTTCTTTTTTATCTTTAAATAAGAAAAAAATAGTTATAAATATAACATATATACATACACACACATTTGTATATACACACTTTTTTTTTAATTTTCCTTTTTACAACTAAAATAATAAATTAACAATAATGTATATGCATTATAATTATATATATACACTCAGTGGCG
Organism: Scalesia atractyloides; assembly: GCA_947069175.1. Classification (NCBI taxonomy): domain Eukaryota; kingdom Viridiplantae; phylum Streptophyta; class Magnoliopsida; order Asterales; family Asteraceae; genus Scalesia; species Scalesia atractyloides. Next base: position 14,641,004 of record CAMTDV010000022.1, read on the forward strand.
AAGTTTATATCACCCGTAGTGATAATCTTACTGAAAATTTCTGAAATTTTTTTGTAGTGTAAAATATTAGATTTTTTTAATATTTCGACTTCCACTGATTGGATTTTGAGAGTAAGAACCCCACTGAGTTTTTGTGCAAACTCCGCTATTACATATACACACACCATACACACTCTCTCTTTTATCCTTCTCTCTTCCCACCTCCATCACCACCATCATCACCACTTCCACCGCGATAACCACCCCTTCTATCTCGGCACTCGTAATTCATCTCTCCTCGTCGACCCGTCTCTTCAAACATCAGTACCACCTGTCGTACCAAACATCATAAATTTATATTAATTTTTTATTTAAAGGCAAAAAAATTTTTTAAAAAGTGTGTAAATATATAAATGTGTGTGTATGGGGAAGGATAGAGAGAAAACTCACTTGAGTTACGAAACTCAAGAAAACCTTATGTAACAAACTTTTTTTTCTAAAAAAATAGGGAATGTAAGTTTCCTACTTTGGAACGTTTTGAGCCAAAAACCCAAAAAGCGTCGAGCGGGTTTTTTATAAAAAATTTGAAAACTAAGTTTTTTTAGCATACATATATATATATATATACAAAAACACTGAATTTAAAAAAATATAAAAAAAACACTCAGTACTTTTTGGTTTCTTTTGGCTCAAAACGTTCGAAAACATATAACCTACATTCCCTAATTTTTTTAGAAAAAAAAAGTTTGTTACATAAGGTTTTCTTGAGTTTTTGTAACTCAATTGGGTTTCTCTCTATAATTCACCTGAGTGTATATTTATGTGTGTATGTAGATATGTATATTATTTTTTTATTAAAGATATAAATAAAATTTATAAAATTAAAAAATAAAAGAATAAATGAGAAAGTGTCAAAAGCGTCCCTGAGGTTTGAAAATTGCCAAAATCGTCCAAGGGAGTTAACTATACATTTTAATTGAGTTTGCCATTTGGATGGAAATGACAATAAAAATAAAAACCTCGGGGACCTAGATACAAAAGGTTTGTGATAAAAGTGACCTAAACTTACGAACTATTTTGCCATTTTACTTTTATATATTTATATATATATATATATATTATAATTAAATTAAATATAATAATACGGTAACACCTACAATTAATAAATTAAAAAAAAACCCACCCAGTTTATAAACTTGCTAATTATTATAAAACTCGATATCTCAATATGCAAGATGTCTCTTTTTCTTCAAATCACAAAATCTTGCTTCTTGTTTACGTTTTCAAAAACTAAAACTAGGCATTCTATGCATGCCTCATCTCATCTGGGATTTAGTCAATTTGTGAACTGTATGACGTATATCCCAGTTACACACCGTATACCATGGGGTATTCAAGAACTATACACCCGTATACAATGGCTATACGTTTGTAAACTGGATTTATATATCTATACACTAGATAGAATGACCAGTAATAACTGATGTAATAAAGAGGATAGGTACGTTGAGTATAAATAACTCATTTTTTGACTACATATGGTAGATCAGTAGGACCCAATTAACATGTGTTTCCATGTTATAGAATATTTTACATCTATTTACGTTATGTGTGCAAACAATGTCGTTTTGGATTCCTTTTGGTTTGCGGTTGACCTGATTATTTTTACAATGGAATTCTAAAAATTGCATTTTACTAATGAAAGAAATTGGCCATCATGTTCCATACTTTAAGTGTAATTGTTTACACATTTGTAATTTTTAACTATTAACATGTAAAAAGGGAAAAAATGGGTTAAACAAGTTGTCGTGTCAGCTCGTGTAGTGCTTACTTTCATGTGTCTTACACGACTTCCGGCTTTGTATCATGTTCATGTTCGTATACAGGTCCGTGTCTGGTTATACCTGGCTAACTCGTGAACACAACCCATCTAACACGCGTAATTATAAAACATGTCTTGAATTATATAATATAGATAAGCTTCTATTGTTTGTTTACTAGCCAAATCTTTTGGCAATTATTCCTTGAACAGAACCAACAAAGACAAACATGGCTACAAACAAGCAAAGAATGGTGAAGACACGAAGAAAACACCACTTGACAGTCCAAGGTACGACCTTTTTATGCACAATGTACATCTCAACCGGGAAGTACACAACCAATGGCCAGAAGGTGACTGAACCAGAAAATGCCACTACTTCATTGAAGTAAGGGAATACCATGGCTAAGGATGTGGTTAAAACAACATATGATGTTCTAAAACATAACCTCAGAGGATTCATCCTAATCTTCCAAATGTGAAAATCTTTTATGAATTCACTTTCTGGGTACCTTTCGGAACATGATCTTTCCACAATCGCGTATAAAGTCTGACTGAATACCTGATAACAAAATGTTAAAGCGGTACTAAGTTTCATCATTCGGGACACACTTCCATGATATGAGATGTCAATTACAACTCGTTTACGTGATCATGTTATGTTTTGTAGTCAAATGGAGAAAATTTGAAGAAAAAGTTTAGATTATAAGAAAACGGGTCAAAAGGGTGAGCAAGTCAAAGGTGACGAGTGTATTTTTAATGAACAAAACATGTAAATTCATTTTACACAAAAAGTTAAAATTATCATTATAATTATGTAATGACACATTAGTTATTATCCAAAAAAAAAAGGTTAACTATAACCCCTTAGGCGAATCCTACATTGTTTTTTCTGTCTATATAAAAGATTTTCCATAGTTAAGCATGCTTGAGTGATAGCAATCCATGACGGGTTTTCACTCAAGCAACATAAAACAAATATGTGAGCTCCTCATAATAGACAAATCGGACAATATCGATCGGTATGGGTTAAATCCTAACACGCCCTAACCCATTTAATAGTTCTACACAGAAGTATTGACTGCTATTGCAACTGTGGATGTTACATTTAATAGTTCTACACAGAAGTAGTTTGGGTTAAACCCTAACACGCCCTAACCCATTTCGACACATCCAAATTCATGTTTGACCCGTTGCTGAAATGGGTTGACCCGCCCGTTTTTCCACCTCCAGATTTTACACATTTAGATTATTGGTTAATGAAGTGGAAGGTTTTACCTGATATCCACCAACTAAGTGGAGAAAAACACATGCATTAGCAAAATCTATGAGGATATATGGTTCATAAAAACCAAACCCGGTCAAGATATTGCCAGGAGTCGAGTTCCCAAAGGCTGCATAGCCAAATCCACCACAACAGAGGTAAAAAACAGTTGTCGTAGACACTGCAATTCTTGATGCTTTCGTCATGGTGACTTCTGCGGATGGAGGTGATTTCAGAGTACTCTACATGTTTATAAAAATTGCAATATGCATGATAAAGGAGTGAGAGAAAAAAACTGAATAACTGAAAGAAACTGAAATAACCAGACAGATCAAGAAAGCGATGATTCACTTATGGTTGGTTATATGTGTATAAATAACCGAACCGACATCGAATACCAATCTTTATATCCTTTTTTACAAATAATATGTTATATGTCAAAGTAGTTTTGTCATTCTTTTTTATAAATAACATATAACTTCTCATTTATTCTCCTTTATATTTAAAGCTTGTTAATGTTTTATTTGACCAAAATATAATTGGATCTATACATATTGAATTTGAATAAATCCTCCTACGTCCAAAGCCAACAGTTAACAATAGTTAACCATATTAACCAAACTGTTTTTTCAGTAACAGAATTAACCGACGATAACGAAAATCAACAGACCAAAACATTGATATGTTTCTTATCACCTGTGTTTCTAGACAGATTAATGGAAAAGGGTACGCAAACGCAATGTCTCCAATAGCTTGAGCAACCAACCATACTTTCTGAATCGGTTTATCAGTTGGAACTCCTCCTATACTACCTTTGATCTTCCCATTTCCTGCAGTCTCATATAGCATATATTATAGCAGAAAATGAAACGGGTCAAAAGTAGCCAAAAATGTACTTTTTTGCGTGTTTACAATATCATACTATTTCAAAGAACTAATAACGATACAGTTCTCTAATAATAACTAATCCATTAAATTTTAGTTCTGTAAAGATTGTCCTTACCTATTACTTGTGCTAACCCGAGTCCGGATCCAATGAAAGAGTACGCAAATGACATAACTGCAGCGATAACCGAGAGCCATTTTGTACTTCGGAAATTGGGTATTTGAGAAGCTATAACATGAATAATTCCAAAGAGAAGCATATAAAACTCTATCCCATATTCACAAGCCGCTTCATGCCCGTGTTCGTGGTAACAATTTGACTGCAGTATCGCTCTACCACCAACAAAATAGCAAACAGTTACGAACTAGACCGAAAACCGTCGTTCACTATAACGAAAATGAAGGGTACCTAATGCTGCTAGCAGATGTGATTGTATAAACAACTCCCAATTTAAACAAATTAAAGAACACCAACAATGCACAAACCCGTGCATTCAAATCCCCTGTAACATCACGGAACATCGTTAAGACAAGTAAACAGCTTAAAACAGTCACAAATTCAAACAATACCAACTCGGTTACCTAGAATGTTTCGTACAGCTTCCAAGTAGGACCGGTTGGTTACATTCACACCATTGCGATGGTCGGAGTAATGATGAAATTTGGTGAGCAGGGACGCGTTGAGATAGGTCACGAGTGCAAATAAGACTAGAGATCCTGGACCGGCAATCCATCCGAGCTGTGCAACACTCCAAGATAATGATAGAACCCCTGATCCTACAACTGCTGTTATTATATGGGCTAGAGCTGTCCATATATTCCCTTCATCAATAGCATAAGAAATAATTGTCAATCTAGTTATAATCAAGTTTCATATATTGTAGGCTCATCCCAGTTGGATGTGGTATTTTCACAAACACCTTGTGGGTGTCATCTACAAAATTCTGGAGAGATAAATGTTTACATACCCTAATTGGTTAAGAACACCAAAATCGATGATAAGTGAAAGTATAAATCGAATACTTTCACTTATGTCGGTTCGATACCAGTATCATTGAAAATACTGCGTACCAAAAATTACCAAAACCAAAAACTAGTGAAATATAAACCGAATGCCATATCATTAGAATACCAAAATTGAAGGGTACCCAAACCGAAAACATGAAAAACTGATACTGGTACCGGCTATGTTGTCAAAAGCACCCTAGGCGCTGAAGCGCAACCCAACGCAACTATTGGGCCGCGCCCAGAAAGGCTCCCTTTCAGGCAAGCCAGGCGCAGATTCAGGCCAAATTCCGGCAAAAGATGTCTGAAACTGGAACCCTTAAATTAAATATAGCCCCTGAAACTGGAACCCTCAACCTAAATAAGCCCGGAATCAACCTAAATAAGCAGGGAATCAACCTAAAATAGCCTAAACAAGTCTAAAACAAATTAAAAAAGGAAAACCCCTAAAAATGGTATTTTATGATTGTCAAGCTTTAAAAAGACATTCTTAGATGATATCAGTACTCATTGGAGGCAATCATCAAAGCTTAAATAAATAATAAAACAATAAAAACAGGATCAAATACAAATACAGGATTGAAGACGAACAGAAAGAAAAAAACCTAACAGTACGGCTTTTAGCTCATGTTTTCACTACATACGTTACAACTACCAATTATAACAGAATCCAAACCAGACAAAACTAACCAGTTTGTTTATCAGTGGAATCAGGCAGCATCAACGGCGAATTAAGCGTCATACAAACAATATCTTGGATCACTCCACACCACAACAACAGTTGAGATTAATTTGAGCAAGAAAAAAAAGAAAAGACCACAAAAAATAACAGCTTCTAATTGACCAAACGAAAAAATAATTGAACGATGACCAACCATAACGAAAAGATTTGACTATAAAGCATTGGTTGGGGCCGCGCGAACGCAGGCCCCCTCTGCCACAAATTATGACGTAGGCTCGACCACTTGAGCCGACCTTAGGCGGGCACCCCTCGTAAGTGCAATGGAGGTCACCAACCTAGGCCATGGGCCTCCTTGATCACCCATTGACCCCGTCCAGGTAAGTGAGTATTCCTTTCCCTTCATTCCCCTTTTATAATCCTACCCTCACCTAACTCTTTCACCACCCAACCGATGTGGGATCTCATAAAATTTCAAAAAACAAAACCACTACATTGTTTTTATGCAAATACTTTTTACAAATTTGTATACTTGTTTAACTTAACACAGTAAACATTTATGCACATTCGTTGGCAAGATACAAGTTTTTAGTTAATGTAAACATCAAAAGGGTAATATAAACGGTAGCTGATTGTAAAAGATCTGGTAAAAAAAAATTGTGCTCATTCAATTCGTTGGAAAGATTAATCAAGATATCCGAAGTTTATTAGTATCATTCTTATGTTTATGTTTATAATTTAGGAGTCAAATATTAATGGATCAAAAAGGTAGTTATATAGCCTTCTGTTGTACGACATTTAACAATAATGTAGTGTGTTTCTCTTGTTTTGTCCCTGCACAGAATATGTGCATACTCATTTGTTCATCCTAAAGTGAATAACGATCCTGGGCTACATAATTGGTTGCCATCAGGAGAGTTAGTGTTGATTCATGCAGATGCCATCTTTGCAATGCAGAAGTTGAAGTTTGGAGGAGAACTTCATGGTGGAGCGGTGTGGACTTTGGTGTCACGGGTTCAATACAATCCATTATGGCTAGCCTACACGCGGATTAAAGTAGAAAAGAGGAAAAAGAGATGGGGTATGCAATTGCATACGCCATATTCTGGTTTTTGGGTAAGGCGAGGAACGAGTTAATGTACAACAAGACTAAAAGGCGAATTTCGTCATTGTTGGAGGATATTAAAGTACAGCTTTTTTCATGAGATCACATCGTAATTCGTTCTGTTGGGATACTTGGAGCAGAACACCAAGTTTGTGTTTCGAAATTGGTGTTGGTGTTCCTTGATAGTTGTATGAGACTGATAAGGATCTTTGTTTTTATCTGTTTTCCCTACAGCACCCTGATGGTTTGTTTATCAATAAAATGGCCTTTTAAAAAGAAATATGATTGTAAAGTACTCTCTTACAACATCGATTCCGAGATTAACCGAACAGAGGTGAAGTTTAAGGGCCACGTTTATTACATAAAAGGAATTACATATTACATTACAAATGTATATAATAAGCCAAGAATATGAATAGAATGCCCATGAAGTTGAATGCTACAATGATGATTAATTACAATATGAAGAAAAGTAAACATGTGTTTAGTTCAATTTAGCGGTTATGAGTCCTTCTAGTGATCCAATAAATCCCATTGTCGATACAAGAAAGCAGGCAGAGCTGAAAGTCTTGAGCGCGACCCATTTTCTTGACCAGGGTGGGATCTTTCTTTGCACAAAGTACATCTCGACCGGGAAATATACGACTAGTGGCCAAAAGTTTAAGGCCCCTAACACTCCCAATACTTGATTGAAATAAGGAAACGACATTGCTATTACAGTTGTGGATACAACGTATGTCGTTCTGAAACATAGTCTGAAGGGATTTAGTTGTAATGTTGTTAGTGACGGCAGCTTTAGCTGGTAAAACTCGTTTACAAAATTACTGTTTGGGTATCTCTCAGAAAACCATGTTTCCACAAGCGCGAATACTGGTTGGCTAAAGACCTGTATAGCATTCATGAAAATGAATATGAAATGTTAGTGGAAGCTTTCGTTTTGACCAGAAAGTCCAAATTAAAATGTGCAGCACCTGATATCCACCGACAAGATGAAGAATAACACAAACATTGGCCAAGTCAACAAGCCAATAAGGCTCATAGAACCCGAACCCGGTCAAGAGATTTCCTGGGGTGTTGTTTCCGAAGGCTGCATACCCGAAGCTTCCGCAACACAGATAGAATAACGTGGTGATAACTATTGCAGACCTTGAAGCTTTCTTCATCGTTTTGGTTTCGTTTGGGGGTGATTTCAATGTGTCCTTGGTTAAGAATGCAATCAAGATTAGTTATTTGTTAAGTTAAAGATTATGCAACTGAGTGAGTCGAGTTAAAAAAAAGCACCTGAATTTCTAAGAGGATTATTGAGTATGGATAAGCAAAAGCAATGTCTCCGAGACCTTGAAAAACTAGCCATACTTTATCAGTTGTGGTAGCTGTGGGGACTCCTTCAATACTCCCCATAATCTCCCCATTTGCTGAAAAGTAAAAGGTAGCAATATTAACCCATTTATATGTATGCTAACAGATCAAACGGGTAAAAAGAGTAGCTAGAAGTGAAACAAGTGAAATGGGTCGAACAGGTCGTGTATTTGAAGGCTTACAATGTCCTACATCATTTTATTTAAAATAAATTGTATTTTAAAAAATGTTGGTGAGTCGGCCCAGCCCGAACAGACTTTTGACCCGCACATGAAATCACACAGTTTTACCAGCATTAATAATAGGAAATTTTAAATCATAATACTTAAACTAATCGCACATTCAATAAGTGTTGTTGGGTCAGGCCAATACAAACCAATTCATCTTCCAGTTCGGATTAAAATTTATGTTATGCAGAAAAATATTATACATCACATTGAACCTGCATTTATGTTGATTTGCATTAACAATCCATAGCAATTAGGATAAAGGAAATGAAAAAAATGTTTAAGGGAAGACATACCAACAACACTTGCAAAACCTAGCCCCAAACCAATGATAGAGTAAGCAAACGACATGATGGCAGCAACAACAGACAACCATGCCATGTCATGAAAATTCGGTATCTGAGACATGACAATTTGGATAACTCCAAACAGCAGCATATAGATGCTATCTGGATATGCACAAGCCGCATCATGCCCTTGTTCATGGTAACAATTCGATTTCAATATCGCCCTGCATCAACGCCATAAACTAATAAAGAATCCATCATGTTATCAAACACCTTATGATATCCCAAAATCAATGTTAACAAATCAAATATATACAAAAATAAAAAAAATTAAAAAGATTCTTTCACCATCAAACAAAATCTATATAGTAATTCAAATCTTCAAAACGACAACATCAAATGCATCAAACTATCTATGCTTTCTAAAAAATAAGTATAAAAACCATAAAACGGATTCACCTCATACTGGTAGCAGTTGCAATGGTGTAAGCGATATCATTCCCATATAAACTCTCATTTAATAACACTGCACATATCCTCTGCTTTTTCTCCCCTGCATTTCAAAAATATCTCCAAATTCAATTTAAAACCATTCATGCAAATATGCAACTAAACTAAGAATAATGGATTTTAATAATCCCCACTATTAGTCATTGGCTGGCAACGGTCGCAACTTCAAAAATAATCAGTGGTGGTCTCACTTTTCACATGTTGTAAACTAATGGACCTTTACCAACAGAACCTTAATTTCTTTTTGTCTCATTTTCCTTTTCTGTTAATAAAGGTCCATTGGTTTACAACATGTGAAAAGGTGGGACCAACACTTGTTATGTTTGAAGTTGGGACCGTGGTCAGCCAACAGCTAATAGTTGAGATTATTAAAATCCATTATTCAATTAAATTATCATAAATTTTATGCACCAATTGCTGGACTAATTATCCAAGAACCTGACAATCAATCTCCTGAGGCCGAATTTAATCAAATCGCGTAAACAAAACCGTAACAATATGACAACAACACTAACCTAAATAATAACTAACAGCTTGAAGAAAAGAAGCATTCCTATCAGGACCATGCTCAGAGTGAGGCGAACGATAACAATCGCATAAAATGGACGTTGAAAGTCCGGTAACTGCAGCGAAAACAACGATAGCCGGAGGACCAAACAACCATCCAAGTTGCGCTAAGCTCCATCCAAGAGATAAGACACCAGCGCCCATAACTCCCGTTATTATGTGAGCAATCGCCGTCCATATCGTCCCTGTGTATCACATTCAACATCATGATCGTACAAACAATTATTACACGATCAAATTTAAATAATAAAACAAACAATTAACAAATTGAAGTACCGGTTCTGTGTGAGAGGATGCCTGATTCTTCATCGGATGAATGTGAATGTGAGCATTGGAGTAATGGAGAGTGGTGATCTTCTGTGCAACTCGCCATTGAATACTGAATTGAATTGAAGATTTGAAGCCCTATGTGAATGTGATTCTGTGCGAGTGTTGAGAGTGTGGTTTTTGGAAAAAAAAAAAAATGGTGAATGAGGCTGATTTATAGTGAAAGGTTGCATACGTGTCACATTTTTTGTTCTTGCTTTTACGTGTTTTCCTTTCGGTTAGTCATGACATACTTTTTTTGTACTTCGTAAATTAACGTTCTGGCGACAAAAACTATAATATGAATGTTTTCAAAATTTAAAGGAGAATGTTGTGAACCAGATTGTAATCATAGTTTGGTGTGAGATTCATGATTGCTGATGGTAAGTGAATCCAAATTTCAACACGGGATGAGAAAACTGCAAGTTTTTGTAATCAGTATTCGGGTGTGATAATAGCGTTTTAAATTTTATAAGTAAGATCATGGCTGGTTTAATCTTTTTGGAGTATATGATAAAATTGAGGCTTTTTTTCGTGAAAAAGAAAAAAAAAATACTTTCCTTTGGATCCAATGATACTTGTATCGTGATACATAATTATAGACCACAAACTTCATCTTTAATAATCTCAAAACCTAAACTAATTACATATGAAGTGGATGTCCAAGGCCCTTGCTTTATCACACCCCTTATTCCTCGGTATGTTATTAGGGTAGTTCGGTCCTGACTCAATTACCGGAGTTATACATACCTAATCAGCTAGCCATTCTTTGTACAACTTTCAGTAACAAGATTCACAATTTTTTTCAAAAAAAAATATCATTATTTTTACAACTAGCGTGACTCATATTAGTTTAGTGATGGTTATATGTTGACAACTAGTGTTGGTATAACATGACGTTGTATAAAATTGTAGTTTTTGTCAAATTTAGCCAAAACCCACCATGAGTGCATACAACCTAATTCTTGAATAAACCAGAATAATCGAAGCGGCTGAGAACCGCTTGTTAGTTATAGTTTTCGATAAATGATTTTTATGGTTTGGCGATTCTTATACTTGTGTAAATAACAAATAACTAACTTGCTGTTAAAAACAACTCTACATGTTTTTTAGTTTTTACGTAACATGTTATATTCCAAGTAAGTACCATTATAGTTTTTCTATAAACTAATGAGTTGGCCCGCGCGATGCAGCTGGTGTCACCGAGACTCTTTTAAAGAGCAAAGTCTAATCATTTTAATTCTGACTAATTTGGCCTTACATCAGTTTAAATTAATTATGGCGATATAAGATGATTTGTATACTATCTTTCTTACTACACGTACCCCGTCACATTAATTCTAACCATTTTGGCATTAAGTCAGTTAATTCTTTTTTCACTCATAGTGTAAGAGCCAATTGGTGTAAACCTTTTTTAGCCAAGGAATTTTTTAAAACCAATTAGGGAAGACCATATGCATTAAAGATGCACTTTGAGTGGTTTTCAACCAAATTTGACTCATTTGAGACAAACACACACCCAAATCAAGAAAGACGATGCACTTACCCGTTAAACACTCATTCGAATGGTGATCGACCTATTGGATATATATATATATATATATATATATATACAATTTTGTATGAAACACACCCATTTGACCATGAGTCAAAATTGCCCCCTCTAGTTTCAACATCAAGGGGGATAATTGTAAAATTTCAATGGTATCAGTATGCCCATAGAAAACACTCTTTCTTTAACTAAACCATCCTTTTCAATAACTGAGTTAAGAAAACTGTTATAGCTGAAAGTGTTTGGTTACGATGAGGTAAAGCCAAAGGATTTGTTTGGAAAATGGGCCAAACAGGTATTAGGTAATACCGAGCTCGATTATCCAAGTTATACATACTTGTCGGAAAAAATCTTAGGTTTATTTTTATTTTCCTTTGCCCTTAGTCTGTCAATCCATTAATTATTAGGTTTTATATCTCTAGTTTAATTGAATAGTAAAACTATATAAATTAAATATAAAATCAGGATTATGATATAATAGGAAGACATGTTAATGTAGGAAGGCTAGGAAGTAACGTGACCATCTATTGAGTAATTAAGAGCTTGGATTAAATTGATCAAAAATTGAAGGTAGTGGGTTTTCTTTAAGGGTATTATACTTTCTCCTCCAATTCCCCCTCATTTTTTAAATGTTAATAACTCTTTCATACGGTATTATTCTCTTTTATAAAAATTACACCATAATTCAAAACGAGTATTTTTTTTATTTTTAAAACCATTATACTATTGCTATACTTTTGAGAAAAAAAAATCGAAAATCCACATGCGTAAAACACAATGGATAGAACAATTCTAAAACGCAACGAACTCTGGGTTTTGTTCTAGCATCATGGTTGAAAAACACTATGAAATGGGTGTGTTTTCAAGTTTTTGCACTCCAAGCTCAAAAAACGCAATGGGATTTCACATGGTTATGTTTATGTTTTAACACGATCATGCCTCTGTTCCAAAATGATCATACTTTTGTTTTACCATGATTATGAAATGTAACATATGTTTGTAATAACGATCACCCGAGTTTAAGAATTGCAATCACCAGGATCACATATGTAATTATTAAAGTATCAGGATCAACTCTACAAAAATTGCAAATTACATGAACCAACTAGGCATTTAACTCAAAACTCAAAATAATAACTTTATTAAATTTAGGGATTGTAGTGTAAATCGATTAAGATAAAATGAAAAAAAAATACCAGCTAAATTAGGAGTGTAAAAAGAAATTAAAGTGCAATAGAGGAAATAAACCAATTAAATTAAAAAGGGTGTTAACAGAAAGTTAAACTAATGTATAGAGAGTAAACTTCAAGTGTAAATGAAACTTTAACTTAAAAAAACAATAAAAGATAAACTGGAACCATGTAGCCAATATTGATATATATATATATATATATATAGGTAGAGGTTTATATAAGAAAATTTAAAAGTGTGAGAAGAATAAGAAAGATTATGGAGGTGACATGTGTCTCTTTTTATTTTGGTAGTTTAAGGGTATAAGTGTAATTTAACTAATAAAATCTAATTATGGAATGAATATATGCAACCGATTTTTGGCGGTTATTATAGGAATTTTCGAATTTGAAATAACACCCTAACTCATAAAAACATTACAACATGTATATTTAAGGCATACATCTTATAAAGAATAGAAATATAACTTAGAAAAACACCCTAACTCATAAAAACACAACAACATATATATTGAAGTCATACATCTTATAAAAAACATAAATGTAACAAAAATGACACCATAACTCATAAAAACACCACAACAGTTATATTGAGGGCACACATCTTATAAAAAACACCCTAACATTGAATATAACAGAAATAACACCCTAATATAACACCAGTCAACATTTTAATCAGAATCAAAACAGAAATAACACCCTGAATATATAAAAACAGAAATAACTCTACATAAGTATATCAATATGGTACTCATATTAAATATAAAAAAACACTCGTTATTATGGTGTAATTTAAAAAAAAGAGTTACGTATAAAAAGTTATTGATGCTTAAAAAAGAAGGGGAAACTTTGCATGTGTATTAATGTTAGTTTCTTAATTTAAAAATATTAAATTACCTTTATACCTTTAATCTACTAAATTAGTTAGTTTAAAAGTCAACATTATTTACAGAATTGCCAATATGATATCAACCATTAGGTTAAATATCTAATGGTTTAGATTCTTTCTTATCCTTCTTAAACTTTTAAATTTTCTCACAATAATCTCACCCTCTATATATATATATATATATATATATTACTTTTGTTGATTGAAATTAGGTTGAATCCACAAACTTTCAATTTTGTGGTTAATCGGTGGTTTAATCGAACCATCTTTTCCAACTAAAATTATCAACAAAACGTTTATAACTGAATTTGGTCAATTATGAATATATAATACTGAATTCAAGATCCAAACACCTCTAAACATAATAATTACGATTGATCCAAACACCCAATTTTGAATTGAAGCATAACAAAATGCATCTTCATCATCTCTTCCATCTCATAACTTTTGTTACTCCACACTAGTATCACATCACATTTTTCATTGTACATTCTCATCCCTAAACCCATGGTATGCATATTTCCTGTGTCTATACCATTTTTAATTAGAGTAAATTACATAAAACATCCTTTATGTTTCCTCAAACTTGCAGGTTCCAGCCTTAATGTTTCAAAGTTGCTAAAAACAGCCTTTAAGTTTATTTTTGTTGCGGGTTCAATCCTTTACAGCTAACCACGTTATTTTCTTCAGTTAAGTTCCCTCACATGCATAACATGTGAGGGTATATTCGTCATTTTGGTTGATCTTCCACCCACGTCAATTATAAGAAAAAAGAATATTTAAGGTTTAACCTATTTTAAAAAAATTCTAACCGCAGGGACTAATGTGCAATAAAACCAAACTTTTAAAAACCAAACACCTTCTTTCCCGGTCTTCTTCTCCGACGACTTTGCCGGATTCCGGCGAACCCGGAATTAAGATAGGAATCTTGTTAAGCTAGCCCACTAAGCTGTAAAGATTAACACAGATTTTGATCATGCCAATCAAACTCTTCAGGATTATCATCAATTGAAAGAATCGACGCCTTATTCGCATCAGACGGAAACGACAAACGACTCTTCAACCCTAGATACCTCTCACGGAACTCCGATGCCGTTAAATCAGAGAACTTCGTAACACCGTGTTCAGCAGTCGGATCCAGCAACTGGTGACGCTTAGGACGCCGCAAGTTAGACTTAAACACTATCAGACGGTAATCGTGCTCCTCTGTAGTCGCGTACGTTTTACCAAACTTTGCTTAAACTAGGTTAAAACTTAAATATTCCTTTTTTTTTATAATTGAAGTGGGTAGAAGATCAACCAAAATGACGAATATACCCTCAGATGTTATGCATGTGAGGGAACTTAACTGAAGAAAATAACGTGGTTAGCTGTAAAGGATTGAAGCCGCAACAAAAATAAACTTAAAGGCTGTTTTTAGCAACCTTTAAACATTAAGGCTGGAACCTGCAAGTTTAAAGAAACATAAAGGATGTTTTGTGCAATTTACTCTTTTAATTAACAAGAATTTAGGACCCGTATTATACGGTGTGACTGTTAACCGAACAAAATATAGGCGTGAAAACGTTGAACTACGCATGCACATTGCGATGTGTTAACTCGTAAAATAAACATAAAATCAAAATACAAATGTTATAATCGATAGTAAAATTTATATTTCTTTTATTTCTATCACTTTGTCTTATATTATGTTTAAGTATGTTCAATCTCGAAAGTAACTGTGTTTTTTACTTAATTTTGTAAAATACATAACTACAAAATACATATATATATATATATATATATATATATATATATATATATATATGTGTGTGTGTGTGTTTTTTACTTAATTGAGTGGGAAGATAATTCAGAGGGCTTCAAAAGAGTTGTGGACATTGAGTGGGTATCAGGAACAAAATGATGGCATTCAATCGACGGTATTCAGTAACTTGAATTGATTAGGGTGAAGGGAAACCGGGGGAACGGTTGTAAATGAAAGGAACGTCGTATGCGTGTTAAATTGTTACTACTGATGGCCGATGAATGGGAGTAGGGGAATAAAAGTGTAAAAATATAGAGATATGTTCTAAAACTCTTCATATGTCATCTTATATTTCATGGAAATTACATTGTTGCTAAAACCAGTTTGCTTAATATAGGAGTTATATAGATAATTACATTTGGATTTAGATCTCCAACACTTGTGTCTCCTAATCCTAGTCCTATAATCAAACAAACAAATATAAAATAATATTATGCAAGTAGCTGGTTCTCTCTTTCTACCTTCACACCATAAAACCACCATCCTCAAGACCGTCGCAACCACCACGGCAACCAACACCACGATCTACTCCGTCGCCGACCACCACCACTTTCTATCTTCTCTCTCCCTCTATCTAAAAACCCCAACTTCTACATTCTGTCTCTAAACACCACCTCTCTCTCTCTCTCTCTCTCTTTCTGGTGTGTAGGTTTTTAGAAATGAAATGGTAGAAGACTGAAAAAGAGATTAGAGAAAGAGGATAAACAAGTGTCAAAGTGTTTGCTTTATTATACAACAATTATAATCGATCAAAACAATATGAGAGAAGAAAATCTTGATAACTAATATAGTGTAAATTATATCAATAATACAAAATAACATAAACAATACTAAATGAATTTAAAACTATATATGTAGTTTACAAAAATAAATCACCTACCTTTTTTGAACAAGAAAATATTACATTAACAAGAATAAAAAGAACACAAGTATAATATTTCCAGTGGACCCAAATAGCGTCGTGGGTTACGAGGCCCAAATCAAGGCCTAGTATGATAACTGGGCCAGTGGACCTCTAGAATAATGGCCCATTATCGAACCCATAGAAGAAGTATGACAGACGTTTTAGATCTCCCGCTTTCTCTCAAAACTGGAAGATTTTTTGGAACCCTATTTTCTCCTTCTGCCATTAGCGACAATGAAGCTCGTCAGGTTTGCACTTTTTCTTTACCAAATTTCTCTCAGTTTTTCAATCTTCTTCACATTTTCTTGCTTTATTTCGTTTGCAAAGTTGTTGTAGTGACGTTTAACCCCTTTTGCGTACACATTAGGTTTTTGATGAAGTTGAACAACGAAACAGTCTCGATTGAGCTCAAAAATGGGACCGTTGTGCATGGAACCATCACAGGTAACTCGTGTTCAGTCTTTTGAATTGTTTTTGGTGGTAGTTTGTGACGAATGGTTTAGGGTTTGAGTTGTTAGGGTTGTGCTAAACCCTAGACTTATGCATAGACTGTTTGGTATTGTTTTTGTTTTTTTCTTATTTTGTTATTTTCGTGAGTTTTTGCAAATTCGAAGCATGTATGAGTAACATTTGCTTGATCACTAGGCATTTAATTTGATTGCATTTGTTTACACTGAGATTTGGTGTGAAGAATTACACTAGTCAAACCTTCTTGTTAGTTTACTTGTATTTATATCAATAAAACAATTTGAAGCTTTTTATAGTTTATACTATGAGAATTCTCCAGTTTCTAGTATTTGTATGTGTAAATGTTGTTGATTCATAAGAACTAAAGGTGAGAAGGTGCCTTATCGCTATTCGCTATGTAGTACAGGTACCTTATCGCTATTTTTTGCTATTCACCATTAACAACTATGTATCTATGTTGTCAAGGTGCATCGGCGCATAGGTTTAGCCTAGAGCCTAGGCACCAGGCGATAAAAAACAAGGGTTTTTTTAGCTAGGGCATAGTAATAAATACCATTTTTAGGGGTTTACGACGTGTTTCCTGTTTTGTTTAAGGCTAGTTTAGGTTGATTTTAGGCTTATTTAGGTTGATATAAGGCTTGTTCACAGGTTTCAGACATTTTTGGTTGGAGTTGGCATGTAATTGCGACTGGTTGTCTGAAATGGCACTTTTCCAGTTGCAGCAATTTGCCTGCGTTGGGCTACGTTTCTGCGTTTAGGCGCACACCTAGTGTGCTTTTGACAACATAGGCAAATATGACTGGTATTTTTGTTTTCAACTCTTCGTAACTTATCAAAATTCAACTATTGTTGCATTATGATTTTCAAGATTCTTTATCATCCTTGTAAGAACAGTGGTTGTTCACAAGGAAAAGCCAGTATTTTGGTTCAAGAAGTTTAAATCTGTGGATGTACGTTCACCTTGACTTTAAAACGCGTTTTGTGGGTTACTCTGATTTGTGTTAACTTGGGATGATTTTGGAAACGTTGACCTTGTTGATTCGACACTTTAAATGATCTGATTGGCAGATTTTACATGAATTTATATTTGATAATCTTCGTTGTTTAGTAAAATCTGCAAGTTGTGCTATTAATTTAGTATGTTTTTTTCGTTCAGATGATATATTATTTCTTTTTTCGTACTTTATGATACCTAGGGTGTATGCTCCTGTTTCAAAATGGGCACATCATATATAAATCATTGAATGTTGTTTAGTGGCTTATGTGTTGGGTAATTTAAGAGTATCTTATTACTCGTGTTCATTTATAAAGGGATTATGTGAAATTCATGCTTGTGAACTCATTCTTACCTGATTGCTTTCGTATGGTGTAGGTGTTGATATCAGCATGAACACACACTTGAAGACGGTGAAGTTGACACTGAAAGGGAAAAATCCTGTAACCCTTGACCATTTGAGCGTGAGAGGCAATAATATTCGTTACTATATACTTCCCGACAGTTTAAATTTGGAGACACTGCTAGTCGAAGAGACCCCTAGAGTCAAGCCCAAGAAGCCAACTGCAGGTAATTCGCATATATTTCAGTGTTTTTTCTTTGAACCATTTGGGTTTATTTGGATTATTGTATTTAGATATAATTTGGACTGTTTGGATGGGGTTATTCAAAATAGTAAAACTTAGGGGTAGTGATATTTTATTCGGTTTCATCTGAACTTGAAGAACCAGATTCAAGCAACCCGTATAACAATTGGATTGGACGGGTTATTCAGTTGATCTTTTGTGTTGATGGTTTGACTTTTTCTTACCTGTGGCAGGGAAGCCTGTGGGACGTGGTCGAGGACGAGGCCGTGGACGTGGTCGTGGGCGTTAGTCATGTTACTATCTTTTGCTATATTTATTGTTGGGCTATTTGGAAGGTGGACCTGTGGTTTGTGTATGGACCCTTGAGTATAGGATGGTTTTGAATATCTTTTTAGACGTGATTGGCGCCAGCCGCTTAGTCGTGCACTTTAATTCATGTCGTATAAATATTTAGTATTCACATGACCGGTATGATATATCTAGAGTACATTACGCTTTCGTTCTTTAGGTATGATATAATTGATGTTAAAAGTTTAAGTTAGGTTTTTTTTTTCTAGATGACTATTATCCTTTCTCCTTGGTTCATCCTCTAGACATTCTCTTCATCTTCTTTGTTGAAAATCGCCACCCTCCGCCTTAAACCTGATACGAATACCTCGACAATCAAAGAAACCAAAAGGTTTCAACCTTGTGATTTTTCTTTCACAAACCCGTTATTGGTGTTGTGCAGCTGAGAAACGTACATCAAAAACTATATTATGCGAACCATCAACACCTTAATAATTGAGTTGATTCTATAATTTTGTTTAACTGGCACATTCAACTTGCCTGTGAATTGTGAGTAGTTAGTCGTTTGATTCAATTTTTTTTGTCAAAACTAGTTTCACACCCCAAAGATGTGACAACTTGCAGAATGTTGAAATGACTGTCATGTATTCATTTACCTTCACAGTTTGACCGAAAACTTTTATCAAATTTACGCGTCACACCTAGAGGTCGTCTATAAACAAGACAAGAACCTAAGATGATCTTACAAAACTTTCATAGAAGGGACGAGCTTGGTAAAGGAGAACCAGACGTATGAAATTGAGAAACAATGTGGACGAACTTCTGAATCAACATGGCTGAGCCTAGAGCTCTAGACCAAACAAAATGTACATGTTAAGCCAAGAAGCTCCGGACCACATCAACTTATTGGATAGCAAAGGAAATAAGGAACGTATTGAATCAAAGGTCACTTTTTTGATTATTGGGTGTTTTAGGTTGCAATAAATCCATCTATTTATAAGCTTAAAACTCGATCAACAAGTAAACCTATTTGACTCAAACTAGGATAAAGACTATCTAAAAATCTCTAGGTTTGTAATACGGTCGTTTTTTATGCAAACTTCGTAAGTTGGTCACTTTTCACCCGAACTTATGTAGGATTAGTCTATCAATTACACCCTAATCTTGCAATACCGAAAATATGTCTCATCTCAATAATATCTTTATCCCTGGATTGGCTTTCATGAGGATGTCAATCTGTTGCAAATCACACGTTCCGGGTTAACTTACTCTCGCAATAAGTTCTCGACTTTCACACGTGTCTCTTGATTTGATAAACCAAGCATCCTTATAACTACAAAATCAAACCATCTTGAGAAGGTAACCTGTTCTAAGCTAAGCTGGGCCTGATACGGACCTTCTGAACCATTCAAAGTGCTGAAAACTTATTCGTTGTAGACTGATTGCTAAAAGATGTCATTGGTTGATCAGGTTGTGTCGTTGATTGGTCAGATTATGTCGCTAACTGGTCAGTTTGGTCGACTACTGTGTCACTGACTTCTCATATTTGTCACTATTTCCTGTTTCTAACTAATCTGTTTAGTGTCACGGCAGAGACTGTTTGGTTCCTATTTTCCGCCTTGTCATCTTTAGTTAGTAAGCAAACTCGAGATACGACTTTTAGATTGATCTTGTAGACACAATTCGGTGAACAAGGTACCTTTATTAGCAAAGTTCCGTCATGCTCAAGCATCCAAAGAGTACCCTAGCTCATCCGACTACCCAATAATTATGATATTGTTTTCAAGTGTGTTCATTGATAAATAGTAAAGGAGACAATGATTGATTAGAGGGCCTGATTTTCCAACAATTGCTCAAATACCAATTTGTTAGAATCGGATAGTAAAGAACGTATTGAATTAAAATTCACTTGATTGATTAGAGGGGGTTTTAGGTTACAATAAATCATTCTATTTATAAGCCTAAAACTTGATCAATAAGTAAACCTATTTGACTCAAACTAGGATAAAAACTATCTCAAAAATCTCTAGTTTGTAATTCGGTCACTTTTTATCAAAGTTTGTAAGTCGGTCACTTTTCACCCGAACGCAAGATTAGTCTAACACGGAATGGCTCTCAAACATCTGTGCCATCATGATTCATGAATTGCCGCAAACATAGCACACCCCGGTCCTAACATATGGCACATAGCAAGGGGAGTTAATGGAGTACTTAGTACCTTGAATCAATAGTAGGCACCGACAAGAAACTCTACAACATGGTACTATATCCACAACCATATGAAGGATCATGTTGTACAAGAAGGTTTTTCTCGGCGACAAGCCATATGTGACCACAAAAAAAAATCCCCAGCATACAAATGCCTCTCCTGAAGATGAGAAGGTTAGACATTCTCATAAGATACAAAATAAAATTTGGCTCATCGTATATCAGAAACATCGAAAAAAATAGAACATTGTGCTGAGTAATCACTATTAATTAAATTGTCTTTGCAACTGCGGGCAGCGATTTTAGTAGCATGGATGATGCTCGGCGTAAGGTGTGGTTAAGAAGGAGCATAAGCGTTAACAAAGTCAAGGCCCCAGCTAGGTGAGCTGTGCCAAGTGAAACCGGCACATAAGATAGAAGTGTTGAAATGCCTAAAGTAACCTGCAATTATATTTAGTTTAACTAATCACTTATCATATGTAATTAACCAAGACAGGATGATGTAAAAAAGGCAAGTCTTTAGTGTATGTAAATACCTGGAGAGCAGCCATCCCTACAGTACTTCCAATCAAAGCTCGAATAGCAGGATGTAGGTCAACTCTTCTTGTTGACCACCATAAGCTACATATTGATGCAAGGGTTGCAGTTGCAAGTATACGATGATCAAGCTGTAGAAAAGAAAACACTTAATTTCCACTGTTGAGAATTTGACTGAATTAGTTATATATGTTGAGCAGGGTGGTTGGGTAATGAGTCAAAAGGCCAAAATGGTATGTTTAAAATGGGCCGATATGGGTCAGGCTGGCCCACAAACATTATTTTTGCTATATTCAGATATTTTATAAAAAAATAATGTGTTAATTATATATAAATGCTATACCATTAAAATAAGCTGTCGTTTTTAACAGAACCTTATTATTAAAATAAGCTAAGTTTTTTTTAATAAAACTACCTGCACAGTTGCCGTGTTCTCAAAGAGGTTACGAATAAGTGGCGTCATGCTCAAAACATCTTCTGGGATCCATGAATCACCCATCTTTGGAAATGTATTAAACGCTCGTCCCTGTAGAAATTTTTAACATAAATAAGTCAAAACTCAAAATGGATTTCCAAAGTAGTAATTTACCCTTCTAAAAGATGAAAAAAATATTTAGTAACATACTGCATCATTTCCTGCCACAAAGGCTCCCGAAACTGCAGTTATACCAACTAAGATACCAATAGGAAGAGCAAACCGTTTGACTTTTGCAGCCCCTTTGACCCAAGCTATTGACTCAGTTGGAGGTTCGGGCATAACAACAGTAAGAGCAGTCCAAAAGAGGCCACAGTATATGGCGAAAGCTGAAGTCAGGTGAGCAGCTAGACGATATGGGCTTACTCTTGGTTGAGAGTATTCTGAGGGTGGCTCCTTAATAAAGAAAAAAATGTTCATATTAAATATCGAGTCGATAAATATTTTATAGAGGTAGAAAGATGACACTTACTTCTAAACCACTTTTAACCATCCACCAGCCAATCAACCCTTGCCCACCACCAAGAGCAAACAGACCCGTGAGTCTTAACTCCAAGCTGTAGATTAATATAACCTTTTCGAATAAAATACGAAAATGGGACCGCAAACATGACCCCGAGCGCCCTTCCCCACATACGATGAGTGTATTCCATCCAATAAATGAACTTAAATCGTCAATATTCATTCCCCGGTTCACACTGCAAGTGGCCAATATCGTGTAGGATCAGTATAATCCATCGTTAGCTGCTTTCAACTGAATATTAACACGTTATTATTTTGTCTACCAAAGAATGTAGCAAGGTAATTGAGTACTCGTTAATTTCACTCTCAATTAGAGCAACATCAAATTTGCAATTTACTGTAGCATTAATATAGTGATCTTTGTGGAATGACGATCCAAAAAGATGTATCGGTAATGCAATGATATGTGGTAAAAACTCAAAAAGGGATGTTTCATCTGAGTGCATAGGTCGGTTTTTGCCCAAAACCATAACCATAACCGAGATGTCGATTAATGGATAACCATAACCATAATCGATTGGTTATGGCGATTTCGGTTAATCGGTTTTGAAGGTTACAGCGGGTCTGTTAACCGGTAACTTTGGCCTAGCTAAAAATAGCTCAAAACAATATAATTGCACATTATTTGGGTCTGAAAGTTTGGGCTTGAAATTTTTTTTATCATGGAATAAACTGTTATTACACATTTTCATATGTGTTGACTATTACTTATCAGATCTTGCTCTATAATCTGGTTTGCTTTTGTAGTCCAAATAATCCCGTACCATGACGTATCTGGAATAGTAGTAATTAGTGAAACAAAAAGACTTGTACAGACCACGGAAGTTACTCCATCTCCCACGGTCCAAAGATGGAAATCTTTGGAATATTCTGAACCATTTATGTAGTAAATTACATAGCATTAAAAAATACATATAATCTATAATATTAATTCCGATTATTGTTGAATTTTTAAACAAAACGATATGATATAATACCATAAATTCAAACAAACGCTCAACCAAAACCATATTATATAACCCATAAATTCAAAAAACGTTCAACAAAAAATATCTAAATATTAAAAAATGGTGTAAAGTCTATAACCTGACAAAGATTAGACTACATGTCGGTTCGGTTTGGTTATGGCAGGTATGAAAACACTAATAACCACAACTCACCTGCTGGTTTTTTATTTGGGTCGGTTTGTCGGTTAATTTGGTTGTGGATCGGTTAATTCGGTTTTTTGCACACCCCCAGTTTACATATATAGTTTTGGGCTACTAAATAAATGCACATTGAGATTACAGAACATCAATGAAAGTCAAGAAAAGGCACACGTACTGATTATTAAACTAACCGCTTGAACTCCGGGGATTGTTTGTATTTCTCAAACTCAATAAACCAATCTTTATCCGATAAAGGAGGAAGGCTGCCAGTAAACTTCCAGTCAGTCATTGAATAGGCGTGTGACACCACCGAGAATAACCATACTGAAGACCCATGCAGCCGATGCAAAAAGCCATATACCTATTGCTTTCTGAGCACAAGGTCCAGCAGTAACAAGAAGCTTTATCGTCTCCTTGTTTTCCTTGCAAGCACTTGTAGTCATACTTATAAGATGGCTTGTATAAACCCTAATAAAAAAATACACTGATGAGCTGCTGACAAGTATGTTTTATTTCTGAAAAATACTTGTAACATTCACACACAAGAGACAGTAAATCTGATTGATATGGTTTACGTGTGTAACTTCGTGTCATTAAAAGAGCTGAAATTGCACACTGCACACTATTTCAATTCATTAACAAAAGAGCATAAGGACATCTTTACTTCAGGGCTTAGAGTAGCAAATTGTTAGTGTGTTATGCTAAATGAAAATATCACTCCTGTACTGGATCATCCAAACAAGTTTGCCTATGATTGTTGTAGTTTAAATCAATAGATACAAAAACAAGAAAATCCTAATCAACAATATACTAATATAGATCAATCTCAACACAAAAAGTTATCGTTCCTAATGTTAAACACAAACCAAAACCGCATCTGACGAACAAAAACACAAACTAACAAATTCAATACCATCAGCCATCATTCATCAGGCAACATCATCAGAAACATAATAAAAGTTAGGGCTCATAATATACAAAAAGAGGCAAATCCTAATCAACTATATATATTAACCTCAACACAAAAAGTTATATTTCTTAATGTTAAACACAAACCAAACTAAAACTGCATCTGATAATCAAAAACAAAAAAAATAAAAATTCAATATCATCATTCATCAGAAACATAATCAAAGCTAGGGCTCGTAATAACATTTCGCAGATCCAGTAAACAAACATATGGCATAATAATCAGAAACACAATAAAAAAGTTAGGACTCGTAATAGCATATGGTAAACAAACATACGCAGCTTATAATAATTGAACAATACCTTGCTGTAATTGTTGAAGGATCGAAAGCCGTTAATGAAACAGCATCTGGATGTAGGATCAGTGACATTCCTCAAAGTTGAATAGCTATTCAGAGAAGATCGACTGTATGCATTTTTCGAACCGCCGTCAGATGAAAACGATGATCTTATCTGATTGATTGATTTGCTCCTCCTAATGATCGTAATCAATCTGCTCTCCAACATTTTGTTTTTCTTTCTGTTGTTAGGGTTTAGAGATTCAAGTCGTTTAACTGTTTGAGTGAACCGGCCTGTTCAGTCGTTCTCTTGTTAGGGTTTAGAGATTCAGGTTTAACTATTTGAGAGTGAGGAGTGAACCGGCCGGTTCAGTCGTAGCATTAACGTGGATGCCCAACCTGACCAACACCAACTTTAAATGATTTGGTTATCGGGTTATTTCTCTCAACCAAAACCTTGAATACCACGACGTGTAAAACAATCCCTTCTTACTAATGCTTAAGAAACATATGGAAAGGTTAAAGATACAAAAAATTTATATTAATTAGATATTCTGCCTAAAGAGAGAAAATGCTTGTTTTTATAATTAAAGTTATTTCATCTCATTGTTATAATCGTTTTTATAATTTAACTTGTTTCGTTTAATTGTTAGGTGTGTAAAGATATTTTAGTTTAAATAAAAAAAATGTTGACTACGCAATTTGTTTTACTTTTAGGGTTATTGTAAAAAATGAAAATCTAATTTTACTAAAATGTCGTTAAATGTTAGAAAAAACAAAATTTTCACTGGATTTCAGTCTTTACTATTTTTTTGTTTAGTTTTTAAAAATTGTATAATATAACCCAGATTTTGACATAAATTACACACACATATATATACATACACACACGGTTATAACGATACATCTAACCATATTACAATGACACATCTAGTACATTATGATGGTGCATTAAACTTCCCAAGTTCTATCGTTTTTAAATAGGTTTTGACACAAATTTTATCACAACGGTATGATCAACTCATTACAACGGTGTGCCTAACTAACTTTACATCTGTGGTCTGTTGTTCTAGTAAGTTTTGATTACGCAAACATCATTTTGTTATTACAATGATGCGTCCAAGATATGACATGTTGCATCAGACATTGTGTATATTAAATTAACGCAAATACCCTTCTTCTAAATTCTCACATACAATGAAACTATTTTTAAGCAAAAACACTAATAATAATAATTGACCTGAATATTAACATTAACATTAGTAAAGAAAAGGAGGAGCTACATCATTCACCTATGATTCATATAGATAGCTTAAGAAACTTACGTACAAAACTTTATATGTTACTTTAACTTTGAACTCACGGATAATAATGGAAGTCAAAATCAGAAAGTTGCCATCTTACTTGTTGAAATGTAGAGTAGCAACAAATTATGGCACGAAATACACTTTTTAATCAAGCAAACTACGATTTCTTTAAATTACAACATTAGAGAGAATTAAATACATATTCTTCTAGAAGTGCACAAACCGGGTTTTCCTTTTTTCTTTTCTTTTTCTTTTTTTTTTCAAAGAGTAAACTTCCATTTTGCTCCCTGTGGTTTGATCACTTTAACGGTTTTGCCCCAATTCTTTAAAAATAGCCAGTTTACTCCCTGATCTATTAAGCCTTTCGTGATTTTACTCCTCGCCCTAAACGTCATCCATTTTAATGGTTAAATACTATCACGTGCAAAGCACATGATGGCAATTCTGTCTTTTCCAATCAATCCTTTACCCTTCCAGTTTGAAACCCTAAATACACATTATTTTAATCTTCATAACCCATGTTTCGATACATTATCACCCAAATCAAAACCTTTTCTCAAGCCTAAACACTCTCTTACATCAAACGCATACAAGACCATCGCCGATTGAAGTGCAATGTCAATGTGGTTCATTCGTCCAAGGGGACAAGAGGATGATGTAGAGAATATGTATGGTAAGTTTTGTAAACCCTAACACTGATCATGTATTCAACAATTTCCTCATTATAATAATGATAAACTGACAATGGTGGCGTTTTTAATGTTTTTTCAGATAATCCTACATTTTTCTCACTCAAGATTCATCATGGGGCTCTTTCACAAAGTTTCCTAACAGGAAGTATGTAAAAGGTCAGGTAGACTATGTTGATTTCGTAGACAAGGATGAATTTTCAGTTCATGAAGTAAGTTATATGATGTTAGAACTAGGATACTCTGAAAAGGAGTTGATTTTTTACCATTTCAAAGTGTTTGATGAAGATTTGAACTTTGGGTTGAGGGCTTTAGGAAATGACTCTGATGTGATTAGCTTTTTGTCTTGTGTGGGAGATCATAAGTTAATGGAATTATACACTGAGCATGGTCAAACTGGAGTTGAGACATATTTTATGTCTCCTAATTGTAAACTTAGGATTGAGGAGATACATGATGATGTGGAGAATGATTTACTTGTTAGGAATACACAACAAAAATTGGCAAGGGCTTCTAGGAGACTAGCATTAGAGTATAATGTAGGTGATGCTGGAACTAGTCAAACTGAGATGCTAATTAATCAAGTTGATGTAGGACTTAGCCAACCTGATTTAGATCAGAGTCAGGTATTGGATGCTGGAATTACTCAAACTGAGGTGCTGGATAATCAATATGAAGTGGGAATTAGCCAAGTTGGACTAGACCAGAGTCAGGTGGTTAATCCTGGTCAGGATAATGCAAATGAGGGTAGTGAGGCTGATGATGAGGGAGATGATGGTGAGGGCAGTGAGGGAAGTGATAGTGAGGATATTGATTATGTAAATGAGGGAGACGGTGAGGATAATGAAGATGATGATCAAGAGGGAGATGGTGAGGATAATGTAGATGATGATCAGAAGCCTGCAAACAGTGATGAAGATGAAGATGATTCTGACGATTCAGATTACATAGTTGATGAAGATAACATGATTTCTGATGTAGTGGTTGATATGCATAATTTTAGTAGTTATGTGGATCATGGCATAGAGGAAGAGCCCTTAGAATACAATCAGTTAAGTGAGTCAGATGGTATGGGAATAGATGCACATTTAGAGGATTTTGATAGCTTAACTGATGAGGAAAATGACCCACCTATGAAGATACAGCTGAGAAGGGAAAGAAGGAAACAAAAAAGGAGGAATGATCCTTGGCTGACCCACTATCTTGGTCAAGTATTTGCAGAAAGGAAAGACATTAAGGCTCTTGTCAAGAAGTTGGTTGTGTCTAGCAAAAGGCAATTGAAGATTATTAGGAATGATCCTGTGAGGTTTAGGGTGATTTGTGAAGGGTTTAAACCCGAATTCTGAAACAAGTAAGGGTAAAAATGTCAAAACTGCACCAAGTGCCTCTAAAGGGGAATCTTCATGCAAAAGTGGTGGTCCCAAGGGTGTGGGTCCCAAGAGTAAAGCTGCTTTATTGCACAAACCTACCACAAGATCACAAAGTAAATCCAAAAAACATGCAACCACATGTCCATGGGTACTTTATCTCTCCAATGTGAACAGAGAAGGTTCTTGGATAGTGACAACCTACATAAATGAACACAAATGCTTTCAAACAAGATCTGTTAAGCTGTGTACTGTTTCATGGTTAGCAAGGGAGATAGAACCTACAGTTGCAGTGAATCCTTCTATTCCTCTAAAAGCACTGCAAGAAAATTTCCAAAGGAAGCATCAGATCTCAGTATCTTTGCAAAAGATGTTCAAGGCAAAAAGCATTGCAAGACAGAAGATAGAGGGAGACTACAGGGCTCAGTATGCAATTCTAAGGGACTACTGTGAAGAACTCATGAGGTCAAGCCCAGGAACAACAGTTACAATCGATGTAGATAGTGAACCTAATCCTAACAACCCAACAAGACAGTTTAAAAGGATCTACATATGTTTAGGTGGTTTGAAGGCAGGCTTTAAGGTTTGTGGAAGGCCACTGTTGGGTTTGGATGGAGCCTTCATGAAAGGTCCATTCCCAGGACAAGTGTTAACAGCAGTGGGCCTAGACTCCAACAATGGAATATATCCTGTGGCCTATGCCTTGGTTGAAGCTGAAACAAAAAGTTCATGGGTTTGGTTCTTGCAATGTTTGGGACATGACTTAGATCTTCACAATGATTCATACTTCACATTTATCACAGACAGGCAGAAGGTAACTTTAATTGTCATTATGTAACATTGATTGTCATTTTGCAAGTTAACACTCATGATTAACAATAATTGTCTTTGTTCATTTTAGGGTATCATTCCGGCCATACACCAGGTGTTTCCATTAGCAGAACACAGGTACTGTTTGAGGCATGTGCATGAAAACATGAAGCCTAGGTGGAGTGGTGAGTTATTTAAGAATTTGTTATGGAAATGTGCATCTTCAACTACTGTAGCTTACTTTGAACAAGCAATGAAGGAGGTTCTAGCAACTGATGAGGGTTTATATCAATGGCTGAGGGCGATTCCACCTGTTCACTGGACCAGAGCTTCCTTTAGTGGTATGTTTATAATAACTTCAGCTATTAATGTAGTAGTTCGTAACTTCTGTTTGTAATTTATGTCATTTGTAACTTCAGTTTGTAATCTATGTCATTTTGAAACTTGTATGATGCAGGTAGAGCTATAAGTGATGTGCTTCTTAACAACTTGTGTGAATTCTTCAATAGACAGTTGGTTGAAGGAAGGGACAAGCCAGTTATAACATGCTTAGAATACATTAGAGAGTATCTGATGAGGAGGAATCTGTGCACATCATGATTTCAAAGAGTGAAGGTCACTTAACACCAAAGGCTACTGAGATTTTTGAGAAGATAAAGCAGAAAGCTGCAGATATGAGTGTCCAGTGGAACTCTGTGGACAAGTATCAGGTTAAAGGGAATTCAATTGAACAATATGTTGTTAACATGGCTGACAAAACATGCTCTTGCAGAAGGTGGGAACTAACTGGTATGCCTTGTAAGCATGCTGTGGCAGTTATATGGGATATGGCTGCACATGGAATAGAAGTGGAGTTTCCAGAGAAATGGGTTTCAAAAGTCTATTGGTTGGAGACTTGGAAGCAGGTCTATGCAAACACAATGGACCCAATCAATGGCAGGAACATGTGGTTACCTTCTGCTTGTCCTACAGCCCTTGTACCACCCAAGCACCATAATCAAGTTGGCAGGCCAAGAAAGAAAAGGAAGAAAACTGTAGAAGAGCTGAATGGCCAAGCATCTAAGCAAGGGAAGCTGTCTAGAGTTGGTCAAACTGTGACCTGCAAAAAGTGTGGTGGGAAGGGGCATAATCAAAGGTCTTGCAAGGGAAATGCAGAAGGGTCCAAGGCCAATGCTTAAGTTCTGGGTGTTTGTGGCTAGGTTTATAAGAATGAAGTATGTATGTCATGACAATGATCGCCTTTTGTGAGTTTATGACTCGCTTTTGATGTTTGTTATGGGTTAGGGCCTGAATTTTGATGTTTCTTATGGGTTGGGGCAAACTTATTAAGTCAATGACAATGTTTATGGTTGGTTTTTAAGTTATTAACTATTAACTTTTCAGTTGTCTTTTGGTCTTGTTTATGTTATGCTTGTAGATTTCATGTTTTGGTTTGTTTATGTCATGTAGATTTCATGTACCAGGTTTGTTATTGTCTTCTTTATGTCATGTGATAGGTTGGTTTTGGTCTTCTTTTAATAGGTCTGTGGGTTTTGGTCTTATTTTAATAGGTCTTGTTTATGTTATGCTGCTGATTTCATGTACCAGTTTTGTTATGGTCGCTTTTGATTTGCCGACAATCGGCTACAAACAAAAGGTGTCAAATGGTCATAGTGTACAAAGTGGCCGTAATTTTGTCGTCGTCAAAATGTAAATTCAATTGTCTGAACCAAACATATCAAACCACTCTCGACATTTTCCAAACAACTAAACTTATTTTCATTACAGTTCCAACAGACATTCTTCCATACATAATCGTTCAAAACATACATTTTTCCAGTTCCAACATACATTCTTCCATACATAATCGTTCAAAACATACATTTTTCCATACAAGGTCATTTGTTAAGAAAAAAGAAGATAATAAACACCCATGTCAACCCTAACAGAACTTTCAGCTTCATGTTTTCTCTTGCAGCAGCTTTGGCAATAGCTTCGTTCCTGTTACATCTCTCCAACAAACCAGGTATGATCTCGGTTGATCGACGACACATGGGCGGATCTGACCATTTCACGAAGCCATGTAGAGCACATCGATAGAACCTCCTTCATGGATTAGCTCGAGTCCATGATGTCACATACGAGGTTGGAGATCCACAACCACAATGGAAGTCTGCCATGGATTTGTTAGGTTTTTTTGAGAATAATGGGGAAGAAGATAGAATGGGGAAAGCAGATAGTTTGGGTTTTAAAAGGTTATTCATTAAGGATTGATTGGAAAAGACAGAACTGCCCATCATGTGCTTTGCACGTGACATCATTTAACCATTAAAATGGATGACGTTTAGGAGCGGCGAGTAAAATCATGAAAGGCTTAATAGATCAGGGAGTAAACTGGCTATTTTTAAAGGATTGGGACAAAACCGTTAAAGTGACCAACCACAGGGAGCGAAATGAAAGTTTACTCTTTTTCAAAACTGGTTAATGTATGGTCAAAAGGGTCAAAATAAGGTAATGCATATTGCAATAACATGATCGGGTAAGGATTTGGTTTTTTTAGAGAAGGGCCAGCTTGTAAGGCCTTCTAACCTAGCACGGGTCTAGCTTACAACACTAAAAATTAAGGGTCTCTAATTTTTAGTAATTTATTTATTATATTTGTATTAAGCTAAAATAAAAGCAAAACTAACCTAATTTTTTTATTATATGAGCCCAAATAAAAACAACGTAGGAAAAAAAAGCCCACATTCAAGGCCAAGTTTCAAAATTAACTATAGACATAACTGCAACTATCAATTATTCGACCCATTCCAAAGCTAGAAAAATAAATTTTATTTAAACATAAACTATATCTATACAAAACATATAACTTTAAAAAATAAATTTAACTCAACCAACTATAAACATTTTAGTTTATAATTGTCGGTCCCAATCCCGGGTAAAGGAGGGGGGGGGGGGGGGGGAGGGGGGGCTTTGTTACTAAATATGTTAAAATTGATAGCTTTTTAAAAGGCCTCTACTTTGTAGTTAGCTTAGGGTCTCCAAAAATGTATGAACAACCCTGTTTGGGGAGAAGGTGGTCGGGTTTTATCGGTTCTAGGTTTTGATCGGTTTAGGTCGAGTATAACCTAGCTGGAACCGGTTACAAATCATATGGTATGGAACTCATGAATACCTGAAGGGTAGGGTTGGGTATATAATCAGTACGAATTAAGAACCGATTTTTTTTAATATCTTGTTTTGGTTTTTTACCAAATAGAATTTAATGGACAGATTTTTTTCCTCACCTCTGTGTTGGTTCACTTGTTTTCCAAAGCATATCATCGGTTGCAACTTCTATTGGTGTATATCACTTGTTTTCCAAAACATATCATCAGTTGCAACTTCTAACGCCATTTTAATTGATATAAAAATAACTTTACTTAATATGAATAAATCTACCTTATAATAAAAGATTTTAAATAATGTCATATGATATTATCTTTTTCAACTTCATAAAAGAATTTTTCTCGCACGTTGCGACGGGAATTCGATCGGTATCAGTTCAATTCACTAGGGTATCGGTACGTTACCGGCACTCGTTATAGTAACTGAAAGATAAAACCCCAAATTAGTCATATGCCTAAAAGTATACAGACACGTGCTTTACATTAATAAAAAGCCATAAAAGTGAGTATCTTGTTTGGTTGGAATCGACATGATACCAATATTGTTGGGACGATATTAGTTCATTCGTCACGGTATCAACACTTGCTATAGCTTACGATATAAAAAAGATACTCTATAATCGTTATGGAAGTTGTTTGCACAGTATCGGTTCGTCATGATAAAAAAAACAGATAAAGGTCAATTATATTTGATGCTTCAATTTTAAACAAAACTTTTAATGAAACGTAGATAAAAGTAAGTACGACTATGACATATTCAAATTTTATAAAAGTTTATAGAAAACCATAAATCAGAAGGATTTTAGTTTTAAAATATAATAAGAACATGGTTAGCGAGAGATTAGAAAGACAACATATATTTCATGTGAATCGCTATGTTGAACAAAGGAGAATACACACTTTAAGGTCATGCGTAAATGGGCTTGATAATGCCTCCAACATCACATCTCTGGATGTTATAGGGGCATGAAGAGGGAGAGACGTTTCTAATATATTGCCCAATGGAGAGAAAACGAAACAGAAAATAATGATTGAAAGAGCATTAATGGGTGTTAACAATTACACATTTTTAAAGGGATATTATGATGCTGATATGACTGAAAATACACCTTAGAAGATATTAACCATTATGAATGGTCTATATATTTATATTTAATGTAAATTGTTAATGTAAATTGTTTTTGACCAAAGAAATACAACACATTTTAATATATTTAAAACATAATTCAATATATTTAAAATTAATCCTACTCTTCATTATCAGCTGAAATTAATATGTATAATATTGATAACTAATATATAGATATTACTTATTTTTATCTTTATCTATAAAATTAATAAATAACTTTAATTTTGCAATTTAGACCCTTTAGTTTTTTTACTTTTAATTAAAAGTTTTTCATCTTTTACAATTTAATCTCAACTTTTTTTTATTTTCAATTTTGGTCCACCATACTTTTCAACTTTCTTAAGTTTTTTGTTTCGTTCTAGTTTTCCGTTTGACTGACACGTCGCATCACATCTATTTTTCTCAGTTTGACATGTTCGTCCAACTTGTGGGTCCTGGATTGATTTAGTTATTTTGTTTCTATGTTTTAGGTTTCGATTTAATTTCTCTGCAACGAACGTGCGTGATTCAAAGATTTTACGTCTGCTTTTCGCTCGGCATTAATTTTTTCCGTTTTTATTTATTTTATTTTTACGAGTTTTTCTGGTGTTGGTAGTCGCTGACAGTGGTATACATTGGTACTACTTGACACAGTTTTACGACATCTGTTACAACGCAAGTACTTAATACTAGTCATAATAATATTCTTGTTTGTTGAATGATATAAAATCGGTTAGCTTGAAGCCTTGAATAGCAAAGCTCGATAGTTTTAAAACAACAAATAACACGAAATAGTTAATAACTGGGTTCTAACTGTTACTTCATTTAGTTATAATTATAATTAAAGTATATGTGATTTTAACAAACGTTTAATTTACTCTTTATAGAAACAATTAATTTATGCTTCTAATTCAAGAATATTGTATTGGAAGAAAACAAAAATATCACAATTCTAATTTGTCCGGGAAATAAGAAACAATAAATTAGGTGCAACTTAACATATATAATTACTTATGTGATGTGTCAAATCCATCTAAGACATGTCAAGTCATGAGTTTTAAAAAAGAAGAGTACTCGAATTATGGTTTTTTTATTAATGGGTGAATTTAGATCAAAGCTTAAGCAAGCCGCTCAAGTGCGAAAAGTAAAAAAAAAGAGAGAAAAAGAAGACAACAATCCTCATGTTTATGTTAACATAAGGCTTACAATACACGTTTACGTCGGAAACATTTTAAAGTCAAGTATCTCCATTTCGCCCAATCCAGCTCGTGTACTTTAGCTCTTGCCCGAATCCACAAGAACAAGCATGTTTTTTATTTCACCAATTACACTCAATTAGGTTGCATAGGTGCCTTTAAAGATTGCTTCGTTGCGCGTCTTCCACAAGTTCCAGCACGTTGTAGCCGAAATCAGTATCATCGCCTTCTTGTTAGGTTTGCTTACCGGCTGCGAACTAATTGTCTCGAAAAGCTCCACGACGCTAAGGAGGAGGCGTGGGAAGGGAACTTTTATCCAGGAGAAGACTTGTTGCCAAACATATCTTGCGAAGTCGCAGATAATGAGTAGGTGATCGGCAGTCTCGGGACCGCTACAACAAAGAGGACACAATTCCGACGGGATTGAGATATTTCTTTTAACCAGAGCATCCCTAGTCGGTATGCGATTAAGAACAAGTCTCCACAAAAAGCAGTTTATTTTGAAAGGGATCCAATTCAACCAAGTTAGCACCTTCGTTTCAAGAATCGATCGATGTGATCCAGTTTCTTACGAAGATTCCGAACCGTGAAAGGTTGGCAGCCATCGGTATCTCGCCACAACAAAAAATCAGCCCCGTTTCCCGGATTCAACCCTTGTATCAGTTGAATACATGCAACCCAATCCCTTAAATCGCTGACCCGATTCAGCGGTTGGTTGCCACCCCAAGACCAAACAATGTTTCATCTGAAACAGTGTAGCGATCCGAGACCATGCAAAACTTATTAGTTTCTGTAGTAAAAAGGTTTGGAAAAACATCCTTCAGAGACTGATTACCAGCCCAACGTCTAACCAGAATAAGGTTTTCTCTCCACACCCGAGTTTTACTACCAGCTGATTGTTCACCTCAATGTGTTGACGTGAGAAGCTTTTGGATGTATTCATTATGTTATTCCAGACCCCCGTACACGACGTTTTTTATCGGTATGCTCGACCATATGCGTTGCCCCCTATGTAGTGCCTTGATCACTTTTGCCCAAAATTGATTGCTTTCGTTCTTAAACCGCACATGCCACTTGACTAACAGAGCAACATTGGTTTATGATAAGCTGCCAATCCCGAGCCCACCTTGTTCCTTGGGTGCAAGAACTTTAAACCAAGGGACGCAAGATACTTTATTCTTTTCAAGACATCCACCCTAAAGAAACTTGCGTCGTGTTCTTTTGAGTTGCTTTAGAACTTATAGAGGTGCATGATGCGTGGTCGAAAACGGTGCTTTATTATGCTTAAGTTTATGTTTTACATAACTTATAATTTCGAATAGCCTACTTTTTATTGGATTTGTGTTTTGCAGGTCTTACGGAGTTTAAGGAGCTATTGGGAGCTTTACGGAGCACCGAGATGGAAGCAGGTCAACCAGGAGTGCGAAATGGAAAAATCAGAAAACAAGAAATGGAGAGGCTGTCGTCTACGCAATCCTGGGCCGTAGGCGACATCCTCCAGAAAGTCCTGTTGGCTGATTTGTTGTGTAAGCAGTGGTTTAGGCCGAGTTTCCTGACCAACTAGGGGCCGTTGCTGACGCCCTGATGGGCTGTAGGCGACACCCCTCCCTTATCCTGATCGGAAAATTTCAATCTTAAATGTTTGGGGATGGGTTATAGCACTTGTTTTGACCATTTTTCATGGAGTAACGCATTTTATGAGTTTGAACTTCATCTTGGAGCCAAGAACACCTAGAACATCATCCTCAATCACTTCCAATCCATCCAATCATCCGAATCACAACCTTCGATCCTAACCCTAGCCTAGCATCATCTCTTCCCTCATTCATTCATACACACCATCCATTCCAAACCCTAACCATCATCTCCATCATTCTCAAAGCTTCAAGATGTTCATGCTAAAGTCTCAATCATCTGGCAATCGTGTTCCGTTCACTATGAGTAGCTAGTCTCTTTGGGGTTCACCCCGGTGTAGGTTTTTGTAAGTTTCTAGGGTTAAACATTGTTTTGAGTTTTGATTTGTGACAAATTGTATTTGATTTTGAAACCTATGATAATTGTCTTGCATTTGTATCGTATTCGTGAATTGTCGAGTGAAGATTACATTTGACTTTGCGAAATGTTTATGTGCAATTATGCCTTGTCTAGGTTAGAGTTTACATGTTCTTGGTAACGAAGTGCATTGCGGTCCGTCATTCACGACGTCGATAGCTCTTGGCACCTAAGCCACGCGACACTAAATTTTTGTTGGTCATTTATACAATTGAATTGAATCTAAGACGTGTAGGAACCCTAGGACTTCAATTATCGAACCGGGTGTGAACCTTGTTCTCAGATATTGTTTAAAATCGTTAATTAGGTTTTCGTGCAATTATTCAAATTTTTAGTAGTTAAGTAATGAAAACAAACTTGTCGGCTCATTTCGACATTCTTTCAAACAAACAAATGTTCAAATTAACAACATAGTAAGCTTCAAAAAGTGACATTCTTTAAAATCAATCACATCCGTGCGCAAACCACAAATTCTTTGTGGTTCGACCCCTTACTACTACTAACTCATAGTTAAGGGTAAATCGGATATATAAATATTATCTTTGACCGGGGCGCGACATTCCGATCAAATTTTGGCGCTGTTGCCGGAGAGTTAGTGCGCTTTGCGTTGGATTTTGTTTGATTATGTGATTATCTATTTAAGTGCTTGTTTTCTTATATAGTTTCCGCTCGTGTTACGCGGGTGTGTTACTTGTGGAGGTTACAGGTAGTGCATGCATACACGGAACTCCGAGAGGACCTCACCTCTAGTGTTCAAACCGGAGATCGAGCGGGTCGTTAGAAGGAACCTAGCGAACCAGTTAGAGACAACTCTTGTCTCAAATCCACTCAAAACTAACTCACCACCTACACCATCCTTTGGGCCCATTCCAATGTGTGAGAGGGGATCGACTCTCCTCTTGTGAGCACCGGACCGATTCGACTTAGCTAACAGAGGCGGAATTCATTTCTAACGAGTTGGACAAA
Source organism: Scalesia atractyloides (assembly GCA_947069175.1). Lineage (NCBI taxonomy): Eukaryota > Viridiplantae > Streptophyta > Magnoliopsida > Asterales > Asteraceae > Scalesia > Scalesia atractyloides. Next base: position 14,678,450 of record CAMTDV010000022.1, read on the forward strand.
CAAACAATCAAGTATACTGCTTAAACGTCTTTACTTCGTATATTAATAAATGTGAAAGTTACAGATGAGTAAACAAATGGACAGGGTTTCGCCGTAGTCACACACCAACTTCTTTCAACACAACACTCAAGCTCCACTATTTATAGGCCAACATGGCTCGCACAGGAGTGAGTGTGTAGGCTCGTGCGAGTGGTGCTTCGTACGAGTGACACCACTACAGCTCACTCGTACGAGCCACTACAATACATATAAATATGACAGATCTAAGCCCTATATACACAACCGACATATCCTAGACGTAGGCGATAGACATTATGCACCAACACAATGGACAACAAAAATTATAACCAACCTAACAACCAACACCAATACCAATATCAAGATTACCAACCCCAAAACCAAAATGTTCAAAATGATCAACCGGGGGGCGTTAACAATTCGAAACCACCAACACCACCTTTCCTAACCCGTGGCCGAAACCAGAACAATAACCAACGTACACCCACACCTCCACCTCAAAACCAAAACCGACAAAACCCATTACCACCCGATCTCAACAACCGTAATGTTAACGCCAACCGTGGTGTTAACCATAATCGTCGCAATCCTGTGAATGAAGATCAATTCCTCAATCTCGATGATGTGATGAACAATATTCCGACGATGCACCGTATAGCGTTCCCGGTTACCAATCACCGAAACATGTGAGTATTCACTCGGAATACTCAGACGATGGATGGAATTATAACGAAAGGTTGGAAGAGGAAGTCTAGGGGAACGACAATGGGGGAACTTCTACAATGCTCGGGGGTTTGATTATGAGGATTTTAGCTATCAAAATGCCAATTTTGCGGGGATTAACGATGGATACGGGTACGACTATGGTTGAAACAACGGGCATGACAACAAACGTCAAACATGAAACAATAATCAACAAAACCGAGACGACGGTAATTATAATAACAACAACATGTTAACCGTAACCGGATTCCGCAATTCGTGAGAGGCGGTAATCTAGGTGGTGATTGAAGGGGCAATAATAGACTAGTGAATCAAGAGGTCAATGGTCCACGACGTCAACAAGCTCCGTGAGGTGTAAATGGTCGATTTAGACTGGTGGTCACCGAAAACGACTCATCCATTGTTCCTACACCTCGAGGGAGAAGGACTTTTGATTGTAAACCCAATTACATCAACATCCTACCCCACTTCAATGGTAGAATTAATGATAGTCATACACACATTTGGCGGAGTTTTCCACCATATGTGGTACTATTGGGGTCACGATTTTGCGCTAGAATAAGTGAAGTTACGCTTGTTCCAATTCTCCTTGAAAGATCAAGCTAAATAATGGTTCTCACACTTTCGGCGAATGTATTCGCACTTGGGCGGAAATGAAACAAGTATTACTTGATGAATACTATTCGATAGCAAAGACCGATGATGCACGTGATGAAATTCAGTTGTTTTTCCAATTATCTGGTGAGCTATTACATGAGGCCCTCACTTGTTTCAAGGAGTTCGTTCGAAAATGCCTTCACCATCAAATTCCTAGATGGGAATTGCTAAAATGCTTCGTACGGGGATTAGATGCCGAAGACCACAAGTACTTGAAATTGGCAAGTAACGGCACGTTGTTGAACAATCATGAGGAAGACAATTGGGATTTCTTGGAGAGAATGAGTAAAAACTCCAAGGCTGTTGCTATGGCGGACCGAGCCAAAAAGCATCCGATCTCAAGGTCTTGGCCCAACTGCGATGCTAGTTCCAAGGATCGGATTGAAACATTAGAACGAGAGTTGGCACACTTGAAGAAGAAAGATGTGGGGCGGTGAAATTCGTCGTTTGTGAAGATTGTGTGACCTCGGTCACCGGGCCGAGAATTGTCAAGTGAACATGGCCCAAACCACCGATGAGGTGAATCAAGTTAATGGAGACGGAAAGTAATTTGATATGAACTCCAACATTATCACCCGGGTTTGAGGAACCATCCTAATTTTAGGTATCATAACGCCTCAAACCAAATGAACCCAAACTTTCAAGTGGGTAATCAAGGTGGTTCATCTTACCAAAATCGCCAAGGTGGTAACCAAGGGGGTTACCAAAGGAATTACAACAATGGCGGTAATGGGAACGAGTCAGTGAACAACCAAGGTGGTGATGATGAGTTGAATGCAAAGATTGATGTGCTATTGAGTATGGTGAAGGAATCAAATAGCCACATCAAAGAAATGAAGAAGGCGAATGAGATGAGGGATAAATCTCATGAGGCTTTGGCGAGGCAAGTGGGTCAATTAGCGGAAGATGTGGCCCAACTCAAAGGAAGTGGAGGAAGACTCCAAGCAACACTACAGTGAACCCGAAGCATCAAAGTTCAAGCATGAATAATGTGAGGAATGTGCACATTAACGCGTTAAGTCTTCTTTCAAATGATGAGGTTTGTAGTGTTGAGAGTACTCCACCACCACAACTTGTTGATGGTGTAGTGGAGGATTTTATTGATGAAAGCAACTATTAGCAAGAAACACTTTCCTAACCTAAAATTGAAAAAAATAAAAAAAAAACTTTTTGTGAAAGTTGTTTAAATGAATTGCATGCTAGAGCCGATGATATGGGTATGGAGTTTAATACCATCTCATACCCGTTGGCTCTATTAAAACTAATTAATGCATCAAGGTTTGAAAACCCGTGCCCACCAAAGGGGCGAGAGGTGGAAAAATCTTAAACAAGCAAAAATTAATTTGCCATTACTTGATTACATCAAAAAGGTCCCGGCTCAAAGAATTGAGCACTGAAAACGGCACAACAAATTACCTACACAATTTGATTTAATATCTCATGTTAGTGCCATTTTATCGAGTGCACTCCCCCAAAAAGCTCAAGATCCGGGAGATCCTCTTATTTCAATCTAAATTGATAAGTTTAAAATTAAGAGGGTGCTCCTAGATCTTGGAGCTTGCATGAGCATCTTGCCTGGGAGTTTGCATGACCAATATGATTTTGGTCCTTTGAAAAAGTTTGACACCCCCATGGTGTTGGCCTATCAGACTCTCACGCATTACCCAGTTGACTTTTTGGTAGCTGACTATGTTGGATGTGTTGAGGACACACAACCGATAGTCATACTGGGTAGACTGTTCCTGGAAACTGCTAATTCCATAATAAATTGAGCAACGGGAACTATAAGCATGAAGTTTGGGGACCTGGAACTAGTTTTGAATGTTTTTCCTAAATTTACTAACCTGCTCGGTGAGGATAAGTGTCCTGAGAAGGACATGAACCCAAACAACAAGAAATGTGCTATGGTTGGTAGGACTGGAGAAACAAAGAAGAAACCGGCCAGGAGGAAGAAGGCGAAAAAGTCGCCTCAAGAAAAGAGGGAAGAAGAAGAGTTGAGGAAGTTGGGCCCGTTCGGGAATAGATGGTATGAATCATCGGTGGGTGATTTGGATTTGTAGGCAACAAGCACTCCGTCCGACCACCATGAGGTGGTACGTCGTTTGTTGTTGTATAATATTTTTGGTACTTTTTATTTTATCTTTTTAGTTTAGTTTTCCTTTCTGTACATTTCCTTTCCCTACTTCGTTTTGATTTCTTTAGATAAATGAATTTTGCGGGTGTATTCCCTATATAATCCTCACGAGACCTACTCGTCCTCCCAAGCTATCGGGAGGTTTAAAGGGGTTGTTGCATACGTTAAATGCAATTGTGATTCCTACGAAAGTGAGTTAGGCTTATTGTTTTTGTAAATTTCTTTTCCACAAAATCAAAGTGAAATAACAAATAAATTGGTAAATCTTTTATAAAAATGGTAAAAATGGATTAGCTAGCGGGTGTTGATTTTTGTGAGAAGCTTGCTTCTACATGATTGTTGAGATTTGTAGGTAAGTTCATGTTCGTTGAGGACGACCATTTGCATAAAGATAGAGGAGCACATGAAAAATGAACAAGCCAGGTGCATACATTTCTTTCTCTTTGATTATTAGTTAGTAAATAAGTGGATTGTATTTTGTACACTATTGACTAGGGTGAAATTTGGGAAGTTGGTCATGTCACATCCCTTGTGCATTTTAAAAGCTCTCATTCCTACACATTGAGGACAATGTTGACCTCAAGTGTGGGGATGGGAAGAAAAAGTTTTTCGATTTTGACCCGTTCATTTAAACACTACACATTGAGGACAATGTTGACCTCAAGTGTGGGGATGGGGGAAAATTTCAAAAAAAAATTCAAAATGTCTTTATTTGAAGCAATCTAAAAAGCACAAGTAATCAAATCAATGAGGGATGGCACAACCTATGTGGTCTTTTGTCATGGTCAAATTCAAATTAATAACATGACGGGTATTTAGCAGGTGGTTATTTGGGAATAATCCGCTTAAGCAACTTGCATTTTTTGCATATCATATACCATACCCTTTGTACGTGAGATTTTGAGCCGCTTTACACATTATAGATATATGCATATATTTCTTTGTTTAAATGGACCATTAGTCTCGTATTATAGAGCTTGCAACTTTTGATGCGTTTGAGACCATATACCGAATACGAGCACAAGAATTATTAAGGCATTAGGTAAACCTTTTTCTTTTACACCATTTATATATCCTTACCCAAAATCAATCATTTAGTCACCAACTTTGAGCCTAAACCTTTCGTTTGACCAACCCATTTAGCCTTTGACGTTGAGCCTTCTATCTCTAACCCGTGTGATGAAAACTTAATTTTAGGATTAGTTGTTTGACTTAAAAAAATTGAAAATTCAGAAAATATCATGAAAAAGAATAGAAAATCGTTGAGAAAAGCACAAAAATATGTATTGATAGTTTGTTGAATAAAAGGCGAAATTCTTTGCCTTTTAGTTTGTTTATTCGTAGTAGTCGTTTTGGAGTAGTTGCGTATGTAATAAAAATCGAGTTTTCATCACCTTAGCCACTTTCAAATTATCCTATTCCATACCCTTAGCCTAGCCCGTTACAACCCTTTAAAGACCTTTTGACTTATGCTTAGTATTTATGTTCGGTGGTGGAGAATGATTGAGTTGCAAGCCTATGCGGGTACGTGTTCTAATCGGTTTGAGTGATTACATCAAAAGTGCTAATGCATCATCTATTAGCTAATTTTTAAACCGAGTGGAGAGAACATTGTGAGGGGTGTGTATGACTTTTGAGTTCCAAGGGCGGGTTAATCTTGGGTAGCCATTCTTATGTGATTATTCACTTTACTGCTAAATATGTTGAAAAGTGTAAGAATCATGAACCGGGTATGACAATAGACCTTGGCTTATGTGTTGAGAATAGGAAGTGTGTTTTTCATTTGATCCACATGAAAGTGAAAAACAGATTTGCTTGAGGGCAAGCAAAAGACAAGTGTGGGGATGTGATGCGTGGTCGAAAACTGGTGCTTTATTATGCTTAAGTTCATGTTTTTGCGTAACATTTAATTTCTAATAGCCTATTTTTTATTGGATTTGTGTTTTGCATGTCTTAAGGAGTTTAAGGAGTTATTCGGGAGCTTTATGGACATCGGGACGGAAAACAGGTTAACCATGAGTGCGAAATGGAAAAATCAGAAAACAAGAAATGGAGAGGTCGTCACCTACGCCCTCTAGAAAGTCCCGTCGGCTGATTTGTTGCGTAGGCAGTAGTTTAGGCCGTCGTGAGTTTCTTGACCAACCAGGGGCCGTCGCCGACGCCCTGAGGGGCCGAAGGCGACGCCTCTCCCTTATCCTGATTGAGAAATTTCAATCTTGAATGTTTGGGGACGGGTTATATCACTTATTGACCATTTTTAATGGAGTAACACATTTTATGAGTTTTGAACTTCATCTTGGAGCCAAGAACACCTAGAACATCATCCTCAATTACTATCCAATCATCCGAATCACAACCTTCAATCCTAACCCTAGCCTAGCATCATCTCCTCCCTTATTCATTCATACACACCATCCGTTCCAAACCCTAACCATCATCTCCATCATTCTCAAAGCTTCAAGATGTTCGTGCTAAAGTCTCAATCATCTGGCAATCATGTTCCGTTCACTATGAGCAGCTAGTCTCTTTGGGGTTCACCCCGGTGTAGGTTTTTGTAAGTTTCTAGCGTTAAACATTGTTTTGAGTTTTGATTTGTGACAAATTATAATTTGATTTTGAAACCTATGATAATTGTCTTGCATTTGTATCGTATTCGTGAATTGTCGAGTGAAGATTACATTTGACTTTGCGAAATGTTTATGTGCAATTATGCCTTGTCTAGGTTAGAGTTTACATGTTCTTGGTAACGAAGTGCATTGCGGTCCGTCATTCACGACGTCGATAGCTCTTGGCACCTAGCCACGCGACACTAAATTTTTGTTGGTCATTTATACAATTGAATTGAATCTAAGACGTGTAGGAACCCTAGGACTTCAATTGCCGAACCGGGTTCGAACCTTGTTCTCACATATTGTTTAAAATTTAATTAAGTGTTCGTGCAATTGCCGGTTCATTCCGACATTCTTTCAAACAAACAAACGTTCAAAATAACAAGCTTCATAAAAGTGACATTCTTTAAAATTAATCACGTCCGCGCCAAACCACAAACTCTTCGTGGTTCGACCCCTTACTACCACTAACTCATAGTGAATGGTAATCCGGTATATAAATATTATCTTTGATCGGGGCACCAATGCGCACCAAAGAGAGATCAGAAATAAACAGGTAAGTTACCTAACACCGCTTTAACCAAGGTTACCCTTCCGCCAAAAGATAAGGCTCGTGCTTTCCACAATGTTAATTTACTTTTAAATTTCTCTACAACGGGGCGCAATGCTTTACGAGGGCCATATTTGCCCCCACCGGGAGGCCAAGATAGGGGAATGGAAGAGACCGTTCTTACAATATAGGATACTTGCCATGTTAGTGATTTAAAGATTGTCGACCCCAATGCCATATAAAACGCTTTTATGAAAGTTTACCTTGAGACCGGAGACAAGGTGAAAACATCTAAGTATATGAGCAAGGTTATGAATGTTGGTGACCGACCATTCACCAACGAACATGACATCATCCGCATACAAGAGGTGTGACACCATGGGGCCCGCTTGCAGTGTTGGAAGCCCGTGAAAGATACCAAGGGAACATGCCGACTTCGTGGCAACGTGAAGTGCCTCCATTGCCAATATGAAAAGTAGGGGTGAGAGTGGGTCACCTTACCGTACCCTCTATGTGCAAATCATTCCAACATAAATGTTCAAGACTTCAATCTATTGGTACATCCCGAAATCTATCTGGATACTTTACTTTTTTCAATACGAATCGTAGCCCTATACGATCCATATAGGTTAACTTTAGACGTGGCAGACTAAAAGGGTCAGTGTGTTTTGACGGTTGGTCTTATACGGGTCGTATAGGGCTATACGGTTCATATAAGGACCATGATTTTTTTGAGATTAAAGTTTGGTGTTTTAGGTGTGGTTGTTGGTGTTTATTGTTGATTATTTTTGTGTTTTCTAATTTGTATTATATTTTAATCGTGACGTATCGTATTATATATTATCGTTTTGTATTATACTGTATCGTATCATGACGTAAATTATATCGTATCGTATATGTATTTTTATATATTCTACGTTGACGTATTGAATCGTACGTGACGTATCATACCGTATCGTGACGTGTCCTTTCGTATTATAGATTATATGTAACCAACCAACCAATCTAAACATTGTAAATAAACATCACAAATATAAATAAACTGAAATTGCACATTTAACTATATGATAAGTTTGTTTATACATGACATAATCCAAAATACATTAAAACTCGAAATACAAAAAAGTACAACAAACTATCCTAAACCGTCCGATCCGGATCCTGAGGATCCCGAGTGGTGCCTCACGCTCCCGGATCCTCAATGGTGCCAGACGGCTAGGGATCCTGTCCCGGGCGTGGTGGCAATGATGACATCGGTTGGGGGGTCTGACCATGACCGATAACCGCTTGGATATCGCCTTGAATCACCCGCATGAAAAGGGCCTCAGTGCAAGCGTAGTGGGCGTCGATTCGCGCATGTAGCCGGATCTCCATCTGCTGTAACGCGAGCACGACAAACGGTGGCATCTGCTCGTACAGACGTGCTGGGGTACTAAGGCATCCCATGCGGTTGCGGGTGTGGGTGCGGTGGCTGGAGTTCTCGGTCGAGCTGAGCGGCAAGCTCCTCCTCCTCGGGATCAGCATCACCACCTGCTGTGGCAGGCTCCTCCTCGGTAACTCGCCCGACAGGTCGACGAGCACAAATATGCAACCGTCGCAGTCGCGCAAGTGAAGGCCGATACCAGGAAAGTCGTGCATGATATGCATGTTGATCAGCGTCTCATAATAAACAAAACACATTTCTCTTCTCTGTGCGTATTGAAAGGCTCTTTCCCTAATAGGGAAACTCTATTTTTGTATTTTTTTTCTCTAATTAAAATGTATTATTTTTTTTCATCAATTTTACAATATATAGAATAAACTGAATCAATATAGAAACTGTTTTCACCTTCTCATAATAAACAAACCCCCACTGAGTTAGTGGCAGAGACTCAAACTGTTTTAAAGATGAGGACTTATTGGTAAAAAAATCATTTAATGGACTCATTTTGACTATAAAAACAATACAATCTTCAACAAAACAATAAAAATAAATAAAACTTTTTGATGGAAACCACCGGGAAAAAAAAGAGAAAGAGAGAAGTGGAAACAATAAACATACTAAAAAACACACATTGGGCTTCATTTGCCAAGATTAATTACTATAGTCCATCAGCACTAACTTTGTTGAACCTCATTAGTTTTCTTAAAAGTTTTTCTTATAACTTAAAGTGGAATGGTGACTCATGAAGACACAACGATGGTGGTGTGACGATGGATATTGCATGGCTATGTGGTTGTGTAGTGACGCAACAACTCCATGTCGTGTAATGTGTAATGGAGCAGAGATACTCAGGATTCAGTTGTCACAGGATTCAGGTGTCATGTCCTTGTAAAAAAAATATGCTTTTTTACTATCATATTTTGATATTATAACTCAAATTCATCTAATAACATGATGCCATTTTTTATTATTTGTATTTTTCATTTATACGCCACATTAAATCAACAATCTACCTATCATATTTTATATTTTTTTTACTTTGAACATATTAGATACACAAGAAAATCGTCTAAGTTTTACTAAACGATCATTCGCATCTATATATAACTAGGAATTTTTAGCATATTGTGCCCCTGGGCGAGCGCCCACATTGCCTCTCCCTAGAGCCTCCCCTGAGTGGAGATCGAGTTACATTGTCCTTGTGCATTTGCTTCATTTGCAAAAGTTAAAGATTTCCTATATCCTAATCCTTTTTTCTCAATGACTTATGTCTACAGGGTTGGTCTAAGGGTGGGTGAGCCGCACCCCTAGCCGGGGCTCGTTTTTTCCCGCCGGGACACTTAGCTTTATATATATATATATAGATATATATATACACACATTTGTTTTTTAACTATATACGTTTTAGTCATTTCATTAGTTGTTTTTTACTAGCACTTAGTTGTGGATGTTTTACATGTGTTCGTGTGCAAAAGGAGCAGAAATTGAGGCTAGATCATGAAAAATGGAGCACACGGGAAAAGGCATGGAAAGAAAATGAAAAATAAAAATAAGGAAAAAATGTTCTTTACGCCACGCGAAGAACCCCTTGAAGAGCTTTGTGACATGCGAGGATCAGGAAAACTAAAAAATCTAAGCCCGATTATTTTGCCTTTCATGCCACGCGAAGAGAAGAGAAAAAGCCCTCGCGACATGCAAGGGCAATCATAATTCGTAAAAGCCCTAATTGATTGATATAGTCATTTTTCCCATTTTCTTTGACATAACCTACTTCCAAACGAAAAGTTGAGAGCTTTGGGGCAATTTTAGAGTGGAGAAGCCGGATCAGATCAAGAAATGAAGTTTGAAGTGGTTGGTCAAGCCTATTCGGTTTATGTTTGTGATTCTCTTTTGTTTAGTTTGATCTTTGGACATACTAGCATAGTTGTCGGATGGTTTTAGTTATTGTTAGTGTCTTGTGGGTTCGATATACGGGCTTCCATTAGGCTTTATTACATTCGATAGGAACACTTCCCTGTCATTTTGGTCTAGTTTTGGGTTTTACAAAGTTTAACTAGAGTGTCTATGTTAGTTGTTAGTTAGATTTTAGTAGACCTTATTCAATACATCAATACATATTTTTTTTAAATTATAAAACCAAAATTGGGAACACTATATAACACATTAACACATCAAAACTTATTGGACCATCCTTTCAAACATTAAAACAATAAAACCTCACAACTTATTAGCTGGACTCAAATAAAAAATTAAATATATAACAATAATAATAACATTCAACATCATTTAAAAATTATGAAAGAACAATGATGACATCACAACAGCAACAGACGCGACCCAACACCAGCCCACTGCCCACCGATTAGCTATTACGATGTGTCATCCTAATAATACGATTTTACTATGTGTATTGTTATGATGTTGATAGTCCTTTTAAAAAATGGTTTATATAATTCGTTAGGGCCTTTTTTGGGTCATACAGGGTACTTGAATCTTAAGGACCGAATTTGTATGTCAAGCAACATAAACCAACAACTTGGATGGGTATGGTACAAAAAACTCTACGTCTGCGCAAAGTACCATACCCTCATAATGATAACATATCACAAGAATAACCTTGCACGCAACACGCAACGGTACACCATTCTTGAAACCAGCAGGTTGCCTAACAAACCTTGCGCATCTTGCGCAACAACAAGTTAAACCTGGAATTGCAGGTCCTTGATGCGCTGATTGATCAAACCTCCAGCCGCAAATTCCTAAAACCTTGCACAAGGCCAAGACTAAGATGAGAGCAACTCATAGTCTTGAGAACAAAAGGACCTAATCTCTACAACTCTGCGTTGGCCAAAAAGCACTGGTAAGGCCACGCGGAAAGGAGAAACGCAAAGAGGCATTGACCAAGTACAAGGGTACAAAGTGGTAGAGCTGTGACCCAATAACCGCTCGGCAGGTTGTGCCAGACCTCATCGCATGATGAACAATCATGTAGAGGGCAGACTGTACGCAAAGACGTACACGTGGCAGCAACCAACTAACCCCAGCGACTGTCACACGATCTCCACTACCGATGGATGACATGTCCAACAACAAGGACAACTGCCAAGACACGTGGCTCCATTCACCATGCGCCAAGCGCACCTCCTGCCAGAGACCATTAACAGTCGTCGCAGAGGAGACAGAATATATATTCCTGGTTATCGGTTCCAGGCCCAAGGCCCATCAGCCCACCTCCTACACATATCTCTTCGGCTATAAAATAAGGATCACACCACAAGGTAACACACACTGTTTGGAGCTCACTCGCTAATTACTTGCTTATCACTTTGCAAATCCCGATACTTATTCTCACGCCAGAGTGTGGTCACGGAGAAAACCCTCCCCCTTTCTTCTGTGATGAGGCTAACGACGCTTCTAGTTTTGCAGTGAGCTTGAAGCAAGATTATTCCGACAAGCAAGCGAGAGATAACCCTTTATGCAGAGACTCTGATCCATAACCCAGATATCTACGAATAGCTTTTGGAACCAGTGTTTCTTCATTGGCGCCATCCGATTTTTTCTGCTTCTTGCATTTGTCTCTCATTCGTTTTTTCTGAATCTCATTTTCAAATGGCTGACATCCCATCAAGTGTACCACGAGGTCTTTGGGCCGAGGGCAAGAACCTAGTTCATGCCCCTCGAACTGACGGACAAGTGGAAAAAGGTTCTTCCGGAAATGCCGGTGTTCACCACGACTCAGGTTGTGTGAATATCCCGGTAACTCCTGTAATTCAAGTGAAAACTCCCTTTGTACCAATCACATCAATTTTACCTCTGGGTGAAACTCCGGTGTCTTGGTACATCAAATCTCAAATGGCCCTGAATGCCGTTTATGCGCAACTCTGTGTGCAAACTAATACATCTGCTACGCCGGCGCAACCGGCCACAACTCACGTGCATTCCTCGCCTGCACCACGAGTACTAAGTTACGACTCGCCGGCCGGAACGAGTGTTCTCTCACACCTCCGTACCAGGGAAATAGAGTATTCCCATTCGCTGCCAAAATATGAGTCAAACACTCATAGGCGAGCATCTATTCATTCACGGATGGGCCCGCACCCACTAGAGAGGTGGGACACCCAATGTGAAGAAGTAGATAGAACATATGGCGAGGGTGACAGCGCCAGCGTGTTCCACCGGCTGCCTAAAGATCACACCGCATACATGCCTACGCCATGGGCTGTGTACAACCCAGAGGCGGAGTATAACTACAACCTGATCTACAAGCCATCTGAAGCAGCTGAACACTCGAAGTTCATGAAGGGGATCGCGCTCGCCCCACTTGAACACGCGAAACTACCCTTCAATGTGGGAAAGTTCAATGGGTTGACAGACCCAGATGACCACATGCGCTTGTTCACTGGCGCGGGTCTCATCGGAGGTTGGATGTTGCCCATGTGGTGTCACCTTTTTGTCCAAACTCTTACAGGTGCTGCGCGCCAATGGTTTGACAACTTACCCACAGGTAAGCTCACCTCATGGAACGATCTCAAAGATAAGTTCCTGACTCATTTCAGCCAACAAATACGGTACGTCAGAGATTCTTCTGACGTCATGAATATCTGGCGGCGGGATGATGAAAGTCTGGAAGATTTCATCACCCGCTACAACAAGGAGGTGTTGGAAATCGGTGACATGCACGAAGACCTGATTCGTGCACAATTTAAATATGCTGCCGCTGTGACGAGATGATAGAAGTCTTGTCAGGAACCTCTGGCCTCCAAAAAAGCTGGGAGAAACTAATGGCGGCAGCAAAGGTCTACGCGCAGACGGAGCGCAACCTAAACTCCAACCGACCTCCTCTACCTCAGTACCGTCCGCAAGACATGAGTAGGAGTTTTGCGAAGAAGAATAAGAAGAGTGGGAAGGAGTCCAACCAAAACCCTTCCTACTCACCGGTCGATGTGCACGCAACGATAAATAAGATTGCTACTCAAAGAGCAATCAAGCAAGATAACCGCGATCGACAATGGACGCCACTGACGAAGTCCCCGACGGAAGTGCTCAGCACAGAAGATCACCAATTTAAGCAGCCACCACCGATGAGAAACAAAAGAGGTTAAGAACCCAACCTTTTTTGCGATTATCACAAAGATACAGGGCACACGACAAAAACTGCATCAGCTTGCGCACGGAAATAGAAAAGGCGCTGAAGTGTGGGAAGCTCACCCATCTGCTTCAAAACATGCGCAAGGAAGTGCGCCAAATTACTCACGGCAATGAGGGCCTGAGTAGTAAGAAAATGAAACAAGCATTTGTTCATACGATACAAGGTGGTCCAGCGCGCAAGTGCAACCATCAGAAGAGTTGTACGCCACATTGGCGTGAACAACAACTAATCTTCCCCATAGTTCCCGGGGGCCCACAGGAGGAACATCCGGTTGTGATAACTGGCATCTTTGGCCATTATCACACCGACTACATGTTCATCGACCCGGGAAGCTCTATGGACATTATCTATGAACAATGCTTCCAACAGTTGGACCCATTGGACAAGACGCGCTTGGAACCGGTCGATTTCCCACTGACTGGCTTCTGCAATGAAGCCGTTTTTCCGCTGGGTCAAATCTCTTTCCCGGTACTCTTTCTGATGGACGACACTCGCACACGGTCTCTGTCAACTTCATGGTAATGTCAGCAACATCGCGCCATGAAGTGTTACTAGGCCGTCGCGCCCAAAGAGAGTTCAACATGATCACCTCTACTCCTCATGCTGCTTGCGGGTTTCCAACGGAAACCGGAGTGGCAATCATGTATTCGAGGAAGGAGGTCATGTCCATCGTAGAAGAACCGGCGGTGAAGGTACCGAAGTCATCCTCAAATGGTGAGCAAGAGAAATGGGTACTCAACAACAAGTACCCGGAACAAACGGTGTTATTAGGACCCGCCATGACCCCTGCAGTCAAAGCGCGGCTTAAACAACTCTTGTTCCACAATCTAGACATTTTCGCATGGTCACCAGCAGATATGACAAGGGTACCAAGAGAGATCACAGAGCATGCGTTGCACACATTTCCTTCAGTTGAGCCGGTTATTCAGAAAAGCACAGTTTTGGGCCTGAAAAAACTCGCGCAATGAACGAGCAAGTTTCAGAGCTCCTCTAAGCCGGAATCCTCAGAGAAGTGCGTTACCAAACGTGGGTAGCCAATCCAGTCATGGTCTAGAAGAACAACTACGGTTGGCGCATTTGCGTCGATTTCAAAGATCTGAACAAAGCATGTCCAAAAGACTGCTACTCTTTGCCGAAAATCGACAAAAAGATGGACTCCCTCGCTTCATTCAGGTGGAAATGTTTTCTTGACTGCTACAAGGGCTACCACCAAATTCAAATGAAGAAAGAGGACGAGACAAAACCGCTTTCCGCACGGACAAAGGGAATCTTTTGCTACACAAAGATGCCCTTTGGGTTGCTCAACGCGGGAGCCATCTACCAGCGTTTGATGGACCATGTTTTCGGAGATGACATTGGTGAAACCGTGGAAGTGTACATTGATGACTTGGTCATCATGAGTCCGGACGAGGAAAGGATGCTGATAAACATTCAACTTTTGCATCCGTGCGCAAAGCCAACTTGAAGTTGAACCCCAGGAAGTGCTCGTTTGGAATGGAGGAAGGTAAATTTTTGGGATTCATTGTCACACACGATGGTTTCAAAGTCAATCCTGAGAAGGTGGAAACAATTCAGCGTATGCCTTCCCCCTCGACCATCAAGGAAACACAACGGTTGGCGGGGCGACTGACTGTGCTGAACAGGTTCTTAGCCCCTCGCGATGAAATCCTTCCCATTCATCAGCACCCTGAGAAATTGTGTATAGCAACCAAGTTTCATTGGACTCCGGATGCGGAGAAAGCCTTCCAACAGATGAATGAATGCTTGATTCAGTTGCCTACACTCACGGCACCGCAAAAGAACGAGCCACTGATCCTTTACCTTTCCGCATCGGGTATCGCTCTGGGTGCAGTCTTGTTAGTAGAACGCGCAGGATTCCAAACTACAATATACTATGTCAGCAAAATGTTAACTGACCCAGAGACAAGATATCAATGATGGAGAAGCTTGCTCTAGCTTTAGTCCACGCACCCCGCAGGCTGCGTCGGTATTTTTTAGGCCACGCGATCACAGTTCTCACGAACTATCACCTGGGCCAAGTTTTGTCTAAACCGGACATATCTGGCCGTCTGGCGAAATGGGTGATTGAGCTTGGTGGACACAATATTGTGTACAAACCATGCCCTACTATTAAAGGCCAGATACTAGCCGATTTTATCACGGAAGGGCCAAGCAATAAAGTGCAAGAGTGTGAAGCTGTACAGAATCCAGTGCCTGTCACAGACGACCGTGCATGGATACTTCACACTGACGGCGCATCCAATGATGATGGCGCAGGGGCGGGTCTCCGTATAATAAGCCCTGATAACCAGGAGTTCACCTACGCCATCAGATTAGACTTCAAAAGCACAAATAACGAAGCCGAATATGAAGCGTTTCTGGCAGGTCTTCGGTTAGCCATCAAAATGGGGGCTAAGAATTTGAAAGCGCGTGTCGACTCTCTTTTGGTTGCAGGGCTGATCAATGGCCTGTACGATGCAAAGAGCGAAACGATGGCCCTGTATCTTGAACATGCACAGTTATTGATAACCAAATTCCAAAGTTTCAAAATAACCCACATTAACCGAAGCGAGAATAAACATGTCGATGCGCTTAGCAAACTGGCTGCTACAGGCTTCAAACACCTCGCGCGAGAAGTGCGCATCAAGGTGCTCAAGAACCCTTCCATTCCGTTGCGTCAAGTAAACATCATAGAAATAGGAAATCCTTCCTTGATGTCTCCCATCATCATGTTCTTGCAGTATGGGATCCTCCAAGAAAACAAGGCGGAAGCAAGAAAGGTCCAGAACAAGGCACTGAACTACGAAATGGCAGACGGAATCCTTTACCGAAAGTCATACCTTGGACCACTCCTCAGTTGCGTTGACCCACAAGACGCGCAATACTTGATCAGTGAAATACACGAAGGGTTATGCGGAATTCATGTCGGTCCGCGCATGGCAGTCGCGAAGATCATAAATGCCGGCTACTATTGGCCCGACATGCACTTAGATGCAGTCGAAACGCTGCGGAAATGTGCATCATGTCAGCGAAACGTGCCTAAGACGTTGCACCCCAAAAATCCCTTGATCATAGTGACAACATCATAGCCCTTCCAACAATGGGCAATCGATATGGTGGGACCTTTCCCTGATGCCCCAGGTACTATAAAGTTCATAATCGTAACCGTACCAAGTGGGTAGAAGCAAAGCCCTTGCATCCACCACACAATGGTAGTTCGCAAATTTATTTAAGAGCACATCATTTGCCGCTTTGGGTTACCCCTGTGCATTGTCAGTGATAATGGCCCCAATTTTGCTGCTGAAGAGCTACAATGGTGGATGGAGGAAATACATATAGAACATGTGTTCACTTCGGCCGCGCATCCCCAAGGGAACGACCAGGTGGAAAGCATAAACAAAAGTATAGTCGAAGGGATCAAGACGAGACTGGGGACGGCGCGGAGAGGTTGGGTAGATGAGTTGCCAAGTACCCTTTGGGCTCATCAAACCATGCCAAAAACCAGCACTAGCGAGACACCATTCAGCCTGGTTTATGGGACGGAGGCAGTTATTCCCGCTGAAATATGCCTCCCATCACCGCGCATGGTTGCTATGCAAAGCCAAAATACTGAGGAAGAGCACAGGCTCGACTTGGACTTCCTAGAAGAAAGGCGTGAAAACGCTGCAATCAACGAAGCAAAGTACAAGTCCAAGCTCGAAAAATACTACAATACGCGAGTCCGCATTTGTACCTTCCTACCTGGCGATTTCGTTTTAAGAGACAATGAAGCGTCCAACGCGGAAAGTCCAGGAAAACTCGCGCCTAAGTGGGAAGGCCCATACAAAATCCATGAAGTCCTAGGAAAAGGTGCTTACACCCTCAAACGTTTGGACGGCACAAACATTCCTAGGACCTGGAATGCGCAACAGCTAAGGCGGTGCTACCTGTAATCTAAGCATGTTCAAATGTCAAGGCTTCACGACTCATCCATATTCGCGCCGCAAACTAGCGAAACTATGATCTAATTTTGTCAATTTTGTACACGGCTCTTACGCCTTATTGTTAATACAAGACAACTGATGCATGGTTTTCATTATTTAGACATTTCGTTTCAAATGCGCGAAACCTCTTTGGGTATACGCAAAAACACCATGGTACAACATGACTCATAAACAAAATTCACTACCTACTGTATGCGCATGGGATGTGACGTTCATACACGAGTTCGTTACCAGTTTTATTCGCTCTACCTACACAAAGTTGTTATGTTCATACAACTATTGTAACTTCAAATAAACTTTCATTTCATGTCAAAAAGAGTATAACCATCAAGCGCGATGCGCAATTACATTCAAATATAACATTCAGCAGCTTACAAACATTCAACATTCTACCCTACCTTCGAATTCTTCAACCTCCGCAACATCTTGAAATATTTCTTTCAGTCGATCCACATAATCATCATCCTGGAGTGCCTCACTTACAAGATCCATCACAGGCAGTTGAAGATGATCGCACTCTCGCTTCGCCTTGGAGAAGCCAGCTTCGGTATCGACCCCACGAGTGGAAGCGCGGCTTGTATCCCGTTGAACGCCCAATGCACGAGTCACATGGTGTGCGCACTCGGCGTAGCCCTACCCGTATCTATCATGGCATGCTGTGACCATCAGCTTGGCCACAACACTATCCAACTCCACTGAGTTCAGGATAGAGTTTGTGATCTGCACATGCAAGGAAAGTAGAATGAGAATCAAGATAAATTGATCAAAATGACAACAGAGAACTTACATTGATAACTCCATGCTGTTGCATCCATAACATGTTGTTGGTCAGGGGCTCCAGCAGACTCTCCACGGTGGTGCGGGCCGCTTCTGAATTTTCCAAATTTTCCTCGCCCTCGCCACCTTTGCCTCCGCCAAGCGCAACTTCTCCAGATCCTCCAAGTGCCTGCGCTGCAGTTCGACTTTTTCGACCAAGGCAGCTTGTTTTTCTTCGCACTCTCTAGTGCCACGCAAGCCTCCGCCTAATCACGTAATAACAAGGTTAGTCTAAAAACCTCTTGATCCTGTAAAATAAGAAAGGCAGTTTTTACCTCTTTCCGCTCGCTCCGCTCATGGTGCAATCTGGCCTCTTCGATCGTAGCAGAGGCTACCTCCCTCTCTTTCTTTAAGCGCTCTACCTCCGCGCGCATCTTCACCATCTCATCTCTTAAGGATTTTTTCTCGTTGTCGTCTCTTTTGCAGGCCTCCCTCCACAACTTGCGCTCCTCAGCAAGTGTGGCAGCGGAGCCTTCTACCTTCTTCTTCCACCACAGGACGGACCATTATTCGGTACGTTGAGCCTCGATGAATTTGGCTCTTTTAGCCTCGAGCTCTAGTTTTTGCGCAGCCACTTGTGTAGGTCCCCTAATCCGTATGGATCTTGACAGAATCGTCTATCTAATCTAGAGTGCGGAATCTCCTAGATCAGATTTCACAGAAACAATAAGAACATGAACACGAACACAAAGAATTCCTTCAAACCGTCTTCTATTGATTATCTAACACAAAGTGTTTACAATCGATTCAAGACTCTCTCTCTAAAACTCTCTGAAGCAATTCTCTCTGCAACAAAACAATAGAACCAACAACCTTAACCCTAATCACAACCTCCCTATATATAGAGATAGGTTATGCTCATGGGCTAGGGTTTCCTACATGGACTGCTAATGGGTTTAAAGCCCAATTCGCCTACCATGCTTTAAATTGTGTCTAGTTTAGCCTAATTACTTCTAATTCACTAATACAAAACTAAACCCGCTAACCGTATATCATTTTACTAATTACAAGATATCCAAAGACCAAATCTATGCTGCTGTCACAAATATGCACCAACAAACTCCCCCTTGACAATAGCTTCATAAAATAACTTAGTCTTCAGTCTTCTTGCAATCTTCGACATCTTTGAAAAACGTTGGTCTTTGGATAGCTTCAGCTTTAATAGCTTCTGTCAGCAACAGACTCCCCCTAAGCTGATGTATCCAATCACCAAATCTTCTAAATCGTTAGCGTTTGAGTAAACTCTAGTTTAGTCCTTGCATAGCAATCTTCAAACTCTTCAACTTTCTTTGTCTGCAATGTAGAAAGGAGGTTCTACCATGCATCCAAGCAAACTCCTCTTCACCAACCTTCTCAGCAACACACTGCTACAATCTGTATACTATAAAACAAACATCTCGAGAAACCATAAGAATTTTTCAACACAAGTTAAACAAATTATTATTATTCAAGAGATAGTAAAACTGTATCACAGATTAAGCACTTCTCAACTCAAATCAAACACTTAAAATTTTAAACACCATGAACCTGCAAGATCTTAAAAAAAATTTTGAACTCAACTTCAAACATCGTCTCCCCCTATCGGTAACAACTCCTCACGAACAACCAATATCCGTCCAATAAGAATTTACAAGAAAATGAAATATTTTTGGATTTTTATATTTTCTGAAAGCAAATAAATAACGAAATAATAAACACTCTATTTTTGTGAGATTCACCAGTAAGAAGATCATATCAGCAACATCAAACTGTTTTCACACTATTTGATAATTCTATATGCAATATTCATGAAAAACAGTTCAAGACGATTACCAGTATTGTTTATCCACTTAAACAAAATACATGAACATTTCAAGTACCATTACCTCGTGAATAGTTTAGATAGTTCATACTGATATACTAGTGAGTCCCACTTCAGGACATACCCCCGCGATCAAGGTATGCAAAAAAAATTCATCGTAGTAGGTGAGTATACCGAAATTCATCCTTTTGAATTACAACGTTAGATAATTAGTGATCAGGTCAGTACTTCCGTACAGCAAAGAGACCAAATTATCCAACGAGGGCTAGGACAAATACCAAATTTTGGTACGATTTATGCATTTTGCACATTTGAATGACTCTATAGGAGAGCTTCTTCAATTTCTGGGATTTGGCATTTTAGCTCTTTTAAGATATCCTTGTAGTGCCTAGGTCAGCATATATCTAGATGCAGCAGAAGGACAACCATGATACCCCAGATGAAATAACGACATAAAGACCTAAAACCTCAGATTTTGGCAATCTATCAACGCAAGATTTAAGGTTATAAAACCATACGCCACTGATATGTTACCCACTCATACACAATTTATTATACTTGTATCACAAAGGTAAGTTGATCATTTCATGCCTTTTGCCTACTGGTACATCATATGATGAAGCTGCTATCACACTTAAGCAATTTTACTTTTAATTTCAGTGTGACAGTCTAACTTGCTGATGTACTATCATTTCTTCTTTTTCACACAGTGAAAACTCATTTTTGATTTTCTATTTTATGTTTTTAATTTTCTATTTTTTTTATTTTTGAAAAGCAGTAAATTATTTACAAACTATTTTTATGGAAAAATGGTTATTCAGGATTCCTCATCCCATTGAGTTCGACTAAATGTTCAAAACGAGCAATGTCAAATGCTTTTGTGTAAAGATATGCAAGGTTATCTAGTGTGTCGACTCGATGCAGTTCAATTAATTTCTTTTCAGCACAATCCCGTATAAAATGATGACGAATGTCAATATGTTTTATGCGACTGTGTTTTACGGGATTGTTGGTGATTGATATAGTGGCATTATTGTCTATCATAATAGGAGTACGAGTGAAATTCAAACCATCGCGCATCTGCTGTTGGATCCAGAGAACCTGAGAGTAATAGCTACCCGCAGCAATATATTCAGCTTCACACGTAGAGGTAGACACGCAAGACTACTTCTTGCATTTCCATGACACTAGCCTCCCTCCTAAGAATTGACACCCACCTGTGGTAGACTTCCTTGTAGATTTGCATCCTCCAAAGTCCGAATCAGTGAAAGCAACAAACTTCAAATCACTAGCAGCTGGATACCATAACCCAAGTTTAGGTTTCCCCTTCAAGTAACGAAGAATCCGCTTCACCGCTTTCATGTGGGACTCCTTTGGATTCGCTTGATATCTGGCACAAAGACATACTGCGAACATGATGTCGGGTCTTGAAGCAGTCAAGTACATCAGAGAACCAATCATTGCCCTGTATTGAGTTTGATCAACATCCTCCACACTCTCATGATCTGGACCAAGATTGTGATTCTCACAGATAGGTGTATTGAAAGTAGCGCAATCCTCCATTTTGAAACGAGACAAAATGTCATACACATACTTCGTCTGATGTATAAACAACCCATCCTTCTTCTGTTCAACTTGTAAACCCAGAAAGTAGGATAATTCACCCATCGTACTCATCTCAAACTTGCTCTTCATTACCTCTTCGAAATCATGACACATGTTCTCATCAGATGACCCAAAAATGATGTCATCAACGTATACTTGTACCAGCAGAAAGTCTTCCTTCTTCCTTTTAATGAAAAGTGTACTGTCAATCTAACCTCTTTCAAAACCATGTTTTAACAAATGTGCTGACAGTGTTTCATACGACGCCCTAGGTGCCCGATGCAACCCACAATGCCTTATCAAGTCGATAGACTCGATCTGGATAGTCTGGATCAGTAAACCCGTCTGGCTGTGAGACATACACCACTTCTTGGACTTCCCTGTAAAGAAATGCACTCTTCACGTCAAGTTGGTAAACTTTGAAGCCCTTGAATGAAGCAAAAGCTAGGAACAAACGAATTGCTTCCAACCTTGCTACTGGTGCAAACACTTCACTGTAATCAATCCTTTCTTGCTGATTGAACCCTTTTACCACCAACTGAGCCTTATTCCTTATTACGATCCTTCGGTCGTCTTTCTTGCACTTAACACCCACTTAGTGCCTATTTCTTTCTCTCCTTCAGGTAGATCAACTAGCTCCTAAACCTTCAACTTCTTGAACTGAGCTAGTTTCTCTTGCATAGTTTCTACCCAACAATTGTATTTGAGAGCCATATGAACATTTTTCGGCTCCTCTTGGGCAATAAAGCAACTATACAAACACTCATGAATCAACCCAGTCTTCTGAATCGAAGTAAACAAACGGGAACCTTCGAGCACACCTCTTCTTGTCTGAACACCTGCAACAGCATCACCAATGATGTTTTCAACTGGATGATCTCTGTGTACACGTGTGGTAGCAATGGTGTCAACAACCAGATTATCTCCCATATTAGATCCAACCTCCCCTGAATATTAGCAAATGGATTTGTGAAATCCTCCCCCTGAATAGGTTCAGACTCACTATCAGTGGAGTCCTCTGGAGCTGCACTGGAAGAAGTTTCTGGAGCATCTGTCATCGATATACTCGATCTAGGCATGAAGTCACACTCTCCATCCTTACTGATCACAGTATGGATCACTTGAGACTCATCTGCATTAGAAAAATCAGGAATATTAAATGATTTAAAAACACTGTCATAATCATATAATATAGGAGGACCACTCGTTGATTGTTGAGGTGAGTAACTAGTGATTTCCATGTTAAACACCACCTCAATTTTACCAGTTTTTAGATTAAAAACCCTTTTATTCGGTGTTCCAGGCATATAGCCTAGAAAGTAACCCTGATCAGCTACCTCACCGAATTTTTGCTTATCTTTGTTTCACACAATGGTGCAGGGTAATCCAAATGGTTCAAAGCCTTTTAAGTTTGGTTTACGGTTAAACAACAGTTCGTGACATGTTTTGTTAAACTGTTTAACCGTCAAAACTTTGTTCAGGACATAGCAAGCTGTGTTCACAGCTTCTCCCCAGAAAAGAACTGGAAGCTTTGAATCAGATAGCATAGTCCTTGCGGCTTCAATCAACGTCCTGTTCTTCCTCTCAGCGACTCCATTCTGTTGAGGTGTATAAGGAGCAGAATATTGATGTTCAATTCCCTTGTGAAGACAATAGAGATCCAGAACTTGATTCTTGAACTCCGTGCCATTATCACTCCTTATCCTCTTGATCCGTGCATCATGGACATTTTCCAATTTTGTAAAAAGATCTATCAGCATCTCCGCTGTCTCATCTTTAGTACCTAAAAAGAAAACCCATGAATATCATGAGTAATCATCAGTGACAACAAACAATAGTACTTTCCACCTATGCTCCTTACGTTCACTGGACCGGATAGATCCATATGAAGTAATTCATAAGGGACATCTATGGAATTTACTGTTTTAGACTTGTGAGGTTTCTTATGATGTTTTCCCTTTTGACATGGAAGACATTTATCTTCCACGTGAAACCTCTGCACTGGCACCCCTTCCACTAAACCATTTTTAATAATATAGTTCATTTTTCGATAGTGGATGTGGGCCATGCGTCTGTGCCACAACAATGACTCAGCCTCAGATGCTTTTGATAGTAAACACGTGACCACAGTGGAAGAATCCTTAGCACACATGTCCATGACATAAGTGTCATTTCTTCTTGGCGCTCCCATCACTATCCAGTCATCCAGTATCACCAAACCAGGTTTCAACACCAAGGCTTCAGACTTAGTAAAGTGGACCGAGTGACACTTGTCGCAGACTTGAGACACACTTATCAGATTGTGCTTCAACTGCTCAGCATAGTTCACTTTGTCCAGTGTGATCTTCCCGTTGGTCACTTTTCCTCGACCGGTAATGTGCCCTCCTTTAGCACCTGCAAAATTCACATATCCACCATCTATATTCTCAAACTCAGTCAACAGCCTCGCATCCCCCGTCATGTGCCTGGAGCAGCCACTATCAACATACCACAAGTTGATAATCCTCCTTAGCAGCTCCTGCACCACCAACAAAAATTAGTTAGATTGGGGGACCCAAACCTTAATGGTCTTGGGTCTTCCAGATTCATCAATCATAGGAACATCCATCCACTATCCATCACTCCTAACAGGAGTCTTGGATCTTAGATCTGTTGATGGAAATGGTTTTTGATTTCCACTAGGTCTGTGGTCCTGAGGTTTCCTAACCATGTTTGGACTTTGTGACCTTTGAAAATTATGATTTTGGTTCCATGAATTTTGATTATGATAATTTCTAAAGCCATCGTTATAAAAATTTCGACTACCAATATTCTGGTATCGTTTTTGATATTGACCTTGACTTCTGAAATTATTTGATGGACCATTAAAGTTATTCAGTCTTGGTGAACTACTTCCAGATCTATCATATCTTCTCGATGTAGAAGCAGGCTGAAATCTTTGTTGATTTCTTTAAAAATGAGGAACTTGGTGAGCTCCTTTTTCAACCTTATCTACACCAGTAGCAACACTTTGTTGCCTGGTAACAGATATCTTTGGTGAGTTAACCTTCTTCTCACCATCACCACTTTTTGCTGGTGATTTTTCTCTCTGTTTCTCACTTACCTGTGCTTCACTCTTTTTGTTAGGTTAGCAGCTAGCTACATGTCCTTTTTCATGACATTTGAAACACAATTTTCTAGCCGAAGACTTCTTAACTGAAGCCACTTGCTTCGATTCATCAGGCGATAATGATGATGATGATGATGCCTTTAACAAAAAATTGTTTTTGATTCTTAGGGTGTGTATTTTTTGTATTCAAAACTGGTTCCCTGTTATTATCCTTCTTGGCATTCTTAGAACCATCAACACTTCCTGATGTGGAACTACCAGGTGTAGTTGACACAAAGTCTGTAAGCTCTTCTTCATCTGGCAAGAAAGAATAGTGGTGACCAAGAGGTGGTGGAACTTCATTCAAACCTTTGAAGCCCACACAAGTCTTGTCATTACTCTTCTTCAGGCCATTCATCATGTGTTTCATGACAAAATATGAATCTCTGAATTGATTTAATTTCTTTTCAAGTTCACAAATTTTAAGTTGTGCATCAGACAACTCTTTGCACTTTTCAGAAACCTCTTTTGTTTTCTCACTCATCGTATCATGAGCTAAGTCAATAACTTGAAGTTTTTCATTAAGCTTATAGGTTAGAATATTAATTTCTTCTTCATAACCTTTAATTTTCTCCAAGTATAAAGACTCATTTCGTTTTACGAAAAAGTTTGTTTCTTCTAGGTTCGAGAGCTCATTTACCATACTTTGGTTTTGATTGGTTAACCTGTCAACCTCACTTTGTAGTTCACAACACTTCAAACAAACAGAACTACCAGAGTTAGAACATACCCCGCCTGTTGATTTGCGTAGATCAGCCATGAAAGCATCAAAATCAGCAACCATCTTCTTCTCTGTAGCAATTTGTTCTCCATCAGCTTTCTCAGCTACATTCTCTTGCTCTCCCTCAGCACCAGCTTTCACTTCTTCATCAACCCCTGGAACTATCTCAGCCATGAACGCCTGTGAGGCGTTGTTATCACTCTCCAGATGAACACTCCAATCATAAGAACCCTCTCTAGCAGTAGAAATCAAGGCCTTTGATCCGGTGTTGTTTGACACATTCCTGTTGCTTGAACCATGACCAGGAGATTCTTGAAAGGATGAACTAGAACGAGATTCAGACTTGGCTCTTTGACACTCTCTAGCGAAATGTCCGTAGTTGTGACAGTTGTAGCACTTAACTTTCGACTTGTCAAAGCCCACACTCTTGCCAACGAACTTCCTGCCCGTTCCGTTCATGAACCTCTTCACCCTTCTAGAAATCATGGCCATCTGCCATTGCAAATCCATCTCCTCTAAGTCATCAGGGTCGATCTGATCATAATCTTCATCAAACGTAGCAGGATCAGGTATTTTTCCCTGAATATAGTTCTCGTAATAAGCAACAAAAGAAGCAAGCAACGCCAGGTGTTCTTCAGCACTTTTGCACTCAGAGGCATAGACTTAGAATTGTTGTTACTTGATTGTTGTCTCTTAGCCCCTGACGAGCCTCCTGAAGCAGCAACAAAAGATATTTCTCCATCAGAATTTGTCACGACCTGTTCATTCTCACATGAGAGAAACGCAGTGTCACACCCCGACCCGCAGCGGAATAAAAGTTGGGGCATGATTGGGTTATCACCAAAGCTCATGATATTTACTAATAAGTTTCATATTTATTAAATTGAAATTAAACTTCAAATATTCAACAAATTCATACAAACACAAACATATAAAACAAGAGAGTGTTCCAAACGGAATAACTTGTTCATTCTTCTAAGGCCATCCTATGTGTTTCTTTCCACAGCTTGTTCACATGTATCATGCGTAAAACAGGAAATTTTGGGTCAACAAAAGTTGACGAGTGAACCTTGATAAAACATTTAAATAATTGTGTTTTATTGTTGTTTAAATAAAATTGTGCATGAATCATGTGTGAACAGATGCATATAAATAACAAATCACAAACCACATTGTATGAACATATGACATGATGAATGATGTATTTGAGATCAAGGCTCAATCAAACGGAGCCGATCTAATGAGGTACTTGATGCTCAACCCGTATCCCACGAGGAACTGATGGGCCTAATGAAATGATTGCACTGAAAATGATAAAGTGTATCCACATCTAAACCACATATCAACTATACACATTTGATCACGAATGATATTAGCACAAGTGTTAAATAAATAAAGGAAATTGTACGACACATGATACACCCCAAAACATGATTAAAACGGGGAATTTGTAGAGATTCACTCACAGTGGGTGCGTATTCTTGAGTGGAAATGAGAGCGCACGAGTTGCGAATCTAACCGACGAAGAAGTTCTAACCTAAAATAATAATGCGATAACTCGGTAAATAAGTAAACTAATATTTTGGTTAAAAACCTTTGTTTAGATTTTAAGTAAATTTTATGTGTGTTTTATTGGTATAATAAACCCTTAGGATATGTATATATTTTCTTAAAAACAAATTACTTGATTTTTCAATAAGCCATAAATAAATAATAAGAAAAATAAGAAAAAAATAAAATAATATATATATATATATATAATTTATAAATATATTGTCAGACTGACAAGCCTGACAAGTGGGCGGTTCGATTGCTTATAAGTATGCGTGTGGTGAGGCTCGAACTTGTGACCTCTCGGTTGCGTGCACGCAGCTCTTCCGACTGAGCTACGTGTCTAACCCGAAAGAATCATGTTTTTAATTATTCTTATACTCTTCTTAAGTTCATTCAAATTTAATTAATTTCAAAAAGGTTATATTGGATCGAACCGGACGCATACAACCAGTCTCGAACCTGAGACCTCTGCTGTGACTTGCACCCAGCCCTACCAACTGGGCTGGGTGTCTAACCCGTCCATACATGGAATTAAATTATATTTAAATACTTAATATGTTATTCCAGAAATAATAAATTTTAAAAAGGTTGGAAGTGGTCGGGCCGGTGTGTGTGCACGGTTTTGAACCTGCGACGTGTGTTTATGCTTGCACACAGTCCACCACCCGACTGTGTGTCCAACCAGTTGAACTTTATAAATTAAATACATATAAACACGAGTTCACTTCATCTTCTACACTTTGAATCTGACCCAAAACCATACCCGCCCAGTTTAATTTGTTTCAATCCAGTTAGATCAATGGTATGCTATGATAATTAAGAAAAGCTCAAATGAAAAGAGTAAAAGTCTACCGAAGATCAGTAGTAGAGAAATCACGATGTCCGACGGTTGAATTCCGACGAGCAACTTCCGACATATTCGGTGGTTTTTCCGGTGAGTAGAGTTTCCTTCCGACGACTGAGGTATTGAACAGAGGAAATGGGTGTGTTTAGGTTGCGAGCATGCGACCAGTATTTATAGGGGTGTTCGAGGACTTGATTTCGGGTTTTGATTTGCTTGACAGCAAGCTCAATCGAGAAAATTTACCAAAAATGGATTTGAACGGCTGTTTACTTGAAAGCAAAACGCGTAGGTTGCCGGATAATTTCAATTTACCAAACATACACGATGTTTAGTTAGTCGGAGAGATTCAAACAAAAAGGAAAGGCGCACGATTTTAGGTTATAGTTGCAGGCTTCGCATAAACTTGAATATAAGGGAATTATGATCCTGAATATGACACGAGTGGTGTGTGCAGCGTAGTGGTGTTTGCAGTGTGTGTTAACTGGGGGAACCCGGGTTCGATCCTGGTTCACCCCCCCTCCCCTTTTGTTTTTAATTTATTATTATTTTTTTAGACAAATCATTTATTAGATAAATATTAAGTATTTAATTGATTAATTTCTTTAAATTTTAATTATTATTTTACCCTTAAACATGGATTTTCATTATATATATATTTCATTATATATATATATACACGTTGGAATGTTGTAATCAATAAGAAATAACCGAACGACTATACTTTTATTGATAAATGGGGCGGATTTTCGAAACCCGATTTACACGGATGTTACACGCAGTTGCACTATCACTTGAAGCATTGTTGGAAGATGAAGGTGTAAGACCTTTATAAATCTCCGGATCTTGAACCTGATCATAACCCGTTTCCTTCTTCTTCATATTGAGCTCATAAGCTCTCAACTTCCCAACAACCTCTTCCAAGTCTTTCTTTTCATAATCAGCTTCACCCTTTATCATCAACGTGTAAATATCCCACTTCGCAGGTAAAGCATCCAGCAACTTGTCATTTATCTCCACATCCGTGTATCCCTCTATGTCATAATTATCTATCTCTGACATCAGATGATAATATCTCGTGATAATATCTTCAAGGGATTCATTTCTCATTCCTTTGAACACAGCAAACTGTTTCTTTTGCAGATCAACCTTGTTCTTCTTCACATCGGTATTGCCCTTAGACATCTTCTCCAGGGCATCCCACATCTCCTTCGATGTTGTATAAAGCTTGAACGTATGTTTGATGCCGGGTAACGACATCTTTATAGCAGTTAAGGCCTTCTTTTCAGATTCATACATCCTCTTTTCAGCTTCAGACATGTTGACATAAGCAGTAACACGCTGTCTTCCCTCAAAATCATGCGTTGGGTTAGCGTACCCATCTTGAATACAGATCCACATCCGTGTGTCCTGATATTCAATAAAGGATTGAAACCTATCCTTCCATGTTAGATAGTTCTCTACCTTCAGCATCTTTGGAGGTTTGTTTGTGGTTCCAGCCTCATGTCCATCCTTAACAGCTCATTTAGATTTGACATATTCGACATTTTTACCGAACCGGCTCGTTAAAAACGTTAAAACTTGTCCGAAATGAGTGGTTACTAAATTATACTGTTAGACTCGTCTCGACGATACGATTCTAACGATATATATTGTCCGATTATGATTTTTTGTCCTAAAATCACACGAGTCTAACTGTCCAATCGATTCGTCAAAATTGTCTGTGGATCAATTTCTATGTCTGAAAACGTTTAACTCTGGTTACGTCAGCTGGTTAACTTTCCACCTTTTTGTATGTAACCCGGAACAGTGTAAAATCCGAAATGGTAACTCCGAATGACAATTCGAAATGAAATCCGTAACAGTAATCCGAATTACTAATCCGAGATGGTGATCCGGAATAGTGATCCGAGATGAAATCCGGAATGCACTGTTCTGATCCGAAATGGAAATCCGGAATAGTGATCCGAGATGAAATCCGAAATGGCTTTTCTGATCCGAATTGCATTGTTTTCCAGATCCGAATTGCATATTCTTGTCCGAAATTCAAGTCTTCAATCCGAAATACTTTGCTTTTTGATCCGGAATGCCTTTCTTCAATCCGAATTGCTTGCTGTTAATCCGATATAACTGCTGTTAATCCGAAATACCTGCAGAAAATCCAAAATACCTGCAAAAACCCTAAAACAGCCGTTAAAACCCTAATTCAGCCGTCACAAACTTCAAGAACAGCCTCCAAAACACCAAAAAATCCAACTTTTTCTGCTGTTACGATTCTGAACCGAGCAATAATCAAGAGTCGAATGTCTGATACCAATTGTAGGTCCCCTAATCCGTATGGATCTTGACAGAATCATCTATCTAATCTAGACTGCGGAATCCCCTAGATCAGATTTCACATAAACAATAAGAACACGAACACGAACACGAACACAAAGAATTCCTTCAAACCGTCTTCTATTGATTATCTAACACAAAGTGTTTGCAATCAATTCAAGACTCTCTCTCTAAAACTCTCTGAAGCAATTCTCTCTGTAACTAAACAATAGAACCAACAACCTTAACCCTAATCACAACCTCCCTATATATAGAGATAGGTTATGCTCATGGGCTAGGGTTTCCTACATGGACTGCTAATGGGTTTAAAGCCCAATCGCCTACCATGCACTATTCTATGTCTAGTTCAGCCCAATTACTTCTAATTCACTAATACAAAACTAAACCCGCTAACCGTTTATCATTTTACTAATTACAAGATATCCAAAGACCAAATCTAAGCTGTTGTCACAAATATGCACCAACAACTTGGCTCACTCTTGGACCATCTCTTTCTTTGCTGCTTCAAACCTCTCTTGGTCCTGATGCATGCTCCGCCACTCCATTATGATTTTATGCGTGTTGGAGGCGGAGCAAGCAGCTGACTGGAGGTACGCGCAATATGTTTGTTCGTAGCTCTATTCCGCGCGTGCACGTACCTTTGCTAGGGGAACACACCTTTAAACCACTCACGGCATGCCTGCCAGTGGCTAAACTTGTCACCCTGCCTCAACTTCCACACGGGGGTGTGGATCTCAGCAGCGCCGCCTTCAGAATATGACCTGTAATAGTAGTCACCCGGGGTTACGTCCGGCGAATCGGGGACCCTTCATCAGAAGGGCGCTCCCCAGATCCCCTAGCTTCACCCCCGGGCGCTGGCTCTGCTGCATGAGCACCCCAAGGCGCATCCTCAATCTGTTCATCACCAACCACCACCTCTTCAACCATTTCTTCAGGTGCAACGGCCTCTACATCCACCTACACCTCCGCCGCCCCAGCACTGCTCTCACCACCCTTTACACCTGATGCTTGCGCCATCTCAAAAATGGGTGGTGGCATGGAGATCTCGATCAGCACGACCGGAGTAGACGGAGGGACAAAAGCTATCTCACCCTTCCCTGCAGGATAATAGAAAGTTAAACAAGTGAAACAGGAAGAAAAATGAGGCACAAAGTGTTTACCTGGGGAAAGTTTAGCGATAGGCGCATCCAAATTCCGTGCTTCCCTATAATCTTCTTCCGCGCAACCTTTTTGGGAGGCTGCACGGCGGTATCGCCTTTAGAAGGAGCCCCAATCCTCTTGAGCGACTCAGGGCTAGACTCCACATCGATGGGGTCATCCGAGTTGGCAACCGGAATCTCCACCATCTCTTGTGGCTCCGGCTTCAGTTTCCTCAGACCTACAGGCGCAAGACCCTCCAAGGAATTAGAGACTACTACATAGTCATTCCAAGAATCAGGCACAGAAGACGTACCTTTGGGCGGGTCTGCCCTGGGTTGCGTCGGCTTCTTCACAGCCACAGCACTTGGCCCCACGCTTCTTCTTTTTAGAATCCAGGCCAACGCCCAAATTCTTTAGTGCACCTGCATCATGGCGCAACACAGTAAGCAATTTGAAAAGATGTGAACAAATAAAAAACAAAGGCTTACCACTCTCAGGCGCAGGGGCTGCAAGATTTGCGCTCCTTGGCAACTCAAAATTCCCAAGTATCTGGGAGTGCCATGAGGGTTCCTCTAGGCCGAGAGAGACATTCTCTATCCGCCCCCTCTCACGCTCGAAGGCCGCTATGTATAGCACCACCCCTGCAAAAGCGCACACAATGTTAGTTCGCACACAAGAAGACATAATGAAATAATGAACTATGGGACAGGCGCTCAGGCTTCCAAAGAAGGCTCATACCCACAACCACCAGTGCTCGCTCCGGCAACTGAACCGCAAGAATCTCTTGATACCAGGACTCCTCCGTCGGTATCGAAGATGTCTCAACAGGGATATCCTCCGCCCCCCAGAAGTGCATCCGGAAGGGAATCACGCCGGCCTTTACAAAGAAGAACTTCTGCTTCCAATCATGGTAGGACTTCGGCGAGAGTGCAGGATCTTCTTCGCTTGAATCCTGTGTTGAAAATAATAGAAGCCCAGAGAACAGTGTAACTGGTAAAACACCCGAAACCGATTAACGGTTAGGTGAATACCCATCGATCGGCATAAGAACTCGAAGTGCTTTATTCGCACCATCCTTATTGGATTGAGTTGGGAGATATGGAAGCGGTAGTGATCAAGAATGTCAAGAAAAAACTTTGTCGCCGGCAACCGGAAGTTGCCGTTGGCAAAGAAATCAAAAAATAAAGTGATATAACCGGCCGAAACGTCGGCTGCGGTTTCCCATCGGAAGGGTACCGGGCATCCCACTCCTTGGGAAACTGGAACCCGGAGACCAACCATTGGAACCTTGCTGGAGACCACTTCAACACCAGCAACGATGTGGAAGCCTCCATAGCAGAAGCACTTTCAGGACCCCTAGTAGCCATCTGAGAGAACAAGAAGATTTCATAGAGAAGGAAGAAGAATTCAGAGAAAACAAGAAGAAGATTTGAAAGCGTGCTTGTAATCCTGGAGGGATCGTCTATTTGTACCCATCGCATTTAATGCGATGGGGAAACGTGACACATCCGCAAGCCCAGCAGCCAATCCGCGGATGACGCGTGGAGGGCAAGTGGGTAACTGACGATCGCCGCGCGCGCGTGGCTGATAATTTCTCTGCCATTCATTAATGAAAAAGAAGCTGCACTGTTGACAGCATGTTGCAGCCGTCAGAGGTCACTTCCGCCTCACCTTTTTTCTCACCAACTCGCCTCAGTTCTTAACTTGCAAGTTAATTTGCCTATTGTAAACTTCTATTACTATAACCTCAGTGGTCATCTGAATCTGGTTATAATATATGTCTTTCTAATATAAACGTATCATTTAAGGCAAACACATCTCCATTATGCACTACGACCTTTGTGTCCTCCATTTATTGCCAAACTTTTATGATACAAATGCAAGACACCCCCACATTTAAGTATTATAGGATATCATCCAGATGGGGTAATGAAAACCATTTCTACATAACATTTCCGTAACTTCACTTATGACGACATTTATACACAATGATTGAACAAGATCAACCTCATTGTATCCGTGAATTCAACTCATATTGCATTATCTTACATAAGCTTCCGAACTGATTAAAGCAACCCATTGCATTGTCATAAGTTTGTCACCAGCTTAGAATAATTCTAATTTAACATCTAGAATATGCCTAGACAATGAGTTCTCGTCATTAGCTTTTCGAATAAACTTTTCAAAAGTTACATGTCTTTTCCTATAATGAATGAAAATTCTCCCTCAACTTTGTCTATACATAAATTCTTTTTGTGTTCATAAACATCTGAACGTTTAGAGTTAATTAGTCTCCGTCAAGACCCATAATTAACCAAGTACTAGTCTAGCATCCTTTATACTACAATACTTTAGCATGTGAACAGGAGACGTATCATTCTGATTCTTCACAGCCCTAAGGATATCATAATATCACTTTGTAACATTCATCCCTTGTTTAAGAAAATAATGTGACTTATTCATAATCCTAAAACATCAATATTTAGGAAGGTCTCACAAATTATTGTATATAGCACAAAGCTAATTTTTATCATTCAATTAAGGAACATAACTTGTTTACCTTTGATCTCCAATGCTTTACCATTGACTCATAAGGACTTAAACATAAGTCTTAATCAAAGTCACTTGGCGAGCACATTAATCACTGACAAGATGAATGTTCCTCGTCTACAATCACTATTATGTGTGAGATAGAGTCAACTAGATCGACACTCAACAACAATGCATTCATAATTTTGCCATTAGTGATTTGTACACATCTATTGCTATTCATTAGGAGAGATATATATTTGTACCATTTGTTCTTTTTCTTCTCAATTAAAATTTCTTCTCAAATGAACCTCTGAGGTTCTTTGAGAAGAAATTTTAATTGAGAAGAAAAAGAACAAAGGGTACAAATGTAAAACATTAAATAGTTTTTCTCTCATCTCATTTATTGTTTATTTGACTAATTAATTAGTCATAGAGACTATCATCGTTCACACTAAAAACTTTTGACTACACACATCAAAAAATATCCTACACATTCCGAAATTTATCTTACACATTCCAAATTTATCCTACACAGCTCGTAATTTGTTCTACACACCTCGTAATTTATCCTATACTCTAAATTATTTTTTTTTTTTTGAAAAATATATATTTTGAAACTAAGTTACATATTTAATTTAGTTAGTTATTAAAGAAGAAGACTACAATTTAATAATCTATGAAAGTTTACCAATATACCCTTACAATGACATTAATACAAAACTTTAATAAAGCAAATGGAAGTATATTTCTATTGATTGAAATTTCTTCTTTTTCTTTCATATGTTAGAATTCACAATTGTGAATTTTCCAATCACTTCTAACGAAGTATGTCGACATGGAACTCGTTTGTGTATTTCATCTCAATACACTGAGTACGTTCTTTAATTATTCTCTCATAATGTGGTTATATATTTGATATTTCGTCTTTGACTTTCAGTCAACGCTACAACCCTCAAGTTGTTTATGTCCAAATATATTCATGTATATCCATTTAAAACCATATTCTTTTAAACAATGTATAGTTGATGTTATAATTACTTTCCACAAAAATAATTTATACGTCACAAACATTAGTGATTTATTTCTTTGTAAAAAAATGCATGTGTTATCCGAAAATATTGAACACAAAACAATAAAATACATTGGAAACCAAATCATAGTGCCAAACACTTTTGAAATTTAAACGGAAGCATAGACGATATGTAGACATCAAATATCAAAGTGCTTTTATCTTCAACACTTTATATTCTGACTAAAATCTTCTCAACGATATCGTTCCATGGCATGTCTTGAGGTACTCCCTCAATAAGACTCCATGCACTTGTAAGTACAAGTTCCCCAGTTCATCTTGAAATTTTAAACTTGGACAATTATACTCAAAACAACACAAAATTGTTATAAAGGCTATATTTAAGTAGTAAACTTGACCAATTAAATTTCTTCAAAATAACACCAAGTTGTTTTCCACCAAATAATATCTACGAGATTGTTACTTTGTTCAACAAATGCTACTTCTGGCAAGAATAGCAAACCATTTGAATTCTCAAAACTACGCCAAACTTTGTTTTAAAAATCATTTTAAAATATTTCATTAGTTTTGCAATGTACAACATTCATAATATCAATTAGAGTTTATGATAACATAAATCAAAACACAAAATATCAAACGGTTTTTTATTGTTATTCTTACTTTGAATGTACTAAACGTTTTCTAACATGCATGTTAGAAAAAAAAATGTTATAACGGGCACATTGTAGAATCGAACGTTTACATAAAACGTTTTCCAATGATCAAGTTTATAAAATAAACAATTTCTCATCATTTTTAATGTACACATAGGCAATTTAATGTTTACATAAAACATTTCCATTCATTATGGCAGATACAATGTACAATCTCTAACATTGTATTTGTGATACACATTTTCTAACACACGTGTTAGAAAATTAAGTCATTATATATATATATATATATGTGAGTGTGTGTGTGTGTGTGTGTGACTATTTGAATTTAGAAATCACAAATTAAAGTTGGTGATAAATCACACACAACTACACTATCATTTTATGGTGATTTAATTATTGTATTCTTACTCTTGTAGTTTTCCAATCTCATCAAGTTAGACATATAGCCTACTTTTGATACAAGAGACATGGGGAAAAGAGTCTCACTTAATTAGAGATTTTATTAGAGACATAAACTCTAATAAAAACTAATAAATTGACATAAAACTCTACTTAAGAGTTTATCTTATATATAAAGAGTCTAGTAAATAATTATAATTTCATTACATACATGTAAATAACGATATCATCACTTTATGGTGATTTAATTCTTGAAGTCAATCAAACATCAACTTTAATGTATGAATTTTTATTTCTAAACCATACAAAGCATAATATAAGTGTTTATATTCATTAAAATCAATGTTACAATAAATTACTTATATAAAATGTTTACATAAAACATTTCAAAGCATTTGTATTTTAACCATTTTAACAATCATCTTAAAATGAAAAAAAATGCTAACGCGCACGTTAGAAATATAAACATTTCCACAAAATGTTAATTCGGCTTACTATAAACACATATATAGTTCAAATAAATAAGTCATTTCCAATACACACGTTAGAAAATGAACAATTAAAAAAACTGCTTCCAAAGTAACGCTTTTCATAAACGTTTCTAACACAGATGTTAGAAATAAATGATTACAAAAATTATTATAAGGCTTATTAGTTTATATAAAATAGACTTATTTTTAACACTCAATTTTTTAACCCTATTATATAAATAATATGATCATTTCTAACAAGCATGTTAGAACATGAAACGTTTACAAAAAGTGTATTGTTTATAAAAATAAAGCCGGTCTAACGCACATGTTATAGAATTTAACATTTACAAAAACGTATGGTTTACACTAATAAACCCGATCTAACATAAAAGTTAGAAAAGATTAGCGATTCCAAAATCGTTTCAAAAAACCAAACGGTTGAACCAAAACTATTCGTTTTGTACCACGGTATAGGATTTAAAATTGTATCTCAATCTCAAGAAATTCGAACACAACAAGTTGTACTACGTACATATTTCCCAAAAAAAATTTATAAGATCAAATCTATAAGAATTATGTTCTTTTTATTTATTTATTTATAAATCTTTTCGTGAACCCAAAATCCTTATAAATAAGGTTTTAAGATTGTAGCAACAATCTCATGGAATCTGTTTTAAGTTTATAGGAACTAGGTTCACTTTTTATAAAATATAATTACATAATATATAATAACGAGACTCTCGTTATTCATAGGAAATATCATAGTACAATATCGGTTGCAATAACTAAATAAAAAGAATATAAAATATAATTATATATACCAATCTTGATTCAAGCCGCATCTCTGGTGGGTCTTTCACCCGCACTTGATAACATCCTAGACTGCAACAAAGAGCACACTAAAACGTTGACGATTTTGGTTGAAGCACGTGTTCAACACGCTTCCCTTAAAATAGATTTCGCGCCTCTACAAAAGACGACACGACTGTTTCCCAGGGTACAACAGCCGAAGCAATATGTACTGCCGAAGATGGCTCACGCGCCCGAGGTTACACCGGGTAATTGTACAAGAGTTAAGGATTAGTGAAAGGTTTCACTTAATCAATCACTTAATTGGAGACTTAAAAACTCTAATAAAACTAATTGAATGTCATAAGAAGCTCTACTCAAGAGTTTTTCTTTTGTTCACCACATAAAGATTCTATTTAATATTTATAATTTCATTAAATTATAAATATATTAAATATTCAATCACCAAAGTTTCAACATAAAAACCATTTAACCTTCTCGTGTTAACAAATAGCCACTTAACTTTGTAAGAATAACGCTATATCTTTTTATAAAAACATGCGATAAAGTAAGAATGAGCAAAAACTGCATTTAAAAAATCAAACACGAGTTTTTTAATTTCAATTTAACAAATATTAAATGAGTCGAGTGAAACTTGTTTCTTATAGCTATTTTCTTTATATTTTATTTTTTAACAGCATTTGTTATAATTTTCTTGAAGGTGTGAATTATTCGCGAATATCGGGAGGTGTAGCATATGTTGTCTTAACTAGGTCCGCGATAGAGAGTCTTCACGCATAATAGATCCTCAAATTAAACCACTCAATGAAAAACCCCTATTACCCAAACTTGAACTTAAGACTTAGAGAAAAAAATTTATCCAAACCCACCATATATGAAACTTAATAGGGTCACCGCTACTAAAACACTAACGATGGTTATTTGTCACAATTAACCATAAGACAACGAGAGTCCAACTGTTCGAGTAGGCCATTGACCTTCTAGAAACAATCATCCCAATCCCCAAAACCAAATGTCACAACCCACTGGGGCCATCGTGCCCACCTCCACATTTATATAACCCAACCCCTAACTAAACTCTAGCCTAAACAATTAATTCCCAAATTCATCTCTCTCAACATGATCGGAACCTTAACAACCTCCACCGGCGGCATCTTTCTCCGGCCACCACCACTCTCCACCAGATCCACCTCAGAAACGCACTCACTCAAAGCCGCATTTCACGACGTACTTGACGCAAATCCGGCGGTTGATCGGACGGCCGGTAGACCGGAGAGTTTGTACGAAGTGTTGCGAGTCGAGAGAACCGCCACACCGACGGAGATTAAGACGGCTTACCGGACTTTGGCGAAGATTTATCATCCGGATCATCAGCAGCACGGTGAGCGTGATTTTATTGAGATTCATAATGCGTATGCGACGTTGTCGGATCCGGCTAGTCGAGCGAGTTATGATTTGAGGTGGAGTGGTGGAGTTAGGCGGAAGTTAGGGTTGTATACGGTGGTTGGACGGAACTGCCGGAGATGGGAGACTGACCAGTGTTGGTAGGTGAATTAAATATTCGTGTAGAAATTGTAAGGAAGGTAAATGAATTAATAAATAAATGGTTCATGTATATTATGTGGCATTTTTTAATGGCTCTTGATTTGGTTGGTGGTGAATCTATTTCTCAGTCGAATAGCTAATGAAAATATAATCCAATTTCATAATTCATTATCAAATTAATAAGTTAATGAAATATGATGTTTTTTATTTAATGTAGTAAACTCGTTAAAATCGTGTGTATTATACGTGTTAAATAAATATAATTTTGTATACTAAATAGTAAAATAATATATATCTTTAAAACCTTTTTAATTATACGCGTTGAATAAATGTGAGTTTTTATATTAAATAATAAAAGTTATATTTTTAAGAATCTCGTTTATTATAACCCAGGGTTGAATAAAATTAGTTTTGTTTCCTAAATAAAAAAATTATATATTTAAAAAACTCTGTGTATTGTACGAATTTAATGTATATAATTTTATATAACAAATAATAAAAAAATTATATCCTTAAAAACCTCATGTATTACACGGGTTTAATAAACTTAATTTTGTATAATAATTAATAAAAGGGGTAATATTTTTAAAATACCACGTGTATTACGTTGAATAAATCTAATTTAATTAGAAAAATACATTTGAGAATAACATTTTATTAGAAAAATAAAATGATTCTATTTGAAATTCAAAGTAGGATGAGAAGTAATACGAATTTATTATTTATTCAATTAATATAAAATAAGTAGGAAAGATAGATGGGAATATAAAAAAGGTAGATGCCTCCAATCGATAATACGTGTCATAATGATTTAACGGATTTACTCGATAAGTGATGGATATAGTGATTGCAGAGATGATTCTTGAAAATAAGATATGTTATTTAAGAAACAAATCAACAGTCATTTGAGTGATAAAATTTTGGTACAGGTTTCGATAAATTTTTTTCCTAAAAAAGTATGTAATAAAATCTATATAGTACTTTTTTCAATAATGGAAATAAAAATAATAATATATTAACACAAAGTTTGGTTTTCGTAATAAATAATTTGTTTCATTTAAAAATGTCTTAAATTAATAATTTAAATTTGAGAATAATATTTTATTAGAGATATAGAAAGATTTTATTCGAAATTTAAAGTAGGATAAGAACTAATATATTTTATTAGAGATATAGAAAGATTTTATTCGAAATTTAAAGTAGGATAAGAACTAATACTAATTTATTATTTATTCATTTATTTAATTGATATAAGGTAAGTAGAAAAAAAAGGAAAAATAAAAGAGTGATGCCTTCAATCGATGTTTCACACATTGATTTCTTTTTATTATATAGTATCGATATAGATATAAATACATATACAAATAAGTTAATGAAATATGATGGTTTTTATTTAATGTAATATATGTATATGCAACATAATGTGAAGTGGCACCTCCAGAACTATCCAATGAACCGAAATCAACCAACCTTAGTGTATACCTTATTACAACCCAAAAGTATTCAATTAAACAAGATTCAGTTGCGATGGTTTTCCTGATTTATTTAATGAACCCTAACCCGATTTCCAACCTTTTTTCAGCTTTCTTATTCGGGTTCATCTTTATTTAATGAACCCTAACCAATTACCATTGTATGACATCTCCCGCCGCAACATCGGGGCTTTGTATGTATAAAAAATGGGAAATGATATAAAAAAACTCAATTGAGTTGAGAAAACTTACAAAATCTTTGTAAAAACCATATGTAACAAACTTTTTCTAAAAAATTAGGAAATGTAACATAAATGTTTTATTACGTTTTGAAAAAAAACGCCGACTATTTTTTTAAAGAAAAAGAAAGTTCAATATTTGTATGTTATATGTAATTTTCATCTGATGTTACATGTTGCACAAAAATTTATACTTTTTTATAAAAAAATAACTACTCGGCGGTTTTTTTTTTACCTTTTTGGCTCAAAATGTTCAAAAATATGTATGTTACATCCTCTATTTTTTTAGAAAAAAAAAGTTTGTTACATAAGGTTTTTCAAAGATTTTTCAATTCAAGTGAGTTTTCTTTCTATACTTCACTGTATAAAAATACCTTAATTATAATATGGATTAATATAACTCTCATTAGAAAAGTAAAACAAAATAGTATCTTGGTTACCATTGATGTTACTTGACACGGTGCTACGCAACCCACCATAATGTGTAGGGTTAAATTCTAGTTAAGGTTACACTAGGAACACTTATAAGTTGGTTATATCTCATACCTAACATAAAAATTTGATGCAATACGCATGGTTTACGTGGTAAGAACATCTTAGTGTTTTGGTGTCAAATTTTTACGCACATAGCTTCCTAACATTCTCTTAGTTGTGAATTTATAACGAGAGAAAAGATAAAGTGTAAATTTGACCGAAAGTTCAACATCCATTAATGTTTATAACTTTTGTTCTCAAGGGTGTCGGTAGGCTGCCTTGCCAAAGTATATTGTTATGTCCCTAGCTAACTTCCGCCTTCTCCGATCACTACCTCCATTTACACACCACTTGATTTGCAATTATCAATTCCCAATTAGTGCTCAAACACCCCAACACCCCGGAGTCTCTGGTTACACCCTCACACCAACGTACTCCTCATCGGCAAGGTCAGTGACGTAGCTCTAATAGTGTAGGTGGTGTGAGTTTAATTTCAAAATAAATTGAGATTTGAACCATAATATAATCTTACCTTAAGGACAAAAAACTAAAGACATCTATGTAATTAACTCTAAAACTGTATATAAATGGATAAAAAGAAGATAAAATATAATTTTATAGCCTTTCATACCAAACAGACGAAAAAACTTCCTGTTTAATTAAAAGTTCAGTTCTACTACTGACATCCGCTATATGTTTTACTAATAAATGAAATGGTTTATGAATTGAGTTCTAGAAATTTATGGTAGCATGAAATTTGAAATACTTTACAGTTTTTATAACAATCAAATATGTGTAACTTATTAACACTAATATAATATCTATTCACTTATTAACCTTTACAAAATTTTTGCATAGTAAAGTTATATATGTTTATTATTAAAAGCATAGTAAAGATATGTATATTAAATATATACTAAAACTAAGACGTGAAAATAATTAAACCCAAACTTAACAGCGCCTTCCTACCGACCTACGATTTTATATATATCATGTCCATAAAACGTGACTCAAAAAGTATACTCCAATTTTGACTTCTAAAAGATCAAAACTAAATAAAAAATGTCAAAATTTTAACCGATGCATCATTATTTATTTTCCAAACGTGACACACGATAATCTTAAAATAGATTAGAATCTAATCCCACTAACATCATCAAAGCCTCAACTAATGATAATCGTCCTTTTTTATTGTAACATAATCATGATTCTCCCACCAAAAGAGTTTGAAAGATATTATAATGGGACTTATCATAATGCATCTTATATCAACTTTAAAGCCCACTAAAAAAGGTAACTTCAATATCATGTGTCCTTAATCCATGGATTTCATGCAAAGTGTTCCCTTTACATGTTTCCCTTTTCCAGGGTGGTAGGCATGATGGCCATTTGCTCCACTCATATAAAGATGATTAATTAAGCAAACGGTTTAGCGTACTCAAAAAGATTCAAGTTCCAAACCATCATGCCAAACAACCAAAACTGAAAAGATTCAAGTTCCAAACCGTAAACAACGAAAACTGGACTGTAAACCAAACTACATCAATCTCAAACTGTAACACCCTGTAAAATTGTGTCCAATAGTATAGTGACACGTGTTGTATTTTAAATATAGTCTATTAAAGACCAATAAGGACTAAAGGCGTCAACATGCTCAAACTGAGCCTCTGAGTGACGGTCCGATGTCAACATGCATAAATAACAGCCTCTGAGTGACTATTATGTCAACATGCTTAAATCATTAGCCTCTGAGTGACTGATATGTCAACATGCTTAAAACTTGGCCTCTGAATGACTGATATGTCAACATGCCCAGCCTCTGAGTGACATCGGAGTCAACATGCTTATAATAAGCCTCTGAGTGATCCTTTGCAAAGTCCTAACTCTCATATGTGCCACTTGTTGGACCAGAGGGTTCAATTCTGTATATATGTGAAAGTTGGATAATGGAAGGATTAAAAGTGTCAACATATTAATTTATACCTCTGAGTGACCTTTTAACGAACCGAGAGCTCGACAATGTCCGGGCATAATCCCGGGCATGCCAAGTATTGGCTACGGAGAGCTAAAAGTGCCAAAAAGGTGTTTTAAAAGGTTTTTAGAAGCTTTATAAAGTTAAGGGGTTAAAGTGTCAATTTTTGAAACTGGTCAAGGGGCGGTCGCGGGCCGCGAGAGACCTGGCCTGGGTCTCTCGCTGGGCGCGAGAAGCCTGCTGCTGCAGAAAGTTTCTTGGCCTCCAAACAAAAATGGCAAGAAACCATGTATTCGAAACTATAGACTTGCAATCAGCTATGCCACGTTTTGGGACACTTGTAAGCTTCCTCTTACACCCCTTAACACCTGGCATCACCTCTTTTGAGTTCTCCAACTATAAATAGGTGCTTAAGTTCACCATTTCAACTTACACCTTTCTCATTCATACACTCTTCTCCCTCCTCTGTAAGTTCCTAACTGAAAGGAGCATCCAACATAGTTCTTTTGCACCCTAGGAATCACTGGTAAGTGTTCATTCCTTGTGCATTTTCGTTTATAGGCTTTTATAGCCAAACGTTAAGCATTTTACGGAAAACGCTTTGACTTTCGGTTAAGACCATTATGGTCCAGCCATTGTTCGAAATGAACATGGATAAGTGATCGTAATAAGGTAGGTGTTAATACTTGTAAAGGGCACCTCCTGAAGATCACGTTTGCTAGACCAATTGACGGGTCAAAGTTATGATATTAAAAAGTCAAACATGTCATTTTTCGGAAAAATTATAAATTGATATTATATATGTTACGAAACCTGTTTTGATACTTAAACAAGTTGGTAATAATTATTAGAACATGTAACAACATGTTCGACTCGTCAATTTCAGTTCTAGGGTCGGTTCGCAACCGAAAGTCGCAAAGTTTGACTTCTGCTTTGACTTTCGATTCTGACCCGATTTAGATTAGTTTCCTACTGATCTAAAGTTGCATTATGATCGTAATATAATGTAGCATAACCCTCTGAGGTTATATTACATGATCATAATCGGAATCTAAGTTTATGCGCATGTTCCATAATTATGCCATCTTTGACCAAAATGCCATTTTTGCATAAATCAAGGTTTTAATGATAATGAACTTGAAAATAAGTTTTCTACTGATACATATTATCAGTAGGATTATTTGGGATGTTAAACCAAGTTATAAACTGAGTTTTCAAGCAAGTCCTTAAACTATGTTGATAAATGACGATTTTAGCCCTTGTGGCTCATAAAATAGTTTTAATCAAATCTTTTCAAGGTAAATCTTTTACCTACTGATATGTTATATTAAATAACATATCTAATACATTTTAATCTAACCATAATGTCAGTTTTCATTAAACATCACATAAAACGTCATTGTACGACATAAGCGTCGTTTCGGCGCATAGTATGGTTTTAAACCATATTAATTGACCAAGACTTGTTACCTACTGATTTTAAAACTTATTTTAAACATATATACAGTAGGTACATGTTATAA
This sequence comes from Scalesia atractyloides, assembly GCA_947069175.1. Lineage (NCBI taxonomy): Eukaryota > Viridiplantae > Streptophyta > Magnoliopsida > Asterales > Asteraceae > Scalesia > Scalesia atractyloides. Next base: position 14,722,784 of record CAMTDV010000022.1, read on the forward strand.
ACTCAGAATCCCAAATAATTTATAAACTTTGTGTAAAATGACCAAAGTGCCCCTTCGATGCATATTTTGGTCATAAAAGATAAATTACATATATAATTGGTATCCTACTTATATTATATCATAAATAAATGATTTTTCCAGAATACTTATAGTTATAACATTAATTATATTCAAGTTCCTTTTATACGATATGAAATTACTGAAAACACCCTTATGAGGCATAGTTTCGTTTTAAAACCTTAACGGGCATATAAGTTGATATCCTACTGATATTTTAACTTAATTAAAGTATAATGGCATATAGAAGTTGTCCTTGACTTATCCGGTTACCATTATCGCTTATAAGCGTACGGTTGGTTATAAGTAACTAGTTTACGGAATTTAACCAAAACGGGTTTAACCTTATCATTTTAATCTCAAAATCCAGAATGTTTATAGTTTACCCATATTATGCAGGTCAAAGTACTTGTCGGGTTTAAACTACATTCTACCAAATCATCGTTTAATCAAGCGTAATACGTTTTGATCATGTACACTACTCGGTCTAAGTTTATGACTTAAATAAAGACCGATAGTATTTAATTGGTTAGCTTATGCCATAATCCAGACTAGAGCCTTGACGGTAAATGCTATCTGCACGTTAGTACTTTTGTATACGACTGAGTTATTGAAATTAAAAGAAGACTAGCTCAGGTAAATACTCTCGACTTATTTTCCCTATACGGACTTGGGATACGGTAAACTATTACCGCTTGGTTAGAAATAGGATCAATCAAATGCCGGACTGTGGCTAGTAAATCCGCATATTCTGTTTTAATCAGTTTTGTTTGATAACTTAAACATCGGGGGTTAAATTACCGTGTCCTGGATATCCTCGTCTCATTAGATTAGTTAATTGCCACGACCTTAGCGCGGGGTGTAGGCATACACCTGACAGACGCTCAAATTCAAATTACCCAAGACGTTGGGGATAACTCCTCTGTGAGTTCTAAGTGGTGTGTATTTAATCATGTCTCGGTCTCTGTACTGGGCCCTGTATGTATGGACAAACATGTGAATCTGTTAACAAGGTACGAAGTAACTTTTCCAAGTTATAAAAGATTTTGTGCCCTGTGCACTTCAAATCCTTTCAAAATGTTTTCAAAATGAGTCAGTTGGGTGTATTTACCAGCGAAAGCTGACGGATCGTCCAAAGACTAACTGCAGGTACAATACGAAATAGGCCGAAAGCTGCTCGTAGTGAATAACAGGATCTTGCAAATCCTTAGATCTGCCCTAAAGTCTGTTTTATATTCTTTCTTGTACATTTTAATAATCCGCCTGTGGAACTTCTACTACGAGACTGTATATTATTTTATTTCGAACATTTTGTTTGTAATAGTAATTTTACTCCAAGACTTTCGTTGTGCCACGTTTAATTGACAATGATGTTATCAACTGACGTCACGATACTCCCCACCCGGGCCACCGGTGTATGGATTTGGGTTGGAAATCCAAGGTGTGACACAAACCAGCCAAGTTGGCCGAGTTTTGAACCGTTCATCAGGTTTTAATTTGATTTATCAATCTCAAACAAGCCAAGCCGACCAACATGCTTCGTCTGAACTGTTCATCGAGTTCTAATATGATTTTTTTGCCGACAAAAAAAGTTCGCTAGAAAATCTGCATGTGGGAAACAAGGGTTGAGAAGGAATATAAAAATAAGAAGTGTAAGAAGTCACTATATAATGATAAGTGTCCCAAAAAATTAAATGGGAAGGGTAATTTTGTTAAATAGACAAAAAAAGATTATGCACATTCAACTCACATGTATTTCCCCTCTATGTTTTAAACATCCATAACTTTTTAATACGTCATTTGTTTTTTAAGAAAAATTATACCACAAAATCGAGCGTCTTTTTGTCTTTAATATGGATACCACATTGTTATATTTAGTAAAACAAAATTCAAAAACCCAGTTGCGTATTATACAATGGACATAACGTAAAACACAATGAGAAAACCCAGTTGCGTATTACAAAATGGACATAACATCAAATACAATGAGTATCAAGCTAAAAACACAATGGAAAGTAGACCAAAAACACAATCGATGACAACATATAAAAGATACAATGGACATATCGTAAAACACAATTAGTATCAAACTAAAAATACAATGGAAAGTAGACCAAAAACACAATCGATGACGACAGATAAAAGACACAATGGACATAACGTGAAACACAATGAGTATCAAACTAAAAACACAATTGATGACGACAGATAAAAGAAACAATTATTGAAAGCAAATAAAAAACACAATGGACAACAAACTAAAACACAATGGACAGCAGATTAATACACAACGAACAAGAGATTAAAACCCAATGAATAGCAGAATAAACACAATGACCAGAACCTATAACACAATGTATAGAGTACCCAAATACAACATTATCTTCATTGTGTCATACATTATGTTATAGGTTATGATAAAAATTCAATGAACAGAACCCAAATTAACACTGTGTTATAAGTCATATAATAACACAATGTATAGAAACTTTAGTAAAAAAATGTAAGGGCCAAAACTCAGTTGAAAGACACAATGGTCACAACCTTTAACACAATACAAAGAAAACCTAGTAAATGTGAATTTTTTATTTTATTTTTATATAATAATATCATACTCATATGAAAGATAAAAAAACGCTCATTATTATGGTGATTTAAAAAATGTCATATGAAAAAGTTATAGAAGTTTTAAATTTGATAGAGGAATTGACATGTGTTTTGTATGTGATGAGAGAGTGTAGGATTCCTTTTATGACATTCTATTATTTTCTTTTTTTTTTAAACTAATCTCAACAATCCAAATCTAAAATCAATAGACTAGAATCCTTGTTACTCTCCTTATTTATGTTGTTCTTTGTATTTGATCTTAATCCTTGGAAACAAAACTTAGCTTTTCTACCTTTTTATCGCATTGCATTTAGAGTTATATAACAATAAAGGAAAAAAAACGTTAAACCTCCTAAAAGATTTTCTTGTCAAGCCACGTTAAGTTCACCTCTTATTGTCTTATTTATCATAACCTCCTAAAAGATTTTCTTGTCAAGCCACGTTAAGTTCACATCTTATTGTCTTATTTATCATAAATGTACCATTGTACAAATTTTCAACTTTTTTTTTTTTGTTAAAATTGATATAGAACGAAGCTTTAATATATTTGGATCAATCATTACCCTAATGTACATTTAGGTTACCTTTATCCTCAAAAAAATAATGCTAAAAACATACTTCTTTAAGCATATTACCCAAAAGAATGAATAACCAACAATCCCAGTGGATAAAATTAGCTTGGAATGATATGTTTTGGGCCGTTTTGACCAGTCCATGGTTAAACTATCGATGAAAAATGTCAACAAAGGTGGTTGGTTAAAACATGAAGCTAATACATAAGAATTACTGTAAAAAAACTCAGGTGTAACCAAAATGTTCAATTCCCATTACAAAAATTCCAAGTCTTTGTACAAAACAATCACCTCTGAGTTACTTACAGGCTCCTTAACGTCGAGTTTATGAGTTTCATGACCACACGAATACTAGAAAGCTCAGCAACTGAAGTTGTGGGAACACTCATCTGATGGTTTAGAATCGAGTGCACTTGTTCAAATATGGGCCTTACATGCATTGCGATGATCCCATCCGTAGGTTTAATCGCCACCACCACATCCATCATCCAACCAAGTTTCTTAGATGTATCATCCCCAATATCACATGCCAATTGCTGCAACAACGATAGCAGTACCCCTTGGCTCAGAGAAACAGGATTACTTGTTAATATCCCCTGTAGATCAACCTGCAATTTAATTGAAAATAATTACCATAAAATTACCACAAACTGATAAGTGAAGAAAGGGTTTAAAAATCGATTTACTTCTAATGTAAAAGACCTCCTAAAATCATGTTACTCAAAAAAGTCGGATTTAAACAAACCAAACACTCTGCGAACAGTTCGTGAGCCGTACGGCAGGAAGTTCGTTTATGTTTGTTTGTTTAATAAATGAACAAACACAAACAAGAAATTTCATTCAATAAGTTAAACAAACGAACATGAACATAGGTTGTGTTCGTTCGTTTATGTTCGTGAATGTTCGGTAATGTGTTCATTCATTTGAAAGTTTATTTGTTATATTTTCTTTTATTGGTTTTAGTTTTTCAAATTCGAAACCATAGTTATACTATACTCCTCCACCAACATCCCTCATTTGATCATTTCAATTTCAGTTTGTGTTAAAACTTGACAAATTTCTTAGTTTTTGTGTTAATTATGTTAAGTAAATACTTATTTTTGGTGAATTCTTTGTAATCTTTATGATGAAAAATGCAGATTGTATTTTTAAATGAATATATAACATTCGCTTGTGTTCAATTTATTCATGAACATTTGTTTGTGTTCATCTAAGTTCAGTAAGTGTTCATGAACATGTTCATTTCCTTAAGGAACGAACATGAACAAGAAATCTCGTTCGGTAAGCGTTTGTGAACCGTTCATGAACATATTCATTCCTTAATGAACAAACATGAACAAGGCCTAGTTCGTGTTAGTTTGGTTCATTTTACAACCCTAGTCGGATTGTTAACGATATTATACAATATCTGGAAGCATATGATCTTAACTTTTTTTGTTTAAAAGAAACTTGAAGAAAAAATGATTTTGGTCAGCCTCCTGGTTTGACCCGTTAAACATACCTGAGAGCATAACCAAGAAACAATGCGAACATCACTTCTTTGCAGGGCAGCAGTAAAGGCCTCCTCAAATTTGTGCTCATATGCCAACCTAGATAGTTCTTTTGTGGGGTCCACTGGCGCTTCAATCTATATCAAAGAGAAGTATAATATAATAAATAGGATATGATATTTGAGTGTTGTAATATAGGGGAAGGGTACCAACCTTTTCATGAAAAACACCTGAAGGCCCATTGCTTAGTTGGCTTATCAATGGATTTGCTGATTTAGAACTTGCTCCAGCAACTGCAAGAGCCATTAACTTCCTTTGACCATCAGCAAATTCACTGCTTAATGTTCGACTCAGAGATGATGCTGAATTGATTGTATCCTGAAAGAACCAGCATAACATCAACGTCCGAAATAAAGTAGAATAACATACAAGTTGGAGAAACAGCAAAGGCCAGTATTTTATTTTTCAAATTTAAAGGTAATCAATTGAAAGTTTCTTACCCTCAAAGCAAGTGCCAAAGGAGAATGCATGGACTCAACTTTCTGCTGAATTGCAGTTGTGTGTTCCGTCATTCCCTTGTGAAATGTGGCATCAACTTGCTCAAACATTGACTTGCAAGACATTTCAAAGGCAGGAACAACAGAAGCCTCCATACTTGACCTCAGTGCTTCCTGCAACATAATTTTCATGGTTCGAATGATCATAGATTTTACCAAATAACGGCTAACATCTTAAACAGGGTTCGCTAGAATCTAAAAACTTATGATTGTATCATTGTCATCATACCTGTAGAGCTTGCTTGCCAGAAGTTTGAAATTGAGCTTGAATTTGCCTAGATACAGTAGCTTCCAGTTTGGAGTTAACTGCTTTGTCCAGTTGATTTACAGCTTTATCACCTATTCCCCTCTACACAAAATTCAAATTACAATTCCATCAGACGACATGCTAATATCTTCCAAAAGAAAATGAGATTTACAAATTACATAACAATGGGTCAATTTCAGCAATATTTTTTTCTAGAACAAGCTAAATAGATGATTTTTGCTATAAAGAAAACAAACCACTTGGATTGATATCACCCAAAGTGTGTATGTGTATATATACAAATATATATAGATAACTAGGTTAGAACCCCGTGTATTACACGGGTTGAATAAATGTAATTTTATATACTAAGTAATAAAATAGTTGCATCTTTTAAAAACCCGTGTATTGCACGGTTGAATAAACACATGTATTACACATATAAATAAATATAAGCGGTTAACACACAATCATCAAGATATGTTTTCTTTAAATGAACTTTGATGAACTACTTATCATAACATTTTACTCTGTTATTAATTATTATTAGGTTAGAAACTTCTGTATTACACGATGTTGGATCAATGAAATATTAAATTAAATGGCTATTAATAAGCAGAAAAAATAAAAGAAACAATTTAGAAAAGAAATATTAAATAAATAAGAGATAAGCTGGATCTTATATTTTAATACAATTATTTCATGGGAGAGAGAAATGGGGTAATCATGATTTAATATTATTATTTAATAGGAGAGAGAAGTAGAAAATAAGGGTGAGAAGACGGCAGAAAGTGACACGTGTCCTCAAGAATTTTCATTTATTATATGTAGTAAAGCAAAGTAGTAGTAGTAGTAGTAGTAGTAATAATAATAATAATAATAATAATAATAATAATAATAATAATAATAATAATAATAATAAAGAGAAAGAATATATATTTAACAATATTAGTTAGACATAACCTAATATATTAATATTAACAACATTAATACTAATATTATAGTTAATAAATTAAAAGAGAGATTGCCACATGACATTAATTAGAATCCTTTATTAGAAATAGGATTCTTGTAAAACCTGGAAAGCCTCTGAGACAGCTGTGGAAACTGCTTTCTCAATAATCGGAATTACTGCGCGCCCAACAGCTGGCACCACCGCGGCCATTTCCTTCTTGAGCATTTTCTCCGACGATGCATGAAACTCTTTGTGACTATTCGAGGCAGAATTCGATATCTGCTGATGTTGGTCTTTGCTCGACTTTTCCTGTTTTGCAAATTCTTCTTGAAAACGAGCCCAATTAGCATCAGAATTAGCTTTATGAATTTTCTCCATGCTTTTACCAATGGCTGCCTCTATCCTTTTCCCTTCTTTTGTAATTGGTACTGCAGCAACCACTGGAATCCGCTTCTGGATTTCTTTTTGATTGATCAAAACCTACAGTTCAAACAAAATTAACCATGTTGATCGATTAAATTATAACATTGGTAAGCCCTGCAGTATAACTTACCTGATTAAGTGTTTCTTGCATGGCCTGGATTTGTGAAAGTATAGCTTCTGCTGAGGGAATACTTGAATTCACTCCTAGATCATCACAAGAATCAGTTGACTTTAAGATACTTGAAGAAGGTTGACCTGATACTTGAGCATTCTTTTTCTTCTTCTTTCTTCGTGAAGAGGGACCCACAGATTGAACTACTTCAGTCTCAAACATCACCACAGATCCAGCTAGCTCAGTTGCCACATCATCAACTTCATCTTGAGCATCTGCAATTTGATCGAATTGTTTCGACTCATTATCCTGTGCTATATAAAGCCCAAGGCCCGATGCCTGTGACGAAAAAGTTCTAGATTTTTCCTTTTCTTCATAAGCAGAACCATTAAGTTCCATTTCACCCACAACCTTAACCTCCACCTCAGCATTCTGTGTATCAGAGTTTACCACCACATCACGCATACCGTCAACATAATTTACTTCAGAGGATGACGTGGCCATCAACTCAGCAGGAGTAACCAAATGAGTCGGATGCTTAAACTTGACCGCCCGATCATCATCATCATCATCATCCAGTGAGGCAGCGTTAGACATGTTCGAACGAGTAGTTTCCAGTTGTCTTTCTTCCATGATTTTCAAATCATCATAACCATTTACTTGCTGACGTGGCTCAAACCTGCCAGATGGACTTCTAAAATCAGAAACTTTTCCCGCCAACTTAGTGCTCGATTGACCCATTGGTGATACGATACACGAAACATCAGTATTGCTATCCTTCAGTTCATTAGGGCTAGATTCTGGGCTAGCCTGAACCATATCATCCAATTTATCACCAGATGGTTCCAAACCGACAACCGTCGCATCACGTGAAACGGCTGAACTGGATTTCTCAAAGACATCATAAACAGGAGGTGGCAGGCACTGGGATAAGTCTAAAGCATATTGTTGAATAGCTTGTGTTTGGACACAGTATAGCTGAATGATGTGGGACCCATTTGGTAACAGATCACTAGTGCCAGTAAAGCTCAGTATCGGCATAGTAACAGTGAACTCCGCGACGTAGTCCAAACGGGTTGTTTCCGGATTGGGCCCGTAATCCAAGTGTAGAGCATATATAGCATTTCTCTTGGCATTTGCTAGTAAAAGAAGACCTGATTGAGATAATGCAACTACTTGGTTAAAAAATGCATCTTCGGTTCTTGATTCAGCAGAGCTCTTAAACTCCAGTGTTTGAGTACAACGCCATGAATCGGCGTCACTAGGAAGCAACCATCCTTCTTCACTTTCGGAGGCCCATATTTTCACTTCACGATTCAACAGCCCCCCTGTAATGAGTATGATGTGATCTGGGCGATGTGGAGCAGTTAAGAATGTAACAGAACTAACAGGAAGACCATCGTGCGGCCTCAGTACTGCAATAGGTGACGCTTTGCGATCTTCCCAAATCTTTATCTGTTCAGTCAAAACAAAAGCTCATGTTACCTTACAAATTATTAATAAAATGGAATATTTAATGTAATTTCTTGAAAAAAATTAGTTTTCTGGACTCTTTTAGACCCATTTAATGTTTTATTGGGCTTAATTGGTGGGCCAACCCAATAGTGGACTTGAAACATCCATTAGGTTCTATTTTCAAACCTAATCGCTAACACAGTACACGGAATCACTTCTGATTCTTCTCCACGCAGCCACACATCTTTTCCACGCACGTACGCAACCATTTCCGACCTAAGCAATTTCCGATCTAAATATGCTTGATGAAACATTGAGGATGATGATGCGGAGGAAAACGAGTTTTAAGATATTTAATTGTCATAACATTACCAATTTAGATTGTTGAACTATTTTATGATGTTTGATTTATGTTAAACCTTGCTTGTTGAACTACTTATGATGTTTATTTTATTACTAAATTAGTTTTTTATAATATTCATGATGTTTGTTTAATATTAATTTGTGATTTTATGAGATATATATATTATTTTCTTTTTTTAACAATCTTTCGAGGCTTACGCCTCAGCCCACCTCGAGGCTTATGCCTCGTAAGGGAAGACGCCTCGAGGCTCGTTTCCGCCTATCTAAACCTTGCATATCAGGAGCCTCACAATTATAGTGTGTGTAAGTTTTAATCATTATATGTATAGATTATTAAATTAGCCGATTCCGTGCTACTAGGTTTTTTTTCAATTTATTTCATAAACCCTTTTATACCAAAGAAAATACATTCGGTCTTTTTTAAGCCTACCATTTTACTAAACATTCGAAGATCTAATGGTACGAAATCATGTAAAAAAAAGCCAACTGAAACCGGCAAACCGCGAAAACCGGAACTTTTTGGCCGACCAAGTCAACCCGGCCGGTTCGTTTTAGTTTATCCAAACAGCTTAGTTACAAGTACGGCCCAGATATTCCATCAAAACCGGCTGAGCCGAACTGTGAACATCCCTACTTTTGACTTCAATAAACAAAACTGCATGCACCCGCGCACACAATATATTTACATAAAATAATTAGTGTTTTTTTTTCAGTTTCAAATAAGGTTAAAAACTATATATTCAATGTCAGTTTTTCAAAAAGGTGAATACCAAAACAGAATACTTTTACACCTCAGGGTTACAAGACATGAATTACATTGATCGATTTTCAATGCCTGCATTTATAAACCGAGCTTCAAAAACCAGAAGTTGACTAATATGGCATCAACTTTAGTACTTCAGATTTTAATAAATAAACTAATATGGCATCAACTTTAGTACTTATGACTATTATGGCATCAGCTAGTTAAATCTAAATCAGTGGATGATTATTCATCTTCCGCAACCAACTTAGATATCGATAGTTAAGGTCCGACTCCGTCATTTATACAATTATATTAGTTAGTATTATTTTTGCTTATTATGTCTGTCATTTGTTTATGTATCTTCCTCGGCATTATAAACTTCTATCAAGCACCTTTGCTTACGCATTTTGACTTTTGACGTAGGGTACCTAGCTTTGTAAGAAATGGTAATGGTCAATTAAGGTACAAATAACATACATCCATCATTAAATAAAGCTATAAACGTCTTATGTACACCTATTATGTCACATGTAATGTACAAGTTGTTGCACATATAAGATAAAATCCTAACAAAGAACATAAAATCGCAATCTATACTAGATAAATCATAAGTGGATAAACCAGGCCACTTAAGATGGGAAATAAATCTTTGTCGATTAAACTAAATCAAAGCTCATTAAACAAGCACTATAAAGGTATAAATATCAGGTTTTATATAAATTTGGACAAAAGATATCTATGACACTCACCGTTCCATCTACTGAAGCAGAAACTAGGCGAGTGGTCATCCATTGGCACATGGATAGATCCGTAATTTCACCATCATGCTTACCAACAAATTGAATTCCGTCAATCAACTTATCAACAGGGCATTTGAGAGGTTTATCTGCAGAATATACTTTACCTCTCCCAACCTTTGTAGTATCAAATCTAAGAATACAATTCCCAATTCCTACTACAAGAACTTCCTGCAATATATGTTTTTATTTCTAATGGGTCAAATGGGTATCATCAAAAATATAGCTATAAAGGATATCTGTCATTTACTCAAATGGGTTGAAAGTCGCCCAAAGTGCAAGTTTAAGAGTTCAATTCATAAAACCTTCACAGATCAATTTATTGATATGGTTAAATGATAATCGTAATATATATATTTAATATAAAAATGTTTTTTTTAAAAAGCGTGTTGGATCAACCCGACCTGTTTCCCAACCCACATGACTTGCCAATTATGCAACCTCTACAAGCTTTTAAAGTTTAAACACAATCTTGGGATAGCATTACTTGTTTATGACAGTGCCAACAAACCCTAGGATGAACAGGTTCTCCTCCTCCTAGAATTTGGACTGCAGTAACAATTATTCCTGTGATCTGTGGCTTATCATCTGTATCAAGAACTTCTAGAATCTTCCATATGTAAACTCGTCCATCCATGCTTGCACTACATACAAGCATGTCAGTATAACCCGAAGATTTAAACATGAGAATAGATCAATTAGAAAGTAACAAGTCCTACCTGGCTAGAAGATGAACGTCCTCTGCGAAGAAACACATGTCCGTAACCCTCTGAGAAAGAAAGATAAATTGTTCTATAAATAGATGTTATATCAATCTGAAACGGATAGCTGAAGATTCCAAACACATCCATAACTTATTCTAGAGTAACTCTTAACACATGTTCAAGTATTCAACAACAAATTATTTTCACCAATAAGCTAACAATCAAAGTCACAATCTATTTAAAAACAATAAGCAACACATGTGAAATATAACCGAAGTAAATCAAATCAAGAAGGAATAAAATAACAGTTTCATGGAATCCAAGGACGGCAGAGAACGTCTCCATTTATGGGGTGATTATTTGTGCGTTTTCGCAGTTGATTATTGTGAGTTAGTCAGATAAGTAGTTTCATGAAGCTATGGGCAGTTGATTATTGTGATTATCAGTTTACAGCTCATTACAGTTCTCATGTGACTATTTAACCCCAACAACCATAAAATTACAATCATAATCAGTTCACCCAAACACTAAAGCAGTTTACAATATCTCAAACTGTAATAATAAGTTTACACAGATAGTATAATATGCTAAACATGTTTAAAAAAAAAAAAAAAACAAACCTGAACGAGACCTTTAAGCAACGATCTCAACGCAGTATTAATATTAAGAACCCTAATCGTCCCCTGCTTCAAACCATAACATATATAACTCGTATTAACTGCAATCTGCCGTCCCACCACCAAATTCGGATCCGAACCATACTTCGTAATCGGAGTAACCTCAAGCTGCGGCTGCACCTCTCCAGGCAACCTAACATCCACATCATAAGCAACAAAATCCCCAACCAAATGCCGCCCCTTCGCCACCTTACTACTCGGCATCCGTACCGGACCCGACGGAACGTTAAAACTAGTGTTCTGCGTTGTAACCGCCGGCAACGGCACCGTTGATTGCGCTGAAACATCAGGTACCGAAGCCGGTGGCGCCGTTAATAGCGCCATAAGCCTGGCTCCATGATTATTAGGGTTAGGGTTTGTAAAACTAGGGCTAGGTGGTTGAATAGGTATGATAGGGTACGGAAGTGACCTCTGATGCTGCAAATTTGAAGATAAATTGTCATCCGATTGTTGATTGGTGAAAGGAGGTGGAGGAATGTGGAACTGGGGGTGGAAATTAGGGTTTGTGTGAGGCGGAAGGTAGGCGTAGGCGCCGCCGTTGGCGGTGGGAGGAGGATAAGAAGAGGCGGAGGGGAGAATGAAGTGGTGGTTGTTAGGGTTAGGGTTAGGGTTTTGGAGAGTGAGTGGTGGTGGTTGAGGTGGTGGTGATGAAATAGGGTTGAATAACCGTTGAACGTCAAACGGGGGTGGTTGATTTTGATTTGCAGGTGAAGCCATTGAATCAGCAGCAGTTTGTTATCGGTTTGATTATAATATTTGTTGAGGGTGTTTAACAAGCCGGTTGAGATCTGGATTGATTGATACGGAAAGTGATGGTGATTTGTTTGCGTTGTGATCGAGATCTTGGCGGAGTGAAGTGTGTGAGAGTGGGGGTGGTGAGTGAGGTAGGGGGATGTACACTGTGATTTGACGAAGCTATTGATGAAGATGGCTGGATTTATTCTTCTTTGTTTAGTCTTAACATTATTGAATAAATTATTAACTAGTCATCTCCAAAGGATGGCCCCAATAACATACCTGGGCGGGGCCCTTCTCTTCTTTAGCAAAGCCAATGAATCCGGAATATAGGGATTTCTAACAGAATTAAAAACATAATATTAAATTCGTGAGTTTTATCTTTACTTTAAACGGGTTCTGATCAATTTAAAGTTAAACTTGTTTAATTAAACGGGTCAGTTCGGGTTAATCCAGTCAGATTGACGTGTTAACCCGTTTCACCCATTTGTATCGTATTATGTTTTTACAATATTTTTTTGTCATAAATTAATTACAGTAGTTAACATAAGAATTTATACTTCAAATGTAATTTTATTAAGTTAACGTAATAACTTATACTTTAAATGTAATTGGATTATATAATTTTTGTTTTCTTGTAGTAAATTTTAATCTAAGTATATTAATTTGCAGAAAAAAAAATAAAAATCTAAAAAGTTCGGGTTGAACGGGTCAACCTACGAATATTCGGGTCATGTTCGGGTTTATATATATGACGTGATTTTCAGGTTCGGGTTCGCCTAAAATTTTTGGGTTCGGCTCGGGTTGAACCCGCCAACCCACGAACCCGGCCTATTAGCCACCCTACCCCTATATCCAATGCTAAAATCATGTTTCATACTCGATTCAAAACTCGTCGAGTGTTTGTCGGGTAATTACCTGTCAGAGTTCGAGCATACACGTGGGTATCAGATATGCTTATAGTATTTTAAAAAGGAAGGATTTTAATAATCCAAACTATTCGTAGTTGGCCGCCAACAGTCCCAACTTAAAAAATAACCATTGGCAGCCCCATCTATTTACATATTGGCCACCAATGGACTCAGACTAACAGAACCCTAACGTCGTCAGTCTCCGGTCACTGGAATTTTTTTATGGCCATAAAAAGGTTTCTAAAGATCCGATCCAAGGTTACAAAGAGGTTTGGGACGAAAATGTTGAGTTTTCTGGCTAAAAAGTTGAGTTCTCTGGCCAAAAAGAAGTTTTCCGGCAACTTTAACAATTGAGGCTTTTACCATAAAAAGGTTTCTAAAGATCCGTAATAAGGTTACAAAGAGTTTTGGGACGAAAATGTTGATTTTTCCAGCCAAAAATGAGTTTTCCGGTCGAAAACGTTTTTTCTGAAATGGAAGACTAATGGCGTCAGGGTTCTGTTAGCCAGGGTCTATTGGAGGCCAATATGTTAATAGCTCAGACTACCAGTTGTTACTTTTGAAGTTAGGACTGTTTGCGGCTAACAACGAATACTTGAGATTATTAAAATACGATATTCCTTTTAAAAATACATGTTAGAATTTTAATTATAGTTTTTCTTTTCTTTTATAGTAAACTGTATACATATAGTTATTATCATATAATATTTTACACATCCCAAATACATAACTGCCAAATACATAACTGTTATGATAGTATAAATTTTAGTTGTTAATCTCATATTCGTAACATACAAATATAAATAACATCATCAATATATATATATACATATATGTGTGTCTATATATAGAGGTAGGTTAACGTATAATATTTCTTAACGTACAATGCATACGAGATGAAATAATGCACGTTATAAAATTCAAAACCTTAATCACGTATGTTGAAAACCATAATCACGCATGTACAAAATCAGAAATCACGCATGGAGTAAAACCCTAATCACGCATATTATAAAACTAATAACGCATGTTATTATTTCATCTCGTACACGTTAAGAGATATTGTATTTCACAGTTTCACTATATATATATATATATATGTCACACCCCGGATTTCCAACCCGAAATCCATACACCGGTGGGCCCGGTGGGGAGTATCGTGACGTCAGTTGATAATCATCATAGTCAATTAAACATAGCACAGTGGAAGTCTTGGAGTAAAATTACTATTACAAACCAAATGTTCGAAAATACAAAATAATATACAAGCTTGTAATAGAAGCTCCACAGGCGGATCATAAATTATACATGGAAAGAATACAAAACAGACTTTGGGTAGATTTAGGATTTGCAAGATCCTCTATCACTACCGAGCACTTCCGGCCTATTTTCGTATTGTACCTGCAAATTAGTCTTTTGAAAATACGTTAGCTTTCGCTGGTAAATACACCCAACTGACTCATTTTGAAAACATATCGAAAATGTTTTAAGTGCGTATCAGCACAAAAATTCTTTTTATAACTTGGGTTAATTGACCGACCAACCTTGTTAACAGATTTACATGTTTGTCTTACATACGGGGCTCGGTACGAAAACCGAGACACAATTAACGTACACACCACTTTGGACTCACGAATGAGTCAATTCCTCCCAACCTTGTAGGAATGCATAATTGAGCGTCTATCGGGTGTATGCCTACACTCGCGCTAAGGTCGTGGCCATTTCTATTGTAATGAGCCGAGGATATCCATGACACGGTAGTTAACCCCCGATGTTTAAATTATCAAACAAAACTGATTAAAACAGAATATGCAGATTTATTATCTCCGAACCGGCGTTCGATTGAATCCCATTTCCGACCAAGCAGTAATAATTACCGTAACCCAAGCCCGTATAGTGGAAATAAGTCGAGAATATTTACCTGAGCTAGTCTTCTTTTAATTTTTTAATAACTCAACCGTACACAAAAGGATTAAGTGCAGATAGCATTTACCAGCAAGTCTCTAGTCTGGATTATGGCATAAACTAACCAATTAAATACTAATGGTCATTATTTAAGTCATAGACTTAGACCGACTAGCGTACTTGATCAAAACGTATGACGCTAGATTAGACGATGATTGGATAGAATGTAGTTTAATCACAACAAGTACCTTGACTTGTTTAATATGGGTAAACTATTAACATTCTGGATTTTGAGGCTTAAATGACAAGGTTAAACCCGTTTCAGTTAGCTTTCGTAAAATAGTTACATATACGTAACCGTGCGCATATTAGCGATATTGGGTAACTGGATAAGTCATGGACAAGTTCTATATGCCATTATATTTTAAATAAGTTAAGATATCAGTAAGATATCAACTTGTATGCCCGTTAAGGTTTTAAAACGAAATTGTGCCTCATAAGGGCATTTTGGTAATTTTATACCGTAATAAAGGAACTTGAATATAATTTAATGTTATAGTCATAAGTATTCTGTAAAATACTTTATTTATGATATAATATCAGTAAGATGTCAATTATATGTGTAAATTATCTTTTATGACCGAACTATGAAGGTGCATTTTGGTCATTTTACAAATAGTTTATAATTTATTTGGGATTATGAATTTATAACATGTACCTACTGTAAATATGTTTAAAATAAGTTTTAAAATCAGTAGGTAACAAGTCTTGGTCAATAATATGGTTTAAAACCATACTATGCGCCGAAACGGCGCTTATGTCGTAAAATGACGTTTTTAAGCGATGCTTACGAAAACTGACATTAAGGTCAGATTAAAATGTTTAAAACATGTTAATTAATATAACATATCAGTAGGTAAATGATTTACCTTGAAAAGATTTGATTAAAACAATTTTATAAGCCACAAGGGCTAAAACCGTCATTTATCGACATAGTTTAAGGACTTGTTTGAAAACTCAGTTTATAACTTG
The DNA here is from genome assembly GCA_947069175.1 of Scalesia atractyloides. NCBI lineage: Eukaryota > Viridiplantae > Streptophyta > Magnoliopsida > Asterales > Asteraceae > Scalesia > Scalesia atractyloides. Next base: position 14,739,128 of record CAMTDV010000022.1, read on the forward strand.
GTTTAACATCCAAAATAATCCTACTTATAATATTACATCAGTAGGAAACTCATTTTCAAGTTCATTACCATTTAAAACCTTGTTTTATGTAAAAAGGACATTTTGGTCAAAGATGGCATAACTATGGAACTTGCGCATAAACTTGGATTCTGATTATGATCATGTAATATAACCTCAGAGGGTTATGCTACATTATATTATGATCATAATGCAACTTTAGATCAGTAAGTAACTAATCTAAATCGGGTCAGAATCGAAAGTCAACATAGAAGTCAAACTTCGCGACTTTCGGTTGCGAACCGACCCTAGAACTGAAATTGACGAGCCGAACATGTTCTTACATGTTCTAATAATTATTACCAACTTGTTTAAGTGTCAAAACAGGTTTCATAACATAGATAACATTAATTTATGATTTTTCTGAAAAATGCCCTGTTTGACCTTTTATTTTCATAACTTTGACCCGTCAATTGGTCTAGCAAACGTGAGCTTCAGGAGGTGCCCTTTATAGGGACTAACACCTACCTTATTACGATCACTTAGCCATGTTCATTTCAAACAATGGCTGGACCATAATGGTCTTGACCGAAAGTCAAAGTGTTTTACGAAAACGCTTGGCTTTTGGCTATAAAAGCCTATAAACGAAAATGCAAGAGCAAGGAACACTTACAAGAGATTCCTACAATGCAAGAGAACTAAGTTGGATGCTCCTTTCAGCTAGGAACTTTCAGGGGAGGGACAAGAGTTTTGATTTAGAAAGGTGCAAGTTGGAATGAAGCACTTGAACACCTATTTATAGTTGGAGAACTCAAAGGAGGTGAAGCCAGGTGTTTAGAGGTGTAAGAAGAAGTTTACAAGTGTCCCAAAGCGTGGCATAGCAGTTTAGAGAAGCCATGGGTTCGAATTAATGGTTTTGGAGTTTTGCTTGGAGACCAAACAAAACTTTCTGCAGCAAACCTGTTCTCGCGCCCCGCGAGAGACCCAGACCTGGTCTCTCACGGCCCGCGACCGCCACAAGGCCACTTTCAAAGTTTGACACTTTTAACTCCTTAACTTATTAAAGCTTCTAAAAACCTTTTTAAACACCTTTTTGGCACTTTTAGCCCTCCGTAGCCAATACTTGGCATACCCGGGATTATGCCCGGACATTGTCGAGCTCTCGGTTCGTTAAAAGGTCACTCAGAGGTATAAATTAACATGTTGACACTTTTAGTCCCTCCATTATCCAACTTTCACATATTTACAAAATGGAACCCTCTCGTCCAACAAATGGCACGCATGTTGATTCCGATGTCACTCAGAGGATGGGCATGTTGACATATTAGTCACTCAGAGGCCAAATTTGACGTATCAGTCACTCAGAGGCTAATGATTTAAGCATGTTGACACATCAGTCACTCAGAGGCTGTTATTTATGCATGTTGACATCGGACCATCACTCAGAGGCTCGGTTTGAGCATGTTGACGCCTTTAGTCCTTATTGGTCTTTCATAGACTATTTAAAAAAAATACAACACGTGTCACTATACTATTGGACACGATTTTACAGGGTGTTACATCCTCACACCTTAAAATAAATCTCGACCTCGAGATTTTATTAAAAAAGATGGGGGTACTTTTGTCGCATAGTGGACTCAACCTCCCATGTATACTCAGGACCTCTAAAAGCGTCCCACTTAACCTTTGCTATAGATATCATCTTTCTTCGAAGCTTCTTAACCTGTCGATCCTCGATCGAAATTGGTTTCTCAACGAACCTCAGGTTTTCATCTATCTGCACATCTTTGTGCGACATTGCTAGCGACTCATCGGCTAGACATTTCTTAAGATTAGATATGTGGAATATATCATGAATTCCACTAAGCTCCTCTGGCAACCTGAGCTTATAAGCTACAGTGCCGACATATTCGATTATCTCGAAGGGTCCTATATATCTAGGGCTTAACTTGCCCTTCTTTCCAAAACGCATCACACCTTTCCGGGGTGATACTTTTAGCATGACTTTGTCCCCTACTTGGAACTGAAGAGGTTTACGCCTCTTGTCAGTATAACTTTTCTGCCTATCCCTGACAGTTTTGAGACGATCACGGATTTGCACAATCTTTTCCGTGGTCTCCAGGACAATCTCTAGTCCTGATAGTTGGGCTTCCCCAACTTCTGCCCAGCATACGGGCGTTCTACATTTTCTCCCATACAAGGCCTCAAAAGGAGCAACCTTGATGCTAGTATGATAGCTGTTATTGTAGGAGAATTCTATTAGGGGTACGTGGTCATCCCAACTTCCGCCTAAATCAATCACACATGCCCTGAGCATGTCTTCCAGAGTCTAAATACTACGCTCACTTTGACCATCAGTCTGTGGATGGTAAGCCGTACTAAAGTTTAGTCGTGTGCCTAAAGATTGTTGGAAACTTTTCCAAAAGTGAGATGTGTATCTAGTATCTCTATCGGATACAATAGATACTGGCACACCGTGTAGGGACACTATCTTGTCCACATACAACTTAGCCAATTTATCTGAATAATACGTTTCTTTTATTGGCAAGAAGTGTGCTGACTTAGTCAGCCTATCCACTATGACCCAAATAGTGTCATTACCACTTTTGGTCTTAGGTAAATTGGTAATCAAATCCATAGTTACCATTTCTCATTTCCAAGTGGGAATCTCTAATTGTTGTAGTAGTCCTGACGGTTTCTGATGTTCAACCTTAACTTGCGAACACGTCAGACACTTAGCTACATAAGTGGCTATGGATTTCTTCAAACCCATCCACCAATAATTCTTCTTCAAGTCTTGATACATCTTGTCACCTCCCGGGTGAACCGAGTACCTTGAATTGTGCGCTTCTTGGAGGATTAGATCTCTAAGTCCTCCAAAGATCGGAACCTAAATTCTATCATTAAATCTTAGTATTCCATCCTTTCCAGGCGCTAACTGATCAACAGTTCCGCCTAATCCCTCATTAGGGATATTAGCCTCTAATAGGGCTTGCTTTTGCACATCTAATAGCTTCTCATTTAAGCTATTTCCGAGCTCAATGCTCTTTGCGTTAATCCTAATAGGTTTAACCTTTTCCTTGCGACTTAAGGCATTGGCAACTACATTTGCCTTGCCTGGATGGTAGCGAATCTCGCAATCATAATCATTAAGAGTTTCCATCCAAAGGCATTGTCGCATGTTCAATTCTTTCTGATTGAACAGATGTTGGAGAGTTTTATGGTCTGTGTATATAACACACTTTGTTCCATACAAGTAATGTCTCCACAGTTTTAGTGCAAATACGACGGCACCCAGCTCCAAATCATGGGTGGTGTAATTCTTTTCATGCACTTTTAGTTGTCGTGAGGCATAGGTAATTACCTTGCCATTTTGCATTAGCACACAGCCCATACTGGTATGTGACGCATCACAATAAACAAAAAAATTCTCAATACCCTCAGGTAGAGATAACACAGGAGCGTTGCTCAACTTGTGTTTAAGAATCTCAAAAGATTCATGTTGCTTTGGACCCCAATTATACTTAATATTCTTATGGGTCAAGGAAGTTAAAGGAGTGGCTATCCTTGAAAAGTTCTCAGTGAACCTTCTATAGTAACCAGCCAATCCTAAGAAACTACTAACTTCCGTTGGGGTCTTGGGCACTTCCCAATTCATTATAGCCTCAATTTTGGCGGGATCCACTTGGATACCACGCTCACTTACCATATGTCCAAGAAATTGGACTTCTCTAAGCCAAAATTCGCATTTAGAGAACTTTGCATAAAGTTTCTCCTGCCTTAATAATTCTAGGATGCACCGAAGATGTCACACCCCGACCCGCAGCGGAATAAAAGTCGGGGCATAATTGGGTTATCACCAAAGCTCATGATGTTTACTAAGATGTTTCATATTTATTAAATTCAAATTACAAACTTAAATATCCAAAACAAAATTCATACAATTACAAGAAAATGAAACTACATAATTATTCCAAAGCATAAACTTGTTTATTCTTCTAGGCCTTCCTAAGTGTTTCCTGTCTCAGCTGGATCACCTGTATCATGTGTAAAACGGGGGAGATTTTGGGTCAACAAAAGTTGGCGAGTGAACCTTGATAAAACATTTTGACTAATTTCTTGTTTTATTTAATAAAGAAAATTCGTGCAATAATCACATGTGAGCAAACATATATAGATAACCACTTTAGATGAGTATATGACATGAATGATGATGTATGTGAGATCAAGGCTCAATCAAACGGAGCCGATCTAATGAGGCTCCTGATGCTCAACCCGTATCCCACGGGGAACTGATGGGCCTAATGAGATGCGTGCACTGAAAATGATAAATCCAATCTACATATAATTCACACAACAATTGATACACATTTGATCACGGATATGATGTATGCACAAGTGTTTAAATAAAATAAAAGAATTGTACGACACATGATACACCCCAAAACATGATTAAAACGGGGAATTGGTAGAGATTCACTTACAGTGGGTGCGTTCTTTGATGACGATGAATGCGCACGAATTTATGATTCAACCGACGAGGGAAAAACTAACCTAAATAATAACGAAATGATTCGATAAATAAGTAAATTTTATTTGAGATTATTATTTTTAATTAGTGCTCTTTAGTGGGATTTTTAGATTTATTTTTGTGAGTTTAATGAAATTTTCTAACTTTAAAATCTTATTTTTAAGTATTTTTAAATAATTTTTCAATTAAATAAATAAATAAAAATAATAAAAAATGGGTTGACTTTCTGACAGTGACCGAGTCTGACCGGTCAGACTGTGTTTATTCCATGCGGTGCGTGGGATCGAACTCGGGACCTTTCGTTTGTGTGCACGCAGCTCTACCAACTGAGCTACGTGTCTAACCCGAAATATTCTCTATTTTAATTATATATATATATATACTAATTAACTTTAACCTCATTTAGTTTTTATTAAAAATGATTTAATATGGCCGAACCGGTTGAAGAGACCCGGAGTCGAACTCAGAACCTTCGGTTCGAGTGCGCACAGCCCAACCTGTTGGGCTGTGTGTGTAATCTGCTTAACTATTGGATTATATTCCTCTTATATACATTCTGTGGATTGATCTGAATAGGTTTTAAAAATGTTGGTTTTATTTCAGAAAGTCGGTAGCATGCGTGATTCGAACTCGGGACGTGTGTATTGTATTTGCACACAGTCCACCGCTGGACTGTGTGTCTAACCCGGTTAAATATCCGATTTTAATTATACTAATACACTTGTTCAACTTCATCTTCTTCACTGTGAAGAACACAGAACAGTGAAACCCGATTGTTTTGTTTAATCAACCAACAACTTATAATTGATTGAAAATAGGATAGAAAGGTGAAGATTAAGTAATATGGTATACCAAACAGAGAGTTTTCTTCAGATTTCTGGCAAGATTTCGTCGGCTCTGATTTGCGATTTCCGGCTGAGTGAACTGTTTTAACAGTTTCGATTATTGGTTTGAACAATTAAATTATAAATCAAGAGATAGCAGGGAGGTTTAGACAATTATACCGTCTGAAGACAACTGCGGTTTTCTGTTCAGTGATTCCGGCGATATTCCGGCGAGTGCAAAGAAACTCCGGCGACGTGCTTTGGAAGGGATAAAGATTCGGAAAGAGAGTTCGGTTCTGAGATAAAGGTTTACAGGAGGTTGGAGTGGGTATTTATAAGAGGGCATCTGATTTGGGTTTGAATTGAGGTCAACAATCGCGATTAAAGATTTCCGACGGTTTTTGACTAAAATTGATTGCCGGCGACGGTTATAACTGATGTCGAAATCAGTTTATCCGTTTCAGTCAAAGGAAAAATAGCCAAAATCGCGGAGTTTAGGTTTCTCCGGTGATTGCGAGTTCTGGCGCGCTGTTTTACAGATTTGACTTTCGGTTTTTATTATAAATGTTATTTGTTTTGGTATTAAACACAAAAGAAGTGTGTGGCGGAGCGTGTGTGGTGTGTGTTTGTCTTTGTGGGCGACCCGGGTTCGAAACCCGGCTACCCTATTATTAGTTTTTTATACTTATTATTATTAGTTATAAATTATGGTTTTTAAATTCTAATATATTTATTAATTTGTGTTGTTCAAAATTAATCTGAACAATAAATACGCAACGAAACTTATAACTGGATATTTGATTAATAAACAAAGCGGGTTTTGAAACCCGTTTTTCGACGAATGTTTTGTATCCCCTACTTTTAGGAATTTCGTCTCGAAATTTAAGTAGCAGTGGTAACTGGAAAGAGATGCGAGTATTTTTCGCTCATTGAGTCTTCACGTTCCCAAGTAAACTTGGGTCCTCGTTTTGACTCCCAACGTACCCTGACAATTGGAATACGACTTCGCCTTAAACGCTTCTCTCCGAAGTCCATGATTTCTACTGGTCTTTCAACAAAGTGCATTGATTCATCGACTTGTATGTCTTCTAGAGGAATGTGGAGATTTTCATCGGCAAGGCACTTTTTCAAGTTTGATACGTGAAATGTGGGATGAATTCTGTTGAGTTCTTCTGGTAGGTCAAGCTTGTATGCTACAGGACCTACTATTTCGAGTATCTTGAAAAGTCCTACGTAGCGTGGTGCTAGCTTTCCCTTTTGGCCAAAACGAACCACTCCCTTCCAGGGTGATACTTTTAAAAGTACTTGATCACCAATGTCAAACTCCAAGGGCTTTCGTCATTTGTCTGCATAACTCTTTTGATGACTTTGAGCCGCTAGAAGGTTGTTTCGAATTTGAATGACCTTGTCGGTTGTTTCTTGAATTAATTCTGGACCGGTGATTTGCGCTTCCCCGATTTCATGACAACATACTGGAGATCGGCACTTACGACCATATAAAGCTTCGAAAGGAGCCATGCCGATACTTTAATGATAGCTATTATTGTACGAAAATTCCACCAATGGTAGGTGAGCGTCCCAGTTCCCTTTGAAGTATATGACACATGCTCGCAGCATGTCTTCAAGGGTTTGGATGGTGCGTTCAGATTGACCATCAGTTTGGGGATGAAAAGCGGTACTGAGGTCTAATCGTGTACCCAAGGCGGTTTGTACGGCTCGCCATGTTCGTGAAGTGAAACGACCATCACGGTCTGAAATGATGCTTAAAGGTACACCATGACGGCTTACGATCTCGCTGATGTAGATACGAGCTAACTTCTCGTTCTTGAAGTCCTCGCGAATCGGAACGAAGTGAGATGACTTTGTAAGACGATCGATTATTACCCATATGGTGTCATACCCACTGGAGGTGCGAGGTAACCCGGTAATGAAATCCATGGTTATGTTTTCCCACTTCCATACAGGTATTTCGGGTTGGACTAGAAGTCCTGAAGGTCTTTGATGTTCAGCTTTTACTTTGGAACAGGTAAGGCACTTGGAAACAAAAACAACGATATCCTTTTTCATGCCAGGCCACCAGTAGGTGTATCGTAGGTCTTGATACATCTTGTCGGCTCCTGGGTGTACAGAGTATCGTGTTTTGTGCGCCTCATTCATGAGGAAATCACGAAGGTTATCGCGATTAGGAATCCATATGCGGTTTAAATAGTATAGAATACCGTCGGATTTGGTTTCGATTTTGAGTTCAGCTCCACATGACAGTTCATCGCGTACATCATTTTCTGTTACAGAAACATGTTGAGCTGCTCGGATTCGATCTTTGATGTCGGTTATGATTTGCGAACATAGAAGACGAATGGAGTTTGCATAACCTTTTCGACTGAGCGCATCGGCCACCACGTTTGCCTTGCCAGGATGATACCGAATTTCACAGTCGTAGTCGTTGAGGAGTTCGACCCATCTTCGTTGCCTCATATTCAACTCCTTTTGGTTGAAGATATGTTGGAGACTTTTGTGGTCAGTGTATATTTCACACTTGGTACCATAGAGGTAATGTCTCCATATCTTGAGAGCGAACACAACGGCTCCAAGTTCCAGGTCGTGGGTGGTGTAATTCTTCTCATGAACTTTGAGTTGCCTAGAAGCATAGGCTATCACTTTTCCTCTTTGCATTAATACACAGCCTAGCCCTTGCCCTGATGCGTCGCAATATACTACAAAGTCATCACAACCTTCAGGGAGTGTGAGGATAGGTGCGTCACAGAGTTTTTGCTTTAAAGTTTGGAAAGCCTCCTCTTATTTAGGTCCCCATATGAAGGGTTTTCCTTTATGAGTCAAGGCCGTGAGTGGTACAGCAATACGGGAAAAATTGGCAATGAAGCGGCGATAGTAACTAGCCCAACCAAGAAATGACCTTACTTCGGTAGGGGTACGTGGCGCTTGCCATTCCTGCACTGCCTTGATTTTTGATGGATCGACATGAATTCCCTTGTCATTGACGACATGTCCAAGGAATTGTACTTCTCCTAACCAGAATTCGCATTTTGAGAACTTAGCGTAGAGCTTTTCAGTCCTTAAGAGTGTAAGGATGAGTCAAAGGTGTCGTTCATGATCGGATTTAGACTTGGAGTAGATAAGGATGTCGTCAATGAAGACTATGACGAAACGGTCGTGGTAGGATTTGCATACCCTATTCATTAGATCCATGAAGACAGCGGGGGCGTTGGTTAAACCGAAAGGCATGGCCATGAACTCGTAATGACCAAACGAGTCCGGAAAGCGGTTTTTGGGATATCTTCTTCGTGCACTCTGAGCTGATGATAACCAGAATGAAGGTCGATTTTTTAAAAGCAGGTGGTGCCTTGAAGTTGGTCTAGGAGGTCATCGATGCGAGGTAGTGGATAGCGATTTTTAACCGTTAACTTGTTGAGTTCTCTATAATCAATGCACATGCGAAACGTTCCATCTTTCTTCTTCACAAAGAGAACAGGTGCACCCCAAGGCGAGGATCTAGGACGTATGAATCCTTTGTCAGTCAGCTCTTGCAGTTGACTGGCCAGCTCTTGCATTTCGGATGGGGCTAACCTATAAGGAGATTTTGCGACTGGTGTAGCGCCAGGTACAAGATCGATGCGGAATTCGACTTCTCTCACAGGAGGAAGTCCTGAAATGTCGTCGGGAAAGACTTGTGGGAATTCTTTCACAACTAGGATATCTTCGAGTTTCCTCTCCTTGTTTCCCTTTTTGACGACGTGAGTTAGGAATGCGACATAGTTCTTGCGGAGATATCTTCGGGCTTGAAGGCAGGACATTAGTTTGAGTCCTTTCGAAGGGGTTTCCCAAAAATACGTAGGGTCTGACCGTCTGCAAGAGGAATGCGAATGAACTTTTCGCGGCACACTACTTCAGCGTGATGCTAGCTGAGCCAGTCCATACCGATTATAACATCGAAACTTCCCAACTTCATAGGAATGAGGTCAACTGGAAAATCATGATCGTTTAGAGTGAGGGTACAATTGCGTATAATAGAATTTAATGAAACGGGTTTTCCGTCAGCAACTTCCACCGTTAGAGATTCCATGAGATTAACACGAGTTGGTTGAGGCTAGGTTCAAATTCTAAGGACACAAAGCTCTTATCCGCGCCAGTATCGAATAATATGGATGCATAACTACCATTGATGAGAAACGTACCGTTGACCACGTTGTTGTCAGCCCTAGCTTGGTTGGCATTGATGTTGAAAGCTCTTCCCCTGGCAGGTGGAGGAGCTTGGTTAGCTTGGTTTACCGGGTTTGCTTGAGCTTGGGCATGGATGATGTTCACTAAGCGTGGACAAGTGTTCGTGAAGTGGTTTGGGTCCCCACAGTTGTGACAAGCTCGCATGGGTTGCATCATGGGGTAGTTGGGTTGGTAGTAAGGTTGGGCTACGTGTTGTGTGGGTGGTAGTAGTAAGGGTTGTTGGGCTTGGCCCACTATCTGATTGTGGGTTTGGGTTGGAGGTTGATTGCGGTTCATTCGTTGAAGAGTACGGCAGGTTTGGATAGTGTGACCCGCACGGCCACAGCTTGTGCAATGTTGGCAGGGGTTTTCGGGAGGGTGATGGTATTGACAACGGTTGCATTTTGGGTGTGGGCCGGTGTATGGCCTTTTGAATGGTGCAGCTGAAGGAGCAATTTGGGTGATTTGTGCCGCAGTGATAGGAGGGTTGGTTTGAGTGACATCAAAATTCTTGCTGTTTCGTTTCCTCTTACCAGCAAACTTCGAGGAGGAGACGGGGTGGTTTAGAGTTGGGACCTCAATGGGTGCTTTCTTCTTCTCATCTTTGAATTTGCCGTTTCGGATGCGATTCTCAGTGAGTTCTGTAGCTAATTCCATTGCGGCTTCAAGTGTTGCAGGCGAAGTGCTTAAAACCGAATCTTGGATTTTCGAGGGGAGGCCTCGAATGTAGTGTTCGACTAAGCGGTACAAGGGGGTGAACAAGTTGGGGATCATCTGGTTTAGCTCGAGAAATCTCTTGTTATAGGAAAAGTGATCTCCTTCCTTTTGTTTCAGTGTGTGGAATTCGTCTTCCAGCTTTTTGATTTCGCTTCTTGGACAGAAGCGTCTTGTCATGAGTTCCCTTAACTCTTCCCATGTTAAGGCCATGGCATCTTCAACTCCTCGCTTACCCTTTTCCGTGTTCCACCAGGTAAGGGCTACCCCAAACAGTCTTCCAGTTGCATAACGTACCTTGCGATCCTCGGGACAATCGCAATTGAGGAAAGTGTTTTCCATTTCTTCAAACCAGTGAAGGAGGGCGGTAACACCTTCGGTCCCTTCATATTTTGGGGGATCGCAAGATTTGAAGTGTTTGTAGGAGCACTTTTTGGAAGGAGGGTTGGCGACGCTCTGGTCTTCTTGATTGGGAGGGTTGATGGGATTTGCGGTGAGAGCTTGTTGAACTTGAATCACGATGTCAGGAAGCACTGCGGCCATTTGTTTAGCAATTTGCGTGGCCAAGCGTTCATTTGATCTTCCTGACTTTCTACCTCCACGTAGTTTCCTAGCCGACATCTACAGGAACATACACAGGAAGATTGTGAGTTTAAGAATTTTCTAGGTGCCATGCGTCGTAAAAAGAATGAAAAATAACATAACTGATAATAATTTAACTACATCCATAGGATGTCTTGGGTTTGCTCATGTTTGGGCCTCCAATGTCCCCCCATACCATTGCCTGTGTAGTCATGTGGGCCCCCATGACTATCGGTCTTGGTAGGATTCACATTGGTGTCGGCGGATTAACACTCGCATCACCCGGATGAAAATTGTAAAATATGATTGCAAGATGTATGGTAGAAGGGTGTCCAGGTGTAGACACAATGACAACTCAAAGTGGGGTTAGCTCACACGACGTTTGGTATAGCATGCTTTGGCCTAATAGGTCCTTCGTACTCTCATCGTCAGTCCCCAGGTAGGCAAACTGGTCCTTTATTTTGGATTTATACGAATGCCAAGCCTAGACAGGACGTTCCGACTACTGGTACTCGTACCCTTCCAGTTACTACATGAGAACTCACTTTGATGTGATTTGAAAAATACAAAAATCATTGCAAAAATCATGGGAATCGTGAGGTGTGTGCACTCATGGATATGGTATGTTATGAGGATATGATTCATGATGAGCATTGCATAATAACATGTATTTGTGAGCATGCTTGCATAACATTGAGTGTGAAAATAAACATAAAGCATATAAACATCATGAATTTTGTATGTAACGCATAAACAATTTAAAATTTAATCAACTATAGTATAGGCTCTAAGGGTCTAATGACCTATCCTATATCCCTATAGTCACAAGCTCTGATACCAATCTGTCACACCCCGACCCGCAGCGGAATAAAAGTCGGGGCATAATTGGGTTATCACCAAAGCTCATGATGTTTACTAAGATGTTTCATATTTATTAAATTCAAATTACAAACTTAAATATCCAAAACAAAATTCATACAATTACAAGAAAATGAAACTACATAATTATTCCAAAGCATAAACTTGTTTATTCTTCTAGGCCTTCCTAAGTGTTTCCTGTCTCAGCTGGATCACCTGTATCATGTGTAAAACGGGGGAGATTTTGGGTCAACAAAGTTGGCGAGTGAACCTTGATAAAACATTTTGACTAATTTCTTGTTTTATTTAATAAAGAAAGTTCGTGCAATAATCACATGTGAACAAACATATATAGATAAACAATCACAAACCACTTTAGATGAGCATATGACATGAATGATGATGTATGTGAGATCAAGGCTCAATCAAACGGAGCCGATCTAATGAGGCTCCTGATGCTCAACCCGTATCCCACGGGGAACTGATGGGCCTAATGAAATGCGTGCACTGAAAATGATAAATCCAATCTACATATAATTCACACAACAATTGATACACATTTGATCACGGATATGATGTATGCACAAGTGTTTAAATAAAATAAAAGAATTGTACGACACATGATACACCCCAAAACATGATTAAAACGGGGAATTGGTAGAGATTCACTCACAGTGGGTGCGTTCTTTGATGACGATGAATGCGCACGAATTTATGATTCAACCGACGAGGGAAAAACTAACCTAAATAATAACGAAATGATTCGATAAATAAGTAAATTTTATTTGAGATTAATATTTTTAATTAGTGCTCTTTAGTGGAAATTTTAGATTTATTTTTGTGAGTTTAATGAAATTTTCTAACTTTAAAATCTTATTTTTAAGTATTTTTAAATAATTTTTCAATTAAATAAATAAATAAAAATAATAAAAAAATGGGTTGACTTTCTGACAGTTGACCGGGTCTGACTGGTCAGACTGTGTTTATTCCATGCGGTGCGTGGGATCGAACTCGGGACCTTTCGTTTGTGTGCACGCAGCTCTACCAACTGAGCTACGTGTCTAACCCGAAATATTCTCTGTTTTAATTATATATATACACTAATTAACTTTAACCTTATTTAGTTTTTATTAAAAATGATTTAATATGGCCGAACCGGTTGAAGAGACCCGGAGTCGAACTCGGAACCTTCGGTTCGAGTGCGCACAGCCCAACCAGTTGGGCTGTGTGTCTAATCTGCTTAACTATTGGATTATATTCCTCTTATATACATTCTGTGGATTGATCTGAATAGGTTTTAAAAATGTTGGTTTATTTCAGAAAGTCGGTAGCATGCGTGATTCGAACTCGGGACGTGTGTATTGTATTTGCACACAGTCCACTGCTGGACTGTGTGTCTAACCCGGTTAAATATCCGATTTTAATTATACTAATACACTTGTTCAACTTCATCTTCTTCACTGTGAAGAACACCGAAAAGTGAAACCCGATTGTTTTGTTTAATCAACCAACAACTTATAGTTGATTGAAAATAGGATAGAAAGGTGAAGTTTAAGTAATATGGTATACCAAACAGAGAGTTTTCTTCAGATTTCCGGCAAGATTTCGTCGGCTCTGATTTGCGATTTCCGGCTGAGTGAACTGTTTTAACAGTTTTGATTATTGGTTTGAACAATTAAATTATAAATCAAGAGATAGCAGGGAGGTTTAGACAATTATACCGTCTGAAGACAACTGCGGTTTTCTGTTTAGTGATTCCGGTGATATTCCGGCGAGTGCAAAGAAACTCCGGCGACGTGCTTTGGAAGGGATAAAGGTTCGGAAAGAGAGTTCGGTTCTGAGCAAAAGGTTTACAGGAGGTTGGAGTGGGTATTTATAAGAGGGCAGCTGATTTGGGTTTGAATTGAGGTCAACAATCGCATTTATAGATTTCCGACAGTTTTTGACTAAAATTGATTGCCGGCGACGGTTATAACTGATGTCGAAATCAGTTTATCCGTTTCAGTCATAGGAAAAATAGCCAAAATCGCGGAGTTTAGGTTTCTCTGGTGATTGCGAGTTCTGGCGCGCTGTTTTACAGATTTGACTTTCGGTTTTTATTATAAATGTTATTTGTTTCGGTATTAAAAACAAAAGAAGTGTGTGGCGGAGCGGTGTGGTGTGTGTTTGTCTTTGTGGGCGACCCGGGTTCGAAACCCGGCTACCCTATTATTATTTTTTTATACTTATTATTATTAGTTATAAATTATGGTTTTTAAATTCTAATATATTTATTAATTTTGTGTTGTTTAAAATTAATCTGAACAATAAATACGCAACGAAACTTATAACTGAATATTTGATTAATAAACAAAGCGGGTTTTGAAACCCGTTTTTCGACAAATGTTACAGAAGATGTTTCTCGTGATCAGCTTGATTACGAGAATAGATAAGTATGTCGTCTATGAAGACAATGACATACTTATCCAAATACGGCTTTCAGACTCTATTCATGAGATCCATGAATGCTGCCAGTGCATTTGTGAGCCCAAAAGGCATCACTAAGAATTCAAAATGACCATAGCGGGTCCTGCTGAATGTTCTCGTCGGAATATCTTCATTTCTAACCTTTAGTTGATGATATCTTGATCTCAAATCTATTTTAGAAAAGTAACTAGCACCTTGAAGTTGGTCGAATAAATCATCGATCCTGGGGAGAGGATATGTATTCTTAATGGTTAGCTTGTTCAGCTCCCGGTAGTCGATGCACATTCGCATCGAACCGTCTTTCTTCTTTACAAACATAATAGGAGCTCCCCAAGGTGAGGAACTAGGCTGGATAAAGCCTTTCTCCAAGAGTTCGTCCAATTGAACTCTTAGCTCATTCATTTCGGTTGGAGCTAGCCTATATGGAGCTCTAGCTACGGGTGCTGCTCCTGGTATGATATCTATTCTGAACTCCACTTACCTATCTGTAGGTAGGCCTGGTAATTCTTCAGGGAAAACATCGGTATACTCCGAGATAACTGGTTGATCTTCAAGGTTCAACTTTGGTTCATTTATGGTAACTTGTGCCATATAGATGACACAACCTCTTCTCAAACACTTGGATGCTTTAAATAACGACACTTTGTCTGGCAGTCCATAGTGTGAGTCTCCAGGAATGGTGATCATTTCACCAGATTGGGTCTTAATCTCGATAAGCTTTTTATCGCAGGCAATGCGGGCTTGGTTATGAGATAACCAATCCATGCCTAAGACAACATCAAACCCCGCCAATTTCATTGGTAAAAGTGAGATAGGGATGGAATGTTTCTTAATGGATATAGAGCATCCATCAAGTATGGAAGAAGCAGTTTCTAAGATTCCATCGGCGAGTTCTATCTCATAAATTTTATCTAGAGTTCTTATGGGTAAATTTAATAGTTTACTAAACTTATGATCAACAAATGATTTATCCGCACCCGAATCGAAAAGAACTCTAGCATAAATATCATTATGGGGAAAGTACCTATTATGACGTTATTGTCATTAACAGCTTCCGTAGCAGTCAGCCGAAAGGCGCGTGCATTCCCCTTCTTGGCCTCTCCAGGCTTCGGATTATTATTCTTTGAATTCTTAGGGCAGTTAGTTGCAATGTGCCCTTTTTCGTTGCAGGTGTAGCAAAGGACATCCTTAAGATCTTTACAATCTAGGGTCTTATGCCCTTTCCTTTTACAAATACCACAAGGTCTAACTTGAAAATCAGAATTACACTGTCCCCAGTGTTTGCGGTTGCAAGTCTTGTAAAATGGCATTATAGCCGACTTGCGTTGGTTCCCTTTGAACCCAAATCTTCCTTTATTTTTCTTATTAAACTTATGGGAGTTGTCATCTTCCCTCTTCCTTTTTCCATCAGTTTCAGATTAACTGACTTTTGTCTCACTAGATCAAGGGTGAGAGAAAGAGATAGGTCTATAACAGACCTATAGGTAGTAGGCTGCGTAGCCTTTACCGTGCCCTTCATTTCGGGCGCTAACCCATTAATAAAACGCGCGATGCGTTTGGATTCAGGGGTAATTAAATAGGAAACTAATCTAGGCAGAGAATTGAAATCAGAAACATACTTCCGACAGTCTAGGTTTTTCATTGATAGAGACAAGAAGTCTGTCTCTATTTTCTCCACCTCATGTGTGGGCAGTAGGTTTCCTTAATAAGGTCCACAAACTTGGACCATCCAAGATTATACAGGTATACTTTACCTGTTGATTGAATCATGGCCTTCCACCATGTTAGGGCATCGCCCTTGAAGGATTGTGATACATACTTAACCACATCCCTTTCAGCACAGCTGCTGATGTCTACAATGCACTCCATCTCTTCCAGCCACTTTAGGGCTTCTACGGCTCCTTTTCCCCATTAAAGTCTTGGGGTTTACAGGAGACAAAGTACTTGTAGGTGCATCCGTCCTTAGAAGAACAGGACCTATCAGCATAGTCTATCCTCTTAGGTTCACTCTTCGCATTTGATGAGTGAACAAAGCTCTCCTTATGAGCTGAGGATGATGGAATTGATAATGGCTTAGAGCGAGTAGCATCGACTCTCTTAACTTCTCTATGGCCTTACCCATGGCCTTTTCTATAGCCGCATCAATGCGTGCTTGGAAGTCATTATTATCTATGGCTATATTTTCGGCGTCTTTGACGTTCCGATGGCTACTTTGTGCCTCATTAGAGTTAGTCATTCTTCAAAGCCTTGGTTCTATATACCAAATGAAATTTCTCTTAGCCATGGTATAGTAACCATATCGGCTTTTAAACATTGGATATAAGGAAATCCATGGCCTACACTAGTGTGATTAACATCACAACTCTTAGGCTTAATATAACTATATTTTGGCCTAGGTCTTAATAGGACCATCATAGGCAAATTACAATTTGGATATAGTCCATATATTATTGGACAGTGGATCGCAATGTCACAACTGTCATTGTCATTATTGACCATTGTATAGCTCATAGGCTTGTCCATAATGGACATAATAATTGGGCACATTGGCCGGCCATATTAGACATAATATATATATGGCACATCAGCTTGTCACTAAGGACATAATACGTACGTCATATCAGCCTATCGTATTGGACAATTAATTGGGCACATTGGCCTACATCATATCAGATGTGCATGGCATATCAGCCTGTCCCATTGGACAATTAATTGGGCACATTGGCCTACATCATATCAGATGTACATGGCATATCAGCCTGTCCCGTTGGACAATTAATTGGGAACATTGGCCTACATCATATCAGATGTACATGGCATATCAGCCTGTCCCGTTGGACAATTAATTGGGCACATTGGCCTACATCATATCAGATGTACATGGCATATCAGCCTGTCCCATTGGACAATTAATTGGGCACATTGGCCTGACGGCTAGTGTGGTTCCTTAAGCGACACTACCAAGAGTATGAATATTTCTTAATGTTACATAAGAGTACCTTAATAATTGATTAATGGTCCCGGTCACCTTCAACCTTAACGACCTTGGAGGTTTGGACCTAGTCCCTTACTCCTGGATAGAAGGATAACTTCCCTTAACTATCCTGATAGAAGACCCCTTCGTACTTAACTATCATTTCTTGGCCAATGTGTGGTCTAAGCCACTTGGCATAATCAATCTATTAAGGTCTTTTGGAATTATATAGCAGAGCATAAATTTCGAGTAAAATCGAGACGCTCGTTTTCAAGATGATTTACACATATATATAATTCCAAAAGTACTTCAATAAATTTTGATTAGAAATTTTAATACTAGAAAATGAAATAAACTTGTCCATGCAAGGACTTAAAGGAATAAAAATGTCCACGAAGGGACAAAAAAAAATAACAATGTCCTCGCAGGGACTACATATAATTAGAAGAGACTTCACTCGTCCTTCTTTCCTTTGACTAATTTGGAGAGTTTCTTGAAGAACTTATTCGTCTTCTTCTCCGTTTTCTCTGCCTGTTGCTGCATTTCTTTCATCCTTTCTAAGGCCTCATTACTGGCCTCAAGTGATGGCGGAGGTTGTGGTTGTGGTTGCGGCACGACCGGATACTGGTACCCATAAGTTGGATATCCAGTCGGTGGATAGGTAGGTGGGAAAGAAGACGGATAAAGTGCATTGTGCATAACCGCCTGCATGTATGGGTCTTGCGACCACGCTTGATAGTCTACTGGCGTAGACGGGTTAAAAGGATCATATCCAGACGTGTCTGGGTACGTGGGAATTGGGTTAGTATAACCCGTTGGTGGTGGTTGAACAGCATGTGTTGGTGTTGGTTCCACTATAGGTGGAACATTAGAGGGTCCACCCATTTGTGGGTCCTCTTGAATTGTGGGTAGGAGTTGGGCAAAGGTGGTAGCGATCCCGACCTTTGTCCGGCACGTACCGACATACGTGCTCCACGCTTCCTTCTTGGTGGTTCAGGTGGTGGTTGAGGTTGGTCCACCGGGTTCCATGTGGACATCTTCTTGAACAGGAGGTGGTTGAGAGTGGTGAGAAGGAGTGTGGGCGAAAGTAAATTGGTTCCAGTATTGGTCCCACTCATTAGGACCTTGGTAGGGCGATCCGGCATATGAGTTTGAAATGCTCGAAATTTAAATGGGATGCATATTTGATCCCGATGGTGGTATCTCCGGATCAGAGTCCTCGTCCATAGGATGTGGCTGGTCCAACTGATTTTGATCAGCTGGAGGCGTGTTTAAGTAATGGTTGGGTTAAATTCTTTTGGTAGGAGTGATGAGAATGAGAATGATGAGTATGGTAGGAGTGGTGTGAGTGGTAATAATTTTGGGAATGTGAGAGCGAGTGTCTATTGAGACGGAACGTCTCGCTGGTTGCCACAGAGACGAATCTCCTGATTCTTGGTATGCATCTGAGTTATGAGGTTGAGGGGGAATGCGTCCCGATGGTCCTCCTCTCATTGGACCTTTTCCTCGTCCACTTTGTCCTCGTACACGTGACGGCATTTTCCTATTAGAAATCAATTTAAAAACAATAATAATAACTTAATAATGAAATGAGTAATCCTAGGTCAATGCCTAGACTCGGAAGTGTAAGGAATGTGCTCAGGTAAGTTTGATACTAAACACAGAGGGCTAGTGTTTAATTCTCTCAAACGTTGGCTCTGATACCAACCCTGTCACACCTCGGATTTCCAACCCGAAATCCATACACCGGTGGGCCCGGGTGGGGAGTACCGTGACGTCAGTTGATAGTCATCATAGTCAATTAAACACGGCACAGCGGAAGTCTTGGAGTAAAATTACTATTATAAATCAAATGTTCGAAAATACAAAATAATATACAAGCTTGTAATAGAAGATCCACAGGCGGATCATAAATTGTACATGGAAAGTATACAAAACAGACTTTTGGCAGATTTAGGATTTGCAAGAACCTCTATCACTACCGAGCACTTCAGGCCTATTTTCGTATTGTACATGCAGATTAGTCTTTTGAAAATACGTCAGCTTTCGCTGGTAAATACACCCAACTGACTCATTTTGAAAACAATTTGAAAATGTTTTAAGTGCGTATCAGCACAAAAATTATTTTTATAACTTGGGTTAATTGACCGTCCAACCTTGTTAACAAATTTACATGTTTGTCATACATACGGGGCTCGGTACGAAAACCGAAACAACGCTTATGTCGTAAAATGACGTTTTTAAGCGATGTTTATGAAAACTGATGTTAAGATCAGATTAAAATGTTTAAAACATATTATTTAATATAACATATCAGTAGGTAAATGATTTACATTGAAAAGATTTGATTAAAACCATTTCATAAGCCACAAGGGCTAAAACCGTCATTTATCGACGTAGTTTAAGGACTTGTTTGAAAACTCAGTTTATAACTTGGTTTATCATCCCAAATAATCCTACTTATAATATTACATCCGTAGGAAACTCATTTTCAAGTTCATTACCATTTAAAACCTTGTTTTATGTAAAAAGGGCATTTTGGTCAAAGATGGCATAATTATGGAACTTGCGCATAAACTTGGATTCTGATTATGATCATGTAATATAACCTCATAGGGTTATGCTACATTATATTACGATCATAATGCAACTTTAGATCAGTAAGTAACTAATCTAAATCGGGTCAGAATCGAAAGTCAACGCAGAAGTCAAACTTTGCGACTTTCGGTTGCGAACCGACCCTAGAAATGACATTGACCAGCCGAACATGTTCTTACATGTTCTAATAATTATTACCAACTTGTTTAAGTTTCAAAATAGCTTTCATAACATATAAAAGATCATTTTATGATTTTTCTGAAAAATGGCCTGTTTGACTTTTTATTTTCAATTGGTCTATCAAACGTGATCTTCAGGAGGTGCTCTTTATAGGGACTAACACCTACCTTATTACGATCACTTAGCCATGTTCATTTCGAACAATGGCTGGACCATAATGGTCTTAACCGAAAGTCAAAGCGTTTTACGAAAACGCTTGACTTTTCGCTATAAAAGCCTATAAACGAAAATGCAAGAGCATGGAACACTTACAAGAGGTTCCTACAATGCAAGAGAACTAAATTTGATGCTCCTTTCAGCTATGAACTTCCAGAGGAGGGAGAAGAGTTATGATTTAGAAAGGTGCAAGTTGGAATGAAGCACTTGAACACCTATTTATAGTTGGAGAACTCAAAGGAGGTGAAGCCATGTGTTTAGGGGTGTAAGAAGAAGTTTACAAGTGTCCTAAAACGTGGCATAGCAGTTTAGAGAAGCCATGGTTTCGAATTAATGGTTTTGGAGTTTTGCTTGGAGACTAAACACAACTTTCTGCAGCAGACCTGTTTCTCGCGCCCCGCGAGAGACTCAGGCCTGGTCTCTCGCGGCCCGCGACCGCCCCAAGGCCACTTTCATAGTTTGACACTTTTAACCCCTTAACTTATTAAAGCTTCTAAAAACCTTTTCAAACACCTTTTTTGCACTTTTAGCCCTCCGTATCCAATACTTGGCATACCCGGGATTATGCCTGGACATTTTCGAGCTCTCGGTTCGTTAAAAGGTCACAGAGGTATAAATTAACATGTTGACACTTTTAATCCCTCCATTATCCAACTTTCACATATTACAAAATGGAACCCTCTCGTCCAACAAATGGCACGCATGTTGATTCCGATGTCACTTAGAGGCTGGGCATGTTGACATATTAGTCACTCAGAGGCCAAATTTGACGTATCAGTCACTTAGAGGCTAATGATTTAAGCATGTTGACATATCAGTCACTCAGAGGCTGTTATTTATGCATGTTGACATCTGACCGTCACTCAGAGGCTCGGTTTGAGCATGTTGACGCCCTTAGTCCTTATTGGTCTTTAATCGACTATTTAAAAAATATAACACGTGTCACTATACTATTGGACACAATTTTACAGGTTGTTACAATATATATATAGGGTAGGGTTCTAGGGTGAACACTATGTTGAGTGTGAACTGTGTGAACTAATCTGAGCCATTGGATTACATCATCTAGAGATTTTTAAACAATGGCAAGATTGTAATTATAATGTTGTAACTTACCTTTAAATTAATTAACAGAAGGGTATTTACGTCTTTTGTAAATTGCATTTATTAAACAGTATAATCAAAATTCCTATAATCTTGTTAGTTTCCGTATATACAAGATACACAGTTGTGTCACATAGTTTAAGGACTTGCTTGAAAACTCAGTTTATAACTTGGTTTAACATCCCAAATAATCCTACTTATAATATTACATCAGTAGAAAACTCATTTTCAAGTTCATTACTATTTAAAACCTTGTTTTATGCAAAAAGGACATTTTGGTCAAATATGGCATAATTATGGAACTTGCGCATAAACTTGGATTCTGATTATGATCATGTAATATAACCTCATAGGGTTATGCTACATTATATTACGATCATAATGCAACTTTAGATCAGTAGGTAACTAATCTAAATCAGGTCAGAACGAAAGTCAAAGCAGAAGTCAAACTTCGCAAGTTTCGGTTGCGAACCGACCCTAGAACTGAAATTGGCGAGCCGAACATGTTCATACATGTTCTAATAATTTTTAGAAACTTGTTTAAGTGTCAAAACAGGTTTCATAACATATATAAGATCAATTTATGATTTTTCCGAAAAATGGCATGTTTGACTTTTTATTTTCATAACTTTGACCCGTCACTTGGTCTAGCAAACGTGATCTTCAGGAGGTGCCCTTTATAGGGACTAACACCTACCTTATTACGATAACTTAGCCATGTTCATTTCGAACAATGGCAGGACCATAATGGTCTTAACCGAAAGTCAAAGCGTTTCCGTAAAACGCTTGACTTTTGGCTATAAAAGCCTATAAACGAAAATGCACAATGAAGGAACACTTACTAGTGTTTCCTAGGGTGCAAGAGAACTAAATTGGATGCTCCTTTCAGCTAGGAACTTCCAAAGGAGGGAGAAGAGTGAATAAATGAGAAAGGTGCAAGTTGAACTGGTGAACTTAAGCACCTATTTATAGTTGGAGAGCTCAAAGGAGGTGAAGCCAGGTGTTTAGGGGTGTAAGAGGAAACTTACAAGTGTCCCAAAATGTGGCATAGCAGTTTACAAGTCTATAGTTTCGATTTAATGGGTTTTGGAGCTTTGTTTGGAGGCCAAGACAAACTTTTTGAAACAGAGCCTCTCTCGTGCCCGCGAGAGACCCATGCCAGGTCTCCCGCGGCCCGTGACCACCCCTTGGCCAGTTTCAAAGTTTGATACTTTAGTCCCTTAACTTTAAAAAGCTTCTAAAAGCTTTCTAAAACACCTTTTTGGCACTTTTATCCCTCCGTAGCCAATACTTAGCATACCCGGGATTATGCCCGGACATTGTCGAGCTCTCGGTTCGTTAAAAGGTCATTCAGAGGTAAGAATTTACATGTTGACACTTTTAATCTCCCCAATATCCAACTTTCAAAATTTTACAAAATTGAACCCTCTCGTCCAACAAATGGCACGTATGAGAGTTAGGACTTCGCAAAGGATCACTCAGAGGCTTACTATAAGCATGTTGACTCCAATGTCACTCAGAAGCTGGGCATGTTGACATATCAGTCACTCAGAGGCCAAATTTCAAGCATGTTGACATATCAGTCACTCAGAGGCTAATAATTTAAGCATGTGACATATCAGTCACTCAGAGGCTGTTATTTATGCATGTTGACATCAGACCGTCACTCAAAGGCTCAGATTGAGCATGTTGATGCCTTTAGTCCTTATTGGTCTTTAACAATCTGTATTTAAAATACAACACGTGTCACTATACTATCGGACACGATTTTACAGGGTGTTACATCCTCACCCCCTTAAAAGAAATCTCGGCCTCGAGATTTTATTCAAAAAGATGGGGGTACTTTTGTCGCAAAGTGGACTCAACCTCCATGTGTACTCGGGACCTCTAAAAGCGTCCCACTTAACCTTTACTATAGGTATCATTTTTCTTCAGAGCTTCTTAACCTGTCGATCCTATATCGAAACTGGTTTCTCAATAAACCTCAGGTTTTCATCTATCTGCATATATTTGTGCAACATTGCTAGCGACTCATAGGCTAGACATTTCTTAAGGTTAGATATGTGGAATACATCATGGATTCCACTAAACTCCTCGGGCAACCTGACCTTATAAGCTACAGTGCCGACACGTTCGACTATCTCGAATGGTCCAATATATCTTGGGCTCAACTTACCCTTCTTTCTAAAACGCATCACACCTTTCCAGGGTGACACTTTCAGCATGACCTTGTCCCTTATTTGGAACTTAAGAGGTTTATGCCTCTTGTCAGCATAGCTCTTCTACCTATCTCTGGCAGCTTTGAGACGATCATGGATTTGCACAATCTTTTTCGTGGTTTCCAGGATAATCTCTGGTCCTGATAGTTTTGCCTCCCCAACTTCTGCCCAACACACGGGCGTTCGACAATTTCTCCCATATAAGGCCTCAAAAGGAGCAGCCTTGATGCTAGTATGATAGCTGTTATTATAGGAGAATTCAATTAGGGGTAAGTGGTCATCCCAACTTCCACCTAAATCAATCACGCATGCCTCATGTCTTCCAAATTCTGAATAGTACGCTCACTTTGACCATCAGTCTGCGGATGGTAAGCCATACTAAAGTTTAGTCGTGTGCCTAAAGATTGTTGGAAACTTTTCCAAAAGTGAGATGTGTATCTAGTATCTCTATCGGATACAATAGATACCGGCACACCGTGTAGGGACACTATCTTTTCCACATACAACTTAGCCAATTTATCTGAATTGTATGTTTCCTTTATTGGCAAGAAATGTGCTGACTTGGTCAGCCTATCCACAATGACCCAAATAGTGTCATTTCCACTTTTGGTCTTGGGTAACTTGGTAATCAAGTCCATAGTTACCATTTCCCATTTCTAGGTGGGAATTTCTAATTTTTGTTGAAGTCCTGACGGCTTCTGATGTTCGGCGTTAACCTGCGAACACGTCAGACACTTAGCTACATAAGTGGCTATGGATTTCTTCAAACCCATCCACCAATAATTCTTCTTTAGATCTTGATACATCTTGTCACCCCTCGGGTGAACTGAGTATCTCGAACTATGCGCTTCTTGGAGGATTAGATCTCTAAGTCCTCCAAAGACTGGAACCCAGATCCTTCCATTGAATCTAAGGATTTGATCCTTTCCAGGCGCTAACGGATTCACAGTTCCTAATCCCTCATTAGGGATATTAGCCTCTAATAGGGCTTGCTTTTGCACATCTAATAGATCTCATTTAAGCTATTTCCGAGCTCAATGCTCTTTGTGTTAATCCTTATAGGTTTAACTCATTCTTTGCAACTTAAGGCATCGGCAACTACCTTTGCCTTGCCTGGATGGTAGCGAATCTCGCAATCATAGTCATTAAGTGTTTCCATCCATCGGCGTCGTCGCATGTTCAATTTTTTATAGATTGAATAGATGCTGGAGACTTTTATGGTCAGTGTATATAATACACTTTGTGCCATACAAGTAATGTCTCCACAGTTTTAGTGCAAATACAATGACACCCAATTCCAAATCATGGGTGGTGTAATTTCTTTCGTGCACCTTTAACTGTCGTGATGCATAGGCAATCACTTTGCCTTTTTTGAATTAGCACACAGCCCATGCCAGTGTGCGATGCATCACTGTAGACTACAAAATCTTCAATACCCTCAGGTAGAGATAACACAGGAGCATTGCTCAGCTTGTGTTTAAGAACCTCAAAAGATTCTTGTTGCTTTGGACCCCAATTATACTTAACATTCTTACGGGTTAAGGTAGTTAAAGGAGTGGCTATTCTTGAAAAGTTCTCAATGAACCTTCTGTAGTAACCGGCCAATCCTAGAAAACCACGAATCTGTGATGGGGTCTTGGGCACTTCATAAATTTATTATTGCCTCAATTTTGGCGGGATCCACTTGGATACCTCGCTCACTTACCATGTGTCCAAGAAATTTGACTTCCCTAAGCCAAAACTCACACTTTGAGAATTTAGCATAAAGCTTCTATTGCCTTAGCAGTTCTAAGATGCACCGAAGATGTTTCTCGTGATCGCTTGATGACGAGAATAAATAAGTATGTCATCTATGAAGACAATGACAAACTTATCAAAATATGGCTTTCAGACTCTATTCATGAGATCCATGAATGCTGCAGGTGCATTTGTGAGCCCAAAAGGCATCACTAAGAATTCAAAGTGACCATATTGGGTGCTGAAGGCAGTCTTAGGAACATCTTCACTTCTAACCTTCAGCTGGTGATATCCTAATCTTAAATCTATCTTAGAGAAATAGCTAGCCCCTTGAAGTTGATCAAATAAATCATCGATCCTGGGTAAAGGATATCTATTCTTGATTGTTAACTTGTTCAGCTCCCGGTAGTCAATGCACATCGCATCGAACCGTCTTTCTTCTTTACAAAGAGGATAGGAGCTCCCCAAGGCGAGAAACTAGGCTGAATAAAGCCTTTCTCCAAAACTTCACCTAGCTGCGTTCTCAATTTCTTCATTTCCGTTGGTGCTAGCCTATATGCAGCTCTAGCTACGGGTGCTGATCCTGGGAGGATATCAATTCTAAACTCCACTTGTCTGTCTGGAGGTAAGCCAGGTAATTCTTCGGGAAAGACATCTGAATATTCTGAGATAATTGGTTGATCTTCAAGGTTCGGTTTAGGTTAATTTATGGTTACTTGTGCCATATAGATGACACAACCTTTTCTTAAACACTTGGATGCCTTAAATAACGACACCTTGTCTGGCAATCCATAGTGTGAATCTCCAGGACTGATGATCACTTCACCAGATGGGGTTTTAATTTCGATGTGCTTTTTATCGCAGGCAATACGGGCTTCGTTATGAGATAACCAGTCCATGCCTAAGACAACATCGAATCCCGCCAATTTCATTGGCAGAAGAAAGATAAGGATGGAATGATTCTTAATGGATATAGAGCATCCATCAAGAATGGAAGAAGCAGTTTCTAAAGTTCCATCGGCAAGTTCTATCTCATAAATTTTATCTAGAGTTCTTATGGGTAAATTTAACAGTTTACTAAACTTATGATCAACAAACGATTTATCCGCACCCGAATCGAAAAGAACTCTAGCGTGGACATTGTTAATGAGGAATGTACCTGTTATGACGTTGCTGTCATTAACGGCCTCCCTGCCATTCATTTGAAAGGCGCGGGCATTCCCCTTCTTGGCCTCTCCAGGCTTTGCGTCATTACTTTTGGGTTCTTGGGGCAATTATACGTTATATGCCCTTTTTCGTTGCAGTTATAGCGAACTGCATCCTTAAGATCTTTGCAATCTAAGGTTTTATGCCCTTTTCTTTTGCAGATACCACATGGTTTAGTTT
Source organism: Scalesia atractyloides (assembly GCA_947069175.1). Taxonomy (NCBI): domain Eukaryota; kingdom Viridiplantae; phylum Streptophyta; class Magnoliopsida; order Asterales; family Asteraceae; genus Scalesia; species Scalesia atractyloides. The sequence continues at coordinate 14,765,732 of CAMTDV010000022.1, forward strand.
GTGGATTTATGTCACACTGTCCCTAATGCCTACATTTACAGTTCTTGCACAGAGGTTTGTCATCAGACGCGTGCTTGAACCCGAAATTTCCTTTCTTTTTAAATCCTTGGGAGTTATTATCCTCCTGTTTCCTCTTTCCGTCAGTTTCAGTCTTAACTGACCTTTATCTTACCAAATCAAGGGTGAGGGAAAGAGATAGGTCTACAGCGGACCTATAGGTACTAGGCTGAGCAGCCTTTACCATGCCCTTAATCTCGGGCGCCAATCCATTGATAAAACATGCAATACATTTGGATTTAGGGGTGATTAGGTAGGATACTAACCTAGATAAGGAATTGAAGTCAGAGACATACTTCCGACAGTCTAGGTTTTTCATTGAAAGAGACAAGAAGTCTATCTCTATTTTCTCCACTCATGAGGTGGGCAATAGGTTTCCTTAACGAGATCCACAAATTTGGACCATCCCAGATTATACAGGTATACTTTACCTGCAGACTGAATCATGACTTTCCACCATATTAGGGCATCGCCTTTGAAGGATTGTGATACATATTTGACCACATCCTTATAAGCACAATTGTTGATATCTACTATCGTCTCCATCTTGTCTAGCCACTTTAGAGCTTCTACAGCTCCTTTCTCTCCGTTAAAGTCTCGGGGCTTATAGGAGACAAAATACTTATAAGTACATCCGTCCTTAATAGAATGGGACTTTTCAGTAAGATCTATTTTCTTTGGTTCACTCTTCGCATTTGAAGAGTGAACGGAGCTCTCCCTATGAGCTGAAGATGGTGGAATAGATAAGGGTCTAGAGCGAGTGGCACTCGACTCTCTTAGCTTTTCTATGGCCTTTCCCATGGCCTTTTCGACAGCCGCATCAATGCGAGTTTGAAAATTATCATCATCTATATTTTTGTTTTCAGCTTTGTTAGATTCAACATTCCTATGGCTACTTTGTGCTTCGTTTGAATTAGCCATCTTTAAGTCTTGGGTTCTATATACCAATAAAACTTTGTTTAGCCATGGTATATCAACCATATCGACTTTCAACATTGGATATAACAATCCATTGCCTATACTAGTGTGAATAACATCACAATTCTTAGGCTTAACATATCTATATTTAGCCTAGGTCTTAATAGGACCATCATAGGCAAATTACAATTTGGACGTAGTCCATATATTATTGGGCGCATTGGCCTACATCATATCAGATGTATATGGCATATCAGCTTGTCCCATTGGACATAAATTGGGCACATTGGTCTACATCGTATTAGATGTATTTGGCATATCAGCCTGTCCCATTGGACAATAATTGGGCACATTGGCCTACATCGTATCAGTTGTATTTGGCATTTCAGCCTGTCCCATTGGACAGTTAGTGTGTGTCACACCCCGGATTTCCAACCCGAAATCCATACACCGGTGGGCCCGGGTGGGGAGTATCGTGACATCAGTTGATAATCATCATAGTCAATTAAACACGACATAACGAAAGTCTTGGAGTAAAATTACTATTACAAACCGAATGTTCAAAGATAAAATAAAATAATGTACATGCTCGTAATAGAAGATCCACAGGCGGATCATAAAATGTACATGGAAAGAATACAAAACAGACTTTAGGCAGATTTAGGATTTGCAAGATCCTCTATCACTACCGAGCAGCTTCCGGCCTATTTCGTATTGTACCTGCACTTTAGCCTTTGGACGATACGTCAGCTTACGCTGGTAAATACACCCAACTGACTCATTTTGAAAACTTTAAAATGGTTTTAAGTGCAAAACGGCACAAAATCTTTTATTAACTTGGGAAAGTTGACCTTGCAACCTTGTATCAGATTCACATGTTTATCAATACATACAGGGCCCAGTACAGAAACCGAGACATGATTAAATACACACCACTCAGGACTCACGAATGAGTCATTCCCAACGTCTTGGGAACATTGCATATGAGCATCAAAAGGTGTATGCCTACACCCCGTGCTAAGGTCGTGGCCAATAACTAATGTATTGAGCCAAGGATATCCAGGACATGGTAATTTAACCCCCAATGTTTAAGTTATCAAACATAACTGATTAAAACAAAATATGTGGGTTTACTAGCCACAAGCGGGCATTCGATTTACCCCATTTTGGACCAAGCGGTAATAATTTACCGTATCCCAAGCCCGTATAGGGAAAATAAGTCGAGAGTATTTACCTGAGCTAGTCTTCTTCTTTTAGTTTTAAATAACTCAGCCATATACAAAAGTACCAAGTGCAGATAGCATTTACCGACAAGGCTCTAGTCTAGATTATGGCATAAGCTAGCCAATTAAATACCAACGGTCTTATAAACCGAATAGTGTACATGATCATTACGTATAACGCTTGATTAAATGATGATCGGATAGAATGTAGTTTCAAGCCGACAAGTACTTGACTTTTATAATATGGGTAAACTATAAACATTCTGGATTTTGAGACTAAAATGACAATGTTAAACCCGTTACGGTTAAATTCTGTAAAATAGTTACATATACGTAACTGTGCGCATAATAGTGATATCGAGTAACCGGATAAGTCATGGACAAGTTCTATATGCCATTATACTTTAAATAAGTTAAGATATCAGTAGGATATCAACGTGTATGCCAGTTATGGTTTTAAAACGAAACTATGACTCATAAGGGCATTTCGGTAATTATATACCGTATAAAAGGAACTTGAACATATTTTAAGTTTATAATCATGAGTATTCTGTAAAAGTATTTTGTTTATGATGTAATATCAGTAGGATATCAATTATATGTGTAAATTATCTTTTATGACAAAACTATGCACCGAAGGGGCATTTTGGTCATTTTACACATAGTTTATAAATTATTTGGGATTCTGAGTTTATAACATGTACCTACTGTAAATATGTTTAAGATAAGTTTTAAAATCAGTAGATATCAAGTCTTGGTCAATAATATGGTTTAAAACCATACTATGCGCCGAAATGGCGCTTATGTCGTAATATGACGTTTTTAAGCGATGTTTAATGAAAAATGACCTTAGGGTCAGATTAAAATGTTTAAAATATGTTTATTTATTATAACATATCAGTAGGTAAATTATTTACCTTGAAAAGATTTGATTAAAACAATTTTATAAGCCACAAGTGCTAAAACCGTCATTTATCGACATAGTTTAAGGACTTGTTTGAAAACTCAGTTTATAGCTTGGTTTAACATCCAAAATAATCCTACTTATAATATTACATCAGTAGGACTCATTTTCAAGTTCATTACCATTTAAAACCTTGTTTTATGTAAAAGGGGCATTTTGGTCAAAGATGGCATAATTATGGAACTTGCGCATAAACTTGGATTCTGATTATGATCATGTAATATAACCTCAGAGGGTTATGCTACATTATATTACGACCATAATGCAACTTTAGATCAGTAGGTAACTAATCTAAATCGGGTCAGAATCGAAAGTCAAAGCAAAAGTCAAACTTCACGACTTTCGATTGCGAACCGACCCTAGAACTGAAATTGACGAGCCAAACATGTTCTTACACGTTCTAATAATTATTACCAACTTGTTTAAGTGTCAAAACAGGTTTCATAACATATATAAGATCAATTTATGATTTTTTCAAAAAATGGCCTGTTTGACCTTTTATTTTCATAACTTTGACCCGTCACTTGGTCTAGCAAACGTGATCTTCAGGAGGTGCCCTTTATAGGGATTAACACCTACCTTATTACGATCACTTAGCCATGTTCATTAAAACAATGGCTGGACCATAATGGTCTTAACCAAAAGTCAAGGTGTTTTACGAAAACGTTTGACTTTTGGCTATAAAAGCCTATAAACGAAAATGCAAGAGCAAGGAACACTTACAAGAGGTTCCTAGAATGCAAGAGAACTAAATTGGATGCTCCTTTCAGCTAGGAACTTCCAGAGGAGGGAGAAGAGTTATGTTTTAGAAAGGTGCAAGTTCAAATGTGAACTTGATCACCTATTTATAGTTGGAGAACTCAAAGGAGGTGAAGCCAGGTGTTTGGGGGTGTAAGAAGAAGCTTACAAGTGTCCCAAAACGTGGCATAGCAGTTTAGAGAAGCCATGGTTTCGTTTTAATGGTTTTGAAGCTTTGCTTGGTCTCTAAACAAATTTTCTGCGTCAGACCTGTTCTCGCGGGGCGCGAGAGGCCCAAGCCAGGTCTCTCGCGGCCCGCGAACGCCCCATGGATAGTTTCAAAATTTGACACTTTAGCCCCTTAAATTTAAAAAGCTTCCAAAAACCTTTTTAAACACCTTTTTGGCACTTTTAGCCCTCCGTAGCCAATACTTGGCATACCCGGGATTATGCCCTGACATTGTCGAGCTCTCGGTTCGGTAAAAGTTCATTCAGAGGTATAAATTAACATGTTGACACTTTTAATCCCTCCATTATTTAACTTTCACATATTTACAAAATTGAACTCTTTCGTCCAACAAATGGCACGTATGAGAGTTATGACTTCACAAAAGATCACTCAGAGGCTTATTACAAGCATGTTGATTCCGATGTCACTTAGAGGCTGGGCATGTTGACATATCAGTCACTCAGAGGCCAAGTTTCAAGCATGTTGACGTATCAGTCACTCAAAGGCTAATGGTTTAAGCATGTTGACGTATCAGTCACTCAGAGGCTGTTATTTATGCATGTTGACATCGCACCGTCACTGAGAGGCTCAGATTGAGCATGTTGACGCCTTTAGTCCTTATTGGTCTTTAACAGACTGTATTTAAAATACAACTCATGTCACTATACTACCGGACACGATTTTACAGGGTGTTACATCCTCACCCCTTAAAAGAAATCTCGGCCTCGAGATTTTATTCAAAAAGATGGGGGTACTTTTGTCGCATAGTGGACTCAACCTCCCATGTGTACTCGGGACCTCTAAAAGCGTCCCACTTAACCTTTACTATAGGTATCATTTTTCTTCGGAGCTTCTTAATCTGTCGATCCTCGATCGAAATTGGTTTCTCAATGAACTTCAGGTTTTCATTTATTTGCACATCTTTGTGCGACATTGCTAGCGACTCATCGGCTAGACATTTCTTAAGATTATATATGTGGAATACACCATGAATTCCACTAAACTCCTCTGGTAACATGAGCTTATAAGCTACAGTGCAGACACATTCGATTATCTCGAAGGGTCCTATATATCTTGGGCTTAACTTGCCCTTCTTTCCAAAACGCATTACACCTTTTGTCACATCCCGACCCGCAGCGGAATAAGAGTCGGTGCATAATTGGGTTATCACCAAAGCTCATGATATTTACTAATATGTTTCATATTTATTAAAGTCAACATTACATTCTCAATAATCCAAACATGTCCATACAAATACAAAGAAAAATATCCAAACTAAACAATCCAAGCTCTAAACCAGTTTATTCTTCTAAGCCAATCCTATGTGTTTCTTGCAGCAGCTGGTTCACCTGTATCATGTGTAAAAATGGGGGTTTTTGGGTCAACATAAGTTGGCGAGTGAACCTTGTTAGATAAACATCTATTATTGATTTCTTGTTATTTATTCAAGGAAAACTGTGCAATAGTCATATGTGAGCAAATGTAAATAATCAAACAATAGCAATAACAACCACAACTATAACATACAATAACATACAATAACATACAATAACATAATGAACTTGCATGAATATATAACATGAATGATATTGTATATGTCGGCAACGTCACGTTCACGCTCATAATGTAATGGGGAACGGACGACCTATGATGAATGTCTGTGCGATCAAGGCTCAATCAAACGGAGCCGATCGTATGTTGGCAACGCCAGGTTCACGCTCATAATGTAATGGGGAACTGCTCAACGCCCATAATGTAATGGGGAGCGGCGGCCTATGAAATTGCATGTACTGAAAATAATAAATTAAATCTAAACAATAACCACACAACAATTGATACAAGCTGAATACACATTTGTTCATGATATGATGTATGCACAATGATTTAAATATAATAATTGGTAAGACACACGACACACCCAAAAACGTGATTAAAAACGGGGAATTTTGTAGAGGTTCACTCACATTGGGTGCGTTTGGTTGGAGATGATGAGGTGCGCACGAGTTTGAAGGATTGAACAACGAGTATTAACTAACCTAAATAATAACGGAAGATATAGTAAATGAGTGGATTTTATTAATAATTTTAATAGGATTTTTAGATATATTTTTGTGAGTTTAAGGCTATTTCCTATCTTTAAAAACATTATTTTTAAGTATTTTTAATTGATTTTTAAATTAAATTAAATAAATAAAAATATAAAAAATGTTGACTTTTGCGTTGACCGTTGACCATTGACTGTTTGACCGGTTTTATTGTGTAAATGTATGCGCTGGGTGAGGCTCGAACCCGAGACCTCCCGTACGCGTGCACACAGCTCTACCAACTGAGCTACGTGTCTAACCCGAAATAATTCTGTTTTTTATTATATTTATATACTAACTCAGTTTATCCAAAATTCTTTTATTTTCAAAAAATGTTTTAAATCATCGAACCGGTGTCGTCAACAGGTCTCGAACCCGGGACCTGTGCTTTAACGTTACACACAGTCCACCGCTGGACTGTGTGTCTAACTTGGTTAATATACAGATTTTTATTATACTTAACATCTAATTTCGAAAAGGATCCGGTTCATTTAGAAAAAGAACATTTTAATTATAGAGGGTGTGTGTGTATCAAGGATCGAACTCGCGACGTGTGATATGTATGTGCACACAGTCCACCGCTGGACTGTGTGTCTAACCCGAGATAATATCCAAATTATAATAAACTTATAATCAACCTACTTCGTCTTCTTCGTTACCGAATTACAGTTTACGATTTCTCTATTGTTTCTCGTTTAATTTGATTGACAAACATTCAACAGACTAATATGAAATGGTAGAGACGATTTTTAGAAGTAAACATACCAGAGAACGATTTATCTCAGAATTCCGGCAAGTCGTCGGCTTCGTTTTTTACGGATTTCGACTGAACGAATAAATTAACAGTTTTGATTAACTAAGTGAGGAATTGAAGTATTAAACAAGAGTTATCAGAAGGTTTGAATGTCTATACCGTTTTACAGCTGAAGATAAGGATTTTCAGAAGTTTTCCGGCGAGCGGGAATTATCCGATAACGACGTCTGAAATTGATTCCGATTGAAGGGTTTGAGTTAGCAATAGCTTAACAATTGATAGACAATGAAAGAATTGCGAGACTTACTGATTTGATGGAAAACACGGTTTTCTGGCGAAAGTCTGGCGAGTTCAAATAGCTTCTCCGTCGGACTGAAAGTTGTGCGAAAATGCAAGTGAAGGTTTGCAGAGTGTGTTTGAGTCGCGAGAGGGGACAATGATTGAAGTAATTCAGGAATTGAAAGTTTTCAGTTATTAAAATCGATCCACTCAAGAATTCAAGTTCATTCAAAGCAAAATTGATTGGAGTTGTCGGTGTATCGGTTAAATTCAGTAAACCGCAATCAATCAAACGTCTTTGGACGTTTGCTGACCGATTTCGGTTACAGTTGGCGTAACCGGATTGATTTATGGTAGACTATAAAATTTAATTGTTTCCTAACATTTACAGAAAACAACAAGTGGCGGAGTGGTTATATGTGTGTGTGATAAGGCTTTGAGTTTAAACCCGGCTGACCCGGGTTCGAGTCCCGGCAGCCAAATTTTCTTTTTAATTATTTTATTTTTACTTTTTATCAATTATAACTTTTATATTCTAGTTTGTTTATTAATTATGCATCATAAAAAATTAGAATGGACATAAATACGCAACACAACATTTATAACTTGATATTCGATTACAAACGGAGCGGGTTTGGAAAACCCGTTTTTGACAAATGTTACACCTTTCTAGGGTGATACTTTTAGCATGACTTTGTCGCCTACTTGGAACTGAAGTGGTTTACGCCTCTTGTCAGCATAGATTTTCTGCCTATCCCTGGCAGCTTTGAGACGATCACGGATTTGCATAATGTTTTCCGTGGTTTCCAGGACAATCTCTGGTCCTGATAGTTGGGCTTCCCCAACTTCTGCCCAACATACGGGCGTTCTACATTTTCTCCCATACAAGGCCTCTAAAGGAGCAGCCTTGATGCTAGTATGATAGTTGTTATTGTAGGAGAATTCTATTAGGGGTAAGTGGTCATCCCAACTTCCACCTAAATCAATCACACATGCCCTAAGCATGTCTTCCAAAGTTTGAATAGTACGCTCACTTTGACCATCAGTCTGCGGATGGTAAGCCGTACTAAAGTTTAGTCGTGTGCCTAAAGATTGTTGGAAACTTTTCCAAAAGTGAGATGTGTATCTTGTATCTCTATTGGATACAATAGATACTGGCACACCGTGTAGGGACACAATCTTGTCCACATACAACTTAGCCAATATATCTGAATTATACATTTCTTTTATTGGCAAGAAATGAGCTGACTTAGTCAGTCTGTCTACAATGACCCAAATAGTGTCATTTCCACTTTTGGTCTTGGGTAACTTAGTAATCAAATCCATAGTTACCAACTCCCATTTCCAAGTGGGAATCTCAAGCTGTTATAGAAGTCCTGACGATTTCTGATGTTCAGCCTTAACTTGTGAATATGTCAGACACTTAGCTACATAAGTGGCTATGGATTTCTTTAAACCCATCCACCAATAATTCTTCTTTAGGTCTTGATACATTTTGTCACCTCCCAGGTGAACCGAGTATCTTGAATTGTGCGATTCTTGGAGGATTAGATCTCTAAGTCCTCCAAAGATAGGAACCCAAATTCTATCATTAAATCTTAGGATTCCATCACGTTAATTGATCAGCAGTTCCACCTAATCCCTCATTAGGAATATTAGCCTCTAATAAGGCTTGTTTCTGCGCATCTAGTAGCTTTTCACTCAAGCTATTTCTGAGCTCAATGCTCTTGGCGTTAATCCTAATAGGTTTAACCTTTTCCTTGGGACTTAAGGCGTCGGCAACTACATTTGCCTTGCCTGGATTGTAGCGAATCTCGCAATCATAATCGTTAAGCGTTTCCATCCACTGGCGTTGTCGCATGTTCAATTCCTTCTGATTGAACAGATGTTGGAGACTTTTATGGTCTGTGTATATAACACACTTTGTGCCATACAAGTAATGTCTCCATAGTTTTAGTGCAAATACAACGGCACCCAATTCCAAATCATGGGTGGTGTAATTCCTTTCATGCACCTTTAGTTGTCGTGATGCATACGCAATTACCTTACCATTTTGCATTAGCACACAGCCCATGCCAGTGTGCGAAGCATCACAATAGACAACAAAGTTCTCAATACCCTCGAGTAGAGATAACACAGGAGCGTTGCTCAACTTGTGTTTAAGAACCTCAAAAGATTCCTGTTGCTTTGGACCCCAATTATACTTAATATTCTTACGGGTCAAAGAAGTTAAAGGAGTGGCTATTCTTGAAAAGTTCTCAATGAACCTCCTATAGTAACCAACCAATCCTAAGAAACTACGAACTTCTGTTGGGGTCTTGGGCACTTCCCAATTCCTTATGGCCTCAATTTTGGCGGGATCCACTTGGATACCATGCTCACTTACCATGTGTCCAAGAAATTGGACTTCTCTAAGCCAAAATTCGCATTTAGAGAACTTTGCATAAAGTTTCTCCTGCCTTAATAATTCTAGGATGCATTAAAGATGTGTCTCGTGATCAGTTTGATTACTAGAATAGATAAGTATGTCGTCTATGAAGACAATGACAAACTTATCTAAATACGGTTTACAGACTCTATTCACGAGATCCATGAATGCTGCTAGTGCTTTTGTGAGCCCAAAAGGCATCACTAAGAATTCAAAATGACCATAGCGGGTCCTGAAGGCTGTCTTAGGAACATCTTCACTTCTAACCTCAGTTGATGATACCCTGATCTCAAATCTATCTTAGAAAAATAACTAGCCCCTTGAAGTTGGTCGAAGAAATCATCAATCCTGGGGAGAGGATATCTATTCTTAATGGTTAGCTTGTTCAGCTCCCGGTAGTCGATGTACATTCGCATTATACCGTCTTTCTTCTTTACAAACAGAATAGGAGCTCCCCAAGGTGAGGAACTAGGCTGGATAAAGCCCTTCTCCAAGAGTTTGTCCAATTGAACTCTTAACTCGTTCATTTCGGTTGGAGCTAGCCTATATGGAGCTCTACAGGTGCTGATCCTGGTATGATATCTAGTCTGAACTCCACTTGCCTATCTAGAGGTAGGCCTGGTAATTCTTCAGGGAAAACATCGGGATACTCCGAGATAACTGGTTGGTCTTCAAGGTTCGGCTTTGGTTCATTTATGGTAACTTGCACCATATAGATGACATAGCCTCTTCTCAAACACTTGGATGCCTTAAATAATGACACCTTGTTCGGCAATCCATGGTGTGAGTCTCCAGGGATGGTGATCATTTCACCAGATGGGGTTTTGATTTCGATGAGCTTTTTATCACAGGCAATGCGAGCTTGGTTATTAGATAACCAATCCATGCCTAAGACAACGTCGAACCCCGCCAATTTCATTGGCAAAAGAGAGATAGGGATGGAATGATTCTTAATGGATATAGTGCATCCATCAAGAATGGAAGTTGTGGATTCTATGGTTCCATCGGCAAGTTCTATCTCATATATTTTATCTAGAGTTCTTATGGAAACATTATTAGTTTACTAAACTTATGATAAACAAATGATTTATCCGCACCCGAATCGAAAAGAACTCTAGCATAAATATCATTAATGGGGAAAGTACCTGTTATGACGTTATTGTCATTAACAGCTTCTTTAGCAGTCAGCCGAAAGGCGCGTGCATTCCCCTTCGTGGCCTCTCCAGGCTTCGGATTATTATTCTTTGAACTCTTAGGGCAGTTAGTTGCAATGTTCCCTTTTCATTGCAGATGTAGCAAACGGCATCCTTAAGATCTTTACAATCTAGGGTCTTATGCCCTCTCCTTTTACATATGCCACAAGGTCTAGCTTATGGATCAGAAGTACACTGTCCCCAGTGTTTACGGTTGCAAGTCTTGCAAAATGGGATTATAGCCGACTTGCCTTGTTTTCCTTTGAATACAAATCTCCCTTTATTTTTCTTATTAAACTTATGGGGGCTGTCATCTTCCCTCTTCCTCTTTCCGTTAGTTTCAGACTTAACTGACTTTTGTCTCACTAGATCAAGGGTGAGGGAAAGAGATAGGTCTACAGCAGACCTATAGGTAGTAGGCTGTGCAGCCTTTACCATGCCCTTTATTTCGGGCGCTAACCCATTAATAAAACGCGCAATGCGTTTGGATTCAGGGGTAATTAAATAGGAAACTAACCTAGATAGGGAATTAAAATCGGAAACATATTTCCGGCAATCTAGGTTCTTCATAGAAAGAGACAAGAAGTCTGTTTCTATTTTCTCCACCTCATGTGGTGGGCAGTAGGTTTCCTTAATAAGGTCCACAAACTTGGACCATCCCAGATTATACAGGTATACTTTACCTGTTGATTGAATCATGGCCTTCCACCATGTAGGGCATTGCCCTTAAAGGACTGTGATACGTACTTGACCACATCCTTTTCAGCACAGCTGCTGATGTCTACAATGGTCTCCATTTCGTCCAGCCACTTTAGGGCTTCTACGACTCCTTTTTCCCTATTAAAATCTCGGGGTTTACAGGAGACAAAGTACTTGTAGGTGCATCCGTCCTTGGAAGAATGGGACCTATCAGCATAGTCTATCCTCTTAGGTTCACTCTTCGCATTTGATGAGTGAACAAAGCTCTCCTTATGAGCTGAGGATGGTGGAATTGATAGTGGCTTATAGCGAGTAGCACTCGACTCTCTTAACTTCTCTATGGCCTTACCCATGGCCTTTTCTACAGCCGCATCGATGCGTGCTTGGAAGTCATTATTATCTATGGCTATTTTTTCGGCGTCCTTGACGTTCCGATGGCTACTTTGTGCTTCATTAGAATTAGCCATTCTTCAAAGCATTGGTTCTATAAACCAAATAAAATTTCTCTTAGCCATGGTATAATAACCATATCGACTTTTAAACATTGGATATAAGATAATCCACTGTCTATACTAGTGTGAATAACATCACAACTCTTAGGCTTAATATAACTATATTTGGCCTAGGTCTTAATAGGACCATCATAGGCAAATTACAATCTGGACATAGTCCATTTATTACTAGACAGGGGATCGAAATGTCACAACTGTCATTATCATATTTGACAATTATATAGCACATTGGCTTGTCACAAAGGACATCAAAATTTGGCACAAAGGCCTGTCACTAATGGACATAAAATATGATACACAGGCACTACATCACTAATGGATGTTTAGTCACCGCACTGGTGATATTAGCCAGGATCAGATAGATCACATAGGCTATATAGAATAGATCATAACCCGAAAAGGGTAATACATCACTAATGGATGTTTTATTTATCATCGCACTGATGATATTAGCCGGGATCAACAGATTACAAGGGCTAATTAGCCGGGATCAAATAGATCACAACGGCTATTTAACCGGGATCAAATAGATCACAAGGGTTATATAAAATACATCTCTAATGGATGTTTAATCACCGCACTGGTGATATTAGCCGGGATCAAACAGATCACAAGGGCTATTTAGCCGGGATCAAATAGATCACAAGGGCCATTTAACCAGGATCAAATAGATCACAAGGGTTATATAAAATACATCTCTAATGGATGTTTAATCACCGCACTGGTGATATTAGCCGGGATCAAACTGATCAAAAGGGCTATTTATAGGGTTAGGACATAGTCCATCTCCTTGAAGGTTAGTGTGATTCTTCAAGTCACACAACCATGAGTATGCACATTACTTGAAAGTTAACATAAGAGGACCTTAATGGTTGATCATTAATCCCGGTCGCATTGACCTTATTGACTTGGAGGCTTGAACTTAGTCCACCACCTCTAGATAGAAGGATAACTTCCCTTAACTATCATGATAGAAGACCCTTCCGTTCTTAACTATCATTTATATATTTGGCCAAATATGTAGTCTGTGCCACTTGGCAAATCAAAACCATTAAGATCTTTTGGAAAATTATAGCAGAGCATAAATTTCGAGTAAAATCGAGACGCTCGTTTTCAAGAGGATGAATACATATATATATATATAATTCTAAAATTACTTCATTAAAGAAATTACAATACTAGGAAGATGAGATAAACTTGTCCATGCAAGGACTTAAAGGAAATAAACATATCCACGCAAGGACTAAAATAAATAACAATGTCCTCGCAGGGACTACATATAACTAGAAGAAACTTCACTCGTCCTTCTTTCCCTTGACCAACTTGGAGAGTTTCTTGAAGAACTTATTCGTCTTCTTCTCTGTTTTCTCCGCCTGTTGCTGCATTTCTTTCATCCTTTCTAAGGCTTCATTAATGACCTCAAGTGATGGCGGAGGTTGTGGTTGTGGTTGTGGCATGTATGGGTCTTGCGACCATGCTTGATAGTCTACCGGCGTAGACGGGTTAAGAGGATCATATCATACGTGTTTGGATATGTGGGAATTGGGTTAGTATAACCCGATGGTGGTGGTTGAACTGTAGGTGTGGGTGTTGGTTCTACCACAGGTGAGGTGTTAGAGGGCCCACCCATTTGTGGGTCCTCTTGAATCATGGGGTAGGATTTGGGTAAAGGTGGTAGCGATCCCGACCTTTGTCTGGCACGTACCGACATACGTGCTCCACGCTTCCTCCTTGGTGGTTCAGGTGGTGGTTGAGGTTGGTCCACCGGTTCCATGTGGAAATCTTCTTGAACAAGAGGTGGTTGAGAGTGATGGGAAGGTGTGTGGGCAAAGGTGAATTGGTTCCAGTATTGGTCCCACTCATTAGGACCTTGGTAGGGTGATCCGGAATATGAGTTTGAATCGCTCGAAATTTCAATGGGATGCACATTTGATCCCGACGGCGACATCTCCGGGTCGGAGTCCTCGTCCATAGGGTGTGGCTGGTCCAACAGATTTTGTTCAACTGGAGGTGTGTTAAGACAATGGTTTGGGTTAAATTCTTCTTGGTAGGAGTGGTGAGAATGGGAATGGTGAGAATGGTAAGAATGGTGTGAGTGGTAAGAATTTTGGGAATGTGAGGGCGAGTGTCTATTGACAGAACATCTCGCTGGTTGCCAAGGAGACGAATCTCCTGATTCTTGGTATGCATCTGAATTATGAGGTTGAGGGGGAATACGCCCGATGGTCCTCCTCTCATTGGACCTTTTCCTCGTCCACTTTTTCCTCTTACTCGTGGCGGCATTTTCCTGTTTAAAATCAATTTAAAAACATATTACAACTTAATAATGAAATGAGTAATCCTAGGTCAATGCCTAGACTCGAAAGTCTAAGGAATGTGCTCGTGTAAGTTTGAGACTAAACACAAAAGGCTAGTGTTTAATTCTCTCAAACATTAGCTCTGATACAAACCCTGTCACACCCCGGATTTCCAACCCGAAATCCATACACCGGTGGGCCCGGGTGGGGAGTATCGTGACATCAGTTGATAATCATCATAGTCAATTAAACACGGCACAACGAAAGTCTTGGAGTAAAATTACTATTACAAACCGAATGTTCAAAGATAAAATAAAATAATATACAGGCTCGTAATAGAAGATCCACAGGCGGATCATAAAATGTACATGGAAAGAATACAAAACAGACTTTAGGCAGATTTAGGATTTGCAAGATCCTCTATCACTACCGAGCAGCTTCCGGCCTATTTCGTATTGTACCTGCAGTTTAGCTTTTGGACGATACGTCAGCTTACGCTGGTAAATACACCCAACTGACTCATTTTGAAAACTTTAAAATGGTTTTAAGTGCAAAACGGCTATTAACTTGGGAAAGTTGACCTTGCAACCTTGTATCAGATTCACATGCTTGTCAATACATACAGGGCCCAGTACAGAAACCGAGACATGATTAAATACACACCACTCAGGACTCACGAAGGAGTCATTCCTAACGTCTTGGGAAAATTGCATATGAGCATCAAAAGGTGTATGCCTACACCCGTGCTAAGGTCGTGGCCAATAACTAATGTATTGAGCCCAGGATATCCAGGACACGGTAATTTAACCCCCAATGTTTAAGTTATCAAACAAAACTGATTAAAACGAAACATGTGGGTTTACTAGCCACAAGCGGGCATTCGATTGACCCCATTTTGGACCAAGCGGTAATAATTTACCGTATCCCAAGCCCGTATAGGGAAAATAAGTCGAGAGTATTTACCTGAGCTAGTCTTCTTCTTTTAGTTTTAAATAACTCAGCCGTATACAAAAGTACCAAGTGCAGATAGCATTTACCGGCAAGGCTCTAGTCTGGATTATGGCATAAGCTAGCCAATTAAATACCAACGGTCTTATAAACCGAATAGTGTACATGATCATTACGTATAACGCTTGATTAAACGATGATCAGATAGAATGTAGTTTAAAGCCGACAAGTACTTGACTTGTATAATATGGGTAAACTATAAACATTCTGGATTTTGAGACTAAAATGACAAGGTTAAACCCGTTACGGTTAAATTCCATAAAATAGTTACATATACGTAACTGTGCGCATAATAGTGATATCGGGTAACCGGATAAGTCATGGACAAGTTCTATATGCCATTATACTTTAAATAAGTTAAGATATCAGAAGGATATCAACTTGTATGCCAGTTATGGTTTTAAAACGAAACTATGCCTCATAAGGGCATTTCGGTAATTATACCGTATAAAAGGAACTTGAACATATTTTAAGTTTATAATCATGAGTATTCTGTAAAAGTATTTTATTTATGATGTAATATCAGTAGGATATCAATTATATGTGTAAATTATCTTTTGTGACCAAACTATGTACCGAAGGGGCATTTTGGTCATTTTATACATAGTTTATAAATTATTTGGGATTCTGAGTTTATAACATGTACCTACTGTAAATATGTTTAAAGTAAGTTTTAAAATCAGTAGGTATCAAGTCTTGTTCAATAATATGGTTTAAAACCATACTATGCGCCGAAATGGCGCTTATGTCGTAATATGACGTTGTTAAGCGATGTTTAATGAAAACTGACCTTAGGGTCAGATTAAAATGTTTAAAATATGTTTATTTAATATAACATATCAGTAGGTAAATGATTTACCTTGCAAAGATTTGATTAAAACTATTTTATAAGCCACAAGGGCTAAAACTGTCATTTATCGACATAGTTTAAGGACCAGCTTGAAAACTCAGTTTATAACTTCGTTTAACATCCCAAATAATCCTACTTATAATATTACATCAGTAGGAAACTCATTTTCAAGTTTATTATCATTAAAACCTTGATTTATGTAAAAGGGGCATTTTGGTCAAAGATGGCATAATTATGGAACTTGCGCATAAACTTGTTTTCTAATTATGATCATGTAATATAACCTCAGAGGGTTATGCTACATTATATTAGGACCATAATGCAACTTTAGATCAGTAGGTAACTAATCTAAATCGGGTCAGAATCGAAAGTCAAAGCAAAAGTCAAACTTCACGACTTTCGGTTGCGAACCGACCCTAGAACTGAAATTGACGAGCGGAACATGTTCTTACATGCTCTAGTATCTATTACTAACTTGTTTAATTGTCAAAATAGGTTTCATAACTTATATAAGATCAATTTATGATTTTTCCGAAAAATGGCCTGTTTGACTTTTTATTTTCATAACTTTGACCCGTCACTTGGTCTAGCAAACGTGATCTTTAGGAGGTGCCCTTTATAGGGATTAACACCTACCTTATTACGATCACTTAGCCATGTTCATTTCGAACAATGGCTGGACCATAATGGTCTTAACCGAAAGTCAAGGCATTTTACGAAAACGCTTGACTTTTGGCTATAAAAGCCTATAAACGAAAATGCAAGAGCAAGGAACACTTACAAGAGGTTCCTGGAATGCAAGAGAACTAAATTGGATGCTCCTTTAAGCTAGGAACTTCCAGAGGAGGGAGAAGAGTTATGTTTTAGAAAGGTGCAAGTTCAAATGTGAACTTGATCACCTATTTATAGTTGGAGAACTCAAAGGAGGTGAAGCCAGGTGTTTGGGGGTGTAAGAAGAAGCTTACAAGTGTCCCAAAACGTGGCATAGCAGTTTAGAGAAGCCATGGTTTCGTTTTAATGGTTTTGGAGCTTTGGTTGGTCTCCAAACAAATTTTCTGCGTCAGACCTGTTCTTGCGGGGCGCGAGAGGCCCAGGCCAGGTCTCTCGCGGCCCGCGAACGCCCCATGGATAGTTTCAAAATTTGACACTTTAGCCCCTTAACTTTAAAAAGCTTCCAAAAACCTTTTTAAACACCTTTTTGGCACTTTTAGCCCTCCGTAGCCAATACTTGTTTACACAGAGGTATAAATTAATATGTTTACACTTTTAATCCCTCCATTATTTAACTTTCACATATTTACAAAATTGAACTCTCTCGTCCAACAAACGACAGTATGAGAGTTAGGACTTCACAAAGGATCACTCAGAGGCTTATTACAAGCATGTTGATTTCGATGTCACTCAGAGGCTGGGCATGTTGACGTATCAGTCACTCAGAGGCCAAGTTTCAAGCATGTTGACGTATCAGTCACTCAGAGGCTAATGATTTAAGCATGTTGACATATCAGTCACTCAGAGGCTGTTATTTATGCATGTTGACATCGGTTCGTCACTCAGAGGCTAAACTTGAGCATGTTGATGCCTTTAGTCCTTATTGGACTTTAACAGACTATATTTAAAATAAAACACATGTCACTATATTATTGGACACGATTTTACAGGGTGTTACAGTGTGGTTCCTCAAGTCACACTACCAAGAATATGAACATTTCTTAATGTTACATAAGAGTACCTTAATGATTGATTAATGGTCCTGGTCACCTTCGACCTTAACGACCTTGGAGGTTTGGACCTAGTCCCTTACCTCTGGATAGAAGGATAACTTCCCTTAACTATCCTGATAGAAGACCCCTTCGTACTTAACTATCATTTCTTGGCCAATATGTGGTCTACGCCAGTTAGCATAATCAATCCATTAAGATCTTTTAGAATTATATAGCAGGGCATAAATTTTGAGTAAAATCGAGACGCTCTTTTTCAAGAGGATGAATACATATATATATAATTCCAAAAGTACTTCATTAAATTCCAAATTAGAAATTACAATACTGAAATAAACTATCCATGCAAGGACATTAAAGAAATAAAAATGCCCACGCAGGGACTTAAGAAACAACAATGTCCTTGCAGGGACTACATATAATTCAGAAGAGACTTCACTCGTCCTTCTTTCCCTTGACCAATTTGGAGAGTTTCTTGAAGAACTTGTTTGTCTTCTTCTCCGTTTTCTCCACTTGCTGCTGCATCTCTTTCATTTTTTCTAAGGCCTCATTATGGCCTCAAGTGGTGGCAGAGGTTGTGGCATAACCGGATACTGGTACCCGTAAGTTGGATATCCAGTCGGTGGATAAGTAGGTGGGAAAGGAGACGGGTAAAGTGCATTATGCATAACCGCTTGCATGTAGGGGTCTTGCGACCATGCTTGATAATCTACCAGTATAGATGGGTTAAAAGGGTCATATCCTAACATGTCTGGATATGTGGGAATTAGGTTAGTATAACCCGATGCTGGTGGTTGAATAGCAGGTGTTGGTGTTAGTTCCACTATAGATGAAACATTAGACGGTCCACCCATTTGTGGGTCCTCTTGAATTGTGGGGTAAGAGTTGGGCAAAGGTGGAAGCGATCCCGACCTTTATCCAGCACGTACCGACATACGTGCTCCACGTTTCCTTCTTGGTGGTTCAGGTGGTGGTTGAGGTTGGTCCACAGGTTCCATGTGGACATCTTCTTGAACAGGAGGTGGTTGAGAGTGAGGGGAAGGAGTGTGGGCGAAGGTGAATTGGTTCCAGTATTGGTCCCACTCATTAGGACCTTGGTAGGGCGATCCGGCATATAAGTTTGAATCGCTTGAAATTTCAATGGGATGCATATGTGATCCTGACGACGGCATCTCCGGGTCGGAGTCCTCGTCCATGGGGTTTGGCTGGTCCAACTGATTTTGATCGGCTGGAGGCGTGTTAAAGTAGTGGCTGGGGTTAAATTCTTCATGGTATGAATGTGAATGGGAATGGTGAGAATGGTGAGAATGGTAGGAGTGGTGAGAGTGGTAAGAATTTTGGGATGTGGGGGCGAGTGTCTATTAGAGACAGAACGTCTCGCTGGTTGCCAAGGAGACGAATCTCCTGATTCTTGGTAGGCATCTGAGTTGTACGGTTGAGGGGGAATGCGCCCCGATGGTCCTCCCCCATTGGACCTTTTCCTCTTCCACTTTGTCCTCGTACACGTGGCGGGCATTTTCCTGTTAGAATTCAATTCAAAACAATACTAATAACTTAATAATGAAATGAGTAATCCTAGGTCAATGCCTAGACTTGGAAGTCTAAGGAATGTGCTCGTGTAAGTTTGAGATTAAACACAAAAGGCTAGTGTTTAATTCTCTCAAACGTTGGCTCTGATACCAACATGTCACACCCCGAATTTCCAACCTAAATCCATACACCGGTGGGCCCGGGTGGGGAGTATCGTGACGTCAGTTGATAACATCATAGTCAATAAAACACGGTACAGCGGAAGTCTTGGAGTAAAATTACTATTACAAACCGAATGTTCGAAAATACAAAATAATATACAAGCTTGTAATAGAAGATCCACAGGCGGATCATAAATTGTACATGGAAAGAATATAAAACAGACTTTGGGCAGATTTAGGATTTGCAAGATCCTCTATCACTACAGAGCACTTCCGGCCTATTTTCGTATTGTACCTGCAGATTAGTCTTTTGAAAATACATCAGCTTTCGCTGGTAAATACACCCAACTGACTCATTTTGAAAATATTTCAAAAATGTTTTATGTGCGTATCAGCACAAAATCTTTTTATAACTTTGGTTAATTGACCATCCAACCTTGTTAACAGATTTACAAGTTTGTCCATACATACTGGGCTCGGTACTGAGACCGAGACACAATTAACGTACACACCACTTTGGACTCATGAGGGAGTCAATTCCTCCCAACCTTGTGGGAATGCATAATTGAGCGTCTATCGGGTGTATGCCTACACCCGCGCTAAGGTCGTGACCATTTCTATTGTAATGAGCCGAGGATATCCAGGACACGGTAGTTAACCCCCGATGTTTAATTTATCAAACAAAACTGATTAAAACAGAATATGCGGATTTACTATCTCCGAACCGGCGTCCGATTGATCTCATTTCCGACCAAGCGGTAATAATTTACCGTAACCCAAGCCCGTATAGGGGAAATAAGTCGAGAGTATTTACCTGAGATAGTCTTCTTTAAATTTTTAATAAGTCAGCCGTACACAAAAGTACTAAGTGCATATAGCATTTACCGGCAAGTCTCTAGTCTGGATTATGGCATAAACTAACCAATTAAATATTAACGGTCTTATTTAAGTCATAGACTTAGACCGACTAGCGTAGTTGATCAAAACGTATGACGCTAGATTAAACGATGACCGGATAGAATGTAGTTTAATCCCAAAAAGTACCTTGACTTGTATCATATGGATAAACTATAAACATTCTGGATTTTGAGACTTAAATGACAAGGTTAAACCCGTTTCGGTTAATTTATGTAAAATAGTTACGTATACGTAACTGTGCGCATATTAGCGATATCGGGTAACCAGAAAAGTCATGGACAAGTTCTATATGCAATTATACTTTAAATAAGTTCAAAATATCAATAGGATATTAACTTATATGCCCGTTAAGGTTTTAAAACAAAACTATGCCTCATAAGGGTGTTTTGGTAATTTCATACTGTATAAAAGAAACTTGAACATATTTTAAGTTTATAACCATAAGTATTCTGGAAAAATATTTTATTTATGATATTATATCAATAGGGTATCATTTATATGTGTACTTTACCTTTTATGACCAAACTATGCACCGAAGGGGCATTTTGGTCATTTTACACATAGTTTATAAATTATTTGGGATTCTGAGTTTATAACATGTATCTACTGTAATTATGTTTAAAATAAGTTTTAAAATCAGTAAGTATCAAGTCTTGGTTAATAATATGGTTTAAAACCATACCATGCGCCGAAACGGCGCTTATGTCATAAAATGACGTCTTTAAGCGATGTTTACGAAAACTGATGTTAAGGTCAGATTAAAATGTTTTAAAATATATTATTTAATATAACATATCAGTAAGTATATGATTTACGTTGAAAAGATTTGATTAAAACTAATTTATGAGTCACAAGGGCTAAAATCGCCATTTATCGACATAGTTTAAGGACTTGCTTGAAAACTCAGTTTATAACTTGGGTTAACATCCCAAATAATCCTACTTATAACATTACATCAGTATAAACTCATTTTCAAGTTTATTACTATTTAAAACCTTGTTTTATGCAAAAAGTACATTTTGGTCAAAGATGGCATAATTATGGAACTTGCTCATAAACTTGGATTCTGATTATGATCATGTAATATAACCTCATAGGGTTATGCTACATTATATTATGATCATAATGCAACTTTAGATCAGTAGGTAACTAATCTAAATTGGGCCAGAATCGAAAGTCAAAGCAGAAGTCAAACTTCGCGACTTTCGGTTGCGAACCTACCCTAGAACTGAAATTGACGAGCCGAACATGTTCTTACATGTTCTAATAATTATTACCAACTTGTTTAAGTGTCAAACATGTTTCATAACATGTATAAGATCAATTTATCATTTTTCCGAAAAATGGCATGTTTGACTTTTTAATATCATAACTTTGACCCGTCAATTGGTCTAGCAAACGTGATCTTCAGGAGGTGCCCTTTATAGGGACTAACACCTACCTTATTATGATCACTAAGCTATGTTCATTTCGAACAATGGCTGGACCATAATGGTCTTAACCGAAAGTCAAAGTGTTTTCCGTAAAACGCTTGACTTTTGGCTATAAAAGCCAATAAACGAAAATGCACAATGAAGGAACACTTACCAGTGATTCCTAGGGTGCAAGAGAACTATATTGGATGCTCCTTTCAGTTAGGAACTTCCAGAGGAGGGAGAAGAGTGAATAGATGAGAAAGGTGCAAGTTGAAATGGTGAACTTAAGCACCTATTTATAGTTGGAGAGCTCAAAGGAGGTAAAGCCAGGTGTTTAGGGGTGTAAGAGGAAGATTACAAGTGTCCCAAAACGTGGCATAACAGTTTACAAGTCCATAGTTTTGATTTAATGGTTTTTGGAGCTTTGTTTGGAGGCCAAGACAAACTTTCTGCAACAGAGCCTCTCTCTCGCCCCGCGAGAGACCCAGGCCAGGTCTCTCGCGGCCCACACCGCCCCTTGGCCAGTTTCCAAGTTTGACACTTTAGTCCCTTAACTTTAAAAAGCTTCTAAAAGCCTTCTAAAACATCTTTTTGGCACTTTTAGCCCTCCGTAGCCAATTCTTGGCATACCCGGGATTATGCCCGGACATTGTCGAGCTCTCGGTTTGATAAAAGGTCATTCATAGGTAAGAATTAACATGTTAACACTTTTGATCCCTCCAATATCCAACTTTCATATATTTACAAAATTGAACCCTCTCGTCCAATAAATGGCACGTATGAGAGTTATAACTTCGCAAAGGATCACTCAGAGGCTTATTATAAGCATGTTGACTCCGACGTCACTTAGAAGCTAGGCATGTTGACATATCAGTCACTCAGAGGCCAAATTTCAAGCATGTAGACATATTAGTCACTCAGAGGCTAATGGTTTAAGCATGTTGACATATCAGTCACTCAGAGGTTGTTATTTATGCATGTTGACATCAGACCGTCACTCAGAGGCTCAGATTGAGCATGTTGAAGCCTTTAGTCCTTATTGGTCTTTAACAGACTATATTTAAAATACAACACGTGTCAATATACTATCGGACACGATTTTACATGGTATTACAAGTTTTTAGTGTATACACATATGTAGAGTCTCGATAGTATCATTTTATACAAGATACACACATGTTAGTTTATACACATGTGTACAGTCTCGCTAACTATCAATTTATACAAGATACATCGTTGTTAGTTTATATACATGTGTACAGTCTCGCTAACTATCAGTTTATACAAGATACACAGTTGTTAGTTTATACAGATGTGTACAGACTTTTGATACAACTGTGTATTTTGTAGTCTAGAACCTAGTTCCGTTAGGAGTTTTATATACAGTTTGCATCCGGGAGGGATAGTTGGTGTCCAGTACCTATAGGAATTTTATATACGTTATTAGCAACTGATTCTATACGAGTTATAATAATGGAGAAGTAATTAAAAATGTGTGAGAGAGATATATATAATTAATAGATGAGAACTAAAGGGATTTTAGTTAAGAGAGAGAGAGAACTAATGTCAATCTTACCCTTTTAATCTAAAAAATAATCAATGGTCAAGTTTAGTTCACTTAGTTCATTTTCAAGAAGTTGTTCACAAATGATCCTAATTCTATATATATATATATATATATATATATATATCTCAAAATAAAAGTTTATTTAAGCTATTAACAATGAAGCATTCCTAAACAAGAATTAATGAAAAATAATAATTTAAAAGAAAAATTATTGGAAATATGTTTCGGGTATACAACTATAGGTAATCGGTTTGAGTATCACCTAATCCCAAACCCTTCTCATACCCGCAAAATATATTTTTTTCAATCCCATACCTGTCCCTGTTGAAACTAGGTGTCCAACTATCGATTATTTAACGTTGCTATTAAGACACGATCCAAAGAGTTACACTTTGAACGATGAACAAAGTATAATATTGTGTAAAATATTATAGATCACAAAGCGGATTAATCATGGAGTACGAGTATTTAGTGAAATACTAGATGAATTAATTGTTTGCGAAACAATTAATTTTGTGAAAATAATAAGTGCCGTTTAAGAATCAAACGAGTAGAGATTTATTATTTGGATAATAAATCAAGAGGGTTACTTTATTAAGAATAAAATAAAGTCAAATCGTTTGCCTAATGAGCGGAGAATAATTATTGTTCGGCAAAACGAGAAATAATTATTATTAGATAATAATTATATAGATTTGTTTTCTTTATGGGTATTGTGTTGCCGGTCATAGTTTTACGGTTCTGTAAAGTCGTACATTGTTGTTGTTGTGCTCTCGGGTTCCCCGCCCTCCCACAGATGGTGACATGTATCAATATGGTGGTATGTGGTAGTAGTCATAGCCTGCCCCCTATCGTTTCATACGTAACATTAAGGCATGAAAGGTTGGTTACCTGGAGTGAACGACAACACAATCAACATGGCAATGTTTTATTGTGGCAGTACGGACAACGTCACGTTAGTGTTGTCGTATTTAACGATGAAATGGTGAGAGATCCTGATATGTAGTACAATTGTTCCATGGTGGAGAATGGTGTCGTGGCCGCGTATGACATGTCAGCAACGGACGATTGAGTGGTAACTTATGTTATGTGATGGGTTCTTGTAGCCCTTAATGCTGGTATAAATGGAACACTTGTGGTTGTCAGGGTTCTTGCTGGGCATCCTGGTGTTGCTTGAGACAACCTTACTTCAAACCTTGGGGCCAAATCGTCTTCCTCGTCGAAGTCATAACTCAAAGCTCGAGTTACGTTGGGAGTCGTCGATGCTATTGTGAAGGTGGGGGATAGGTTGCGTCCCAGGATTTTTGAATGAAAAAAAAACAACATCCGTTGTTTGTATGGTGGCTTGACTGCTCGTCATGGTAGATAATAGTGGTGGTTCTTAATTAATTCGAACACAATTCCCACGAAAGGCGGCTATGAGGAAACGAGTACGAATCTTCTGGGAATCTGGATTTTGGTTATCTTACACGATGACAATTTGGAGCTTATAACCAAGAAATAGAACACCGTTAGGCTTGCAACAGATGAAAATAAGTTTATGCTGGGAGAATGAAAGTGTATAACAGTAAGAGGGGGAGATTGAATACCTTTTATGTTGACGGACCTTTGTATTTATAGTGTTTGGTCAGTTAGGGGTTTCCCTTGAGAATTGTATTTGATTTGGGATTTGTTCCCAAAAAGTATGAGATATACTCAATATTCCATACTTTTTTGGAGATTTCGATAACTAATGATGTGTATTCTTATTTAATTTTGATAATTCCGGAATATTTGGTTTTGAATAGGTGTTGACCGGTTTAACTACCTCGTCACACACATAAGATCATCTAAAGCTTATAAAGACTCCATTAGTATCACTCTAGACTCTCATATAAGATCATCTAAAGCTTATAAAGGCTCCATTAGTATCATTCTAGACTCTCATATCGTAAGTTACAACACACAATAGAGTTCTAATAACTCATGATCTTTTAGTTGTTAGAATCCAAACCCTTAATCATGTACAATAAGCTCGCGATCTCTTAATCACTAGAAATTAGAATATTGATCTTAGCATCAACAATAGAACATTAAGGTTTTCATATGCTTTCCATAAATAATAAGGATTTAAGTATTGACATCCTTTGAATGTTTTTCTTATTAACTTTTGAAGGACTTAAAGACACGAGCACATGTTAATTATGTTATATAATAATTATTAACTAAGAATAAAATTAAGGTTCATATATCATAAAATACAAACCAACATCAATTTTTTTACCAATCGTACACCTTCCACAATATTCTCAATATGTTATGCTCACTTGACTCTGTGATCCATTCAATCATCTTTGTGTAACCATCACCGGTCAAATTTTGTAAAATAATGAACGGTTACAAATACTTTAATTACATAAGTGATTTATAAAATGACGTGTCTCCCACTCTCCCTATCTTCTTCAATGAATTTGTAAATTATATACAATATACAATATATATATATATATATATATATATATATATATATCCACAACAAAAGGAAAATCATATTCTCATCATCATCATCATCTTCATCACTAACTTTCCTCTCAAATTCACACTTGCATAAACGTTGATCTTTATTGGGAGCGACTTTGTTAGAATTCTATATCATAGATTAAATCAAACGTGGTTTTCAGACGATAACCAACAAGTCTATCCAAACATATAAATGAGGACATGTTGTTTAATGATATGCATCGCATGCGTATGCGCTATAGTGGTGGGGTTAACAATTGGGGCAATATTCGGTTTTAGTATATACAATGAAGGAGTTCAGAAGATCAAGAACATCGTGCATTATTCTCAGTCTCAGCCATATTCATATGTAGTAAGCGGTAGGTCCTTTCGCTCTCCTCCCCCATTCTAACTGATCTCCTCCGATGAAACCTAGAAGAAAAAGGTTACAATTAGGGGTCTCGTGTGTTTATTAAACTTATTTGAATCAAAATTAACATTTCCTTTTGGAGAATTTTCATCATGTAACATTTTATTTGACGCAATCATCTTTGCTTGATTTTGTTATATGTATATAAATACATTTCATTGCATTATTATGATGTGTATACGCTCGATGATAGTTCAAAGTACTCGTGGTCATTCGTCGACTATTCGTCTAGCCATGATATCTTCATATTTCCTTTTATCGGTGACAATTCCATGTCAATTGTTCCTACTTTTGTTGTGAGTTGATCATTGTGATTTTCATTTCTTTTACATTGTTATTGTCTCCAAAATAGGATACTAATGAATGGTTGATGGTTTTTATTTCAATATAGAAGCTCATATCTAATGAGCCATATCCGAGTATATCATCACGCCAATGGTTTATTCGTTTACATCTAATAAACAATTATGAATGACTTTTTCGTGTAATTAAAATGATGAATATGAAGAATGCCTTCATTTGTTAATTTATGTTCTTGGATGTCTGTAATATATTCGCTAAGACTTTATTATGTTAAGTTCTTATATATTTTAAAAATAGTTAAACACTAAAAATATAAGTATAGCTATAATAATTTACTAAGTTTTCTTTCCAAATAAATATTTAATAATTTATTAAGTTATCTATTCGGGAAATCATATCGAACTTGTTTATAATCAAGAATACGAGTGGTTTATCGAAATTCTTAGTAATTGCTTTGTTCATTAATTCATGGTCATTTAAGATGTTAACAACAAATATAACCAAACACAAACTTATTATTTTTAAAGGATGAACACCACCACAAATATGTTAACAAGAAATGTAAAGGAAGAACATAGCCACTAAGATTATCTATTTTTGCGTTTACATTCCTTCCTTTGTTTAATTTAGGTTAAATTAATGAAGAACACAAACAAGTCGTGTTCTCCCATTTCATTCACAAATATAGATTAGATCAAAGCTTAGTAGGTGGATTAGTCCGGTTATAAATATATCGGCCAAGTAGAAAAAAAAATGATGATAAAATGTCTAGAAAGTTCTAATATAACTTGAAAAACATAATTCACTTATATATGATGGGATATATTATCTTATATTTTTCCTTTACGTTTTTTTCATCTTTTATAAAATCATAACTAAATCTTCATACGTAAAAACATAAACCGCCTACTATTAGACAAAGCGTCACGGGACAAACTCATTCAAGGTTCAAAGCCATGTGGCAATATCGCCGTCACCCTCTTAGGTTCGGCTTAGGGTACTCTATATGGCAAATCCTTGCCGTGATTATTTGGAGAGAGGGTGGTTTGAGGGTGTGTGTGATTGGTGAGTGGAGTAAAAGACTGGGGTTCACGGTTCAAAGGCATTTGTGGGTAGGCGACACCAGTGTTTTGATAGATTTAGAATACCTGGTTGTAGAATTAACATGACAACGCAGATTCGGACAGGGCTAGAATAGTACCCTTGGGTGCCCCTTTCATCCTTACACCATGCTCTTAACCCGTAGTTAATATTGAAAAACCAAGTATGTATGTTAACATTATTCTTTATTTCCTTCAATTCTTGGAAGTTGTTACTACGTGGCTGACGATGTCTATCAAACCAATATTTTCTTCTCATTTCGCTATTTATTTCGGGTGATCATGCAAATTATTATTTTCTTGATGGGATCCTAAGATAAATTATCGAAATCAACTAGTTTAATGAAGTAAAGATAAGTCGGAAAATATCATAAGTTGGTTTGTTAGTTTGCGGTTTACACTTTATTTCAAACACGAATTCACAGCTCTTAATAGAAATTATTCTATATATACAATTCAGGTAGGATGCTAAGAACAATATAACAAATAACCAAAAATTGAAGCTTATTTATGATACTACCATTGCGAAAAAACAAGACTAAATTGCACAAAACATCCTTTATGTTTCCTCAAACTTGCAGGTTTCAGCCTTAATGTTTAAAAGTTGTTAAAAACAGTCTTTAAGTTTATTTTTGTTGCGTGTTCAATCCTTTACAGCTAACCACGTTATTTTTTTCAGTTAAGTTCCCTCACATGCATAACATGTGAGGGTATATTCGTCATTTTGATTGATTTTCCACCTACTTCAATTATAAAAAAAAGAATATTTAAGTTTTAACCTAGTTTAAACGAAGTTTGGTAAAACGTACGCGACTACAGAGGAGCACGATTACCGTTTGATAGTGTTTAAGCCTAACTTGCGGCGTCCTAAGCGTCACCAGTTGCTGGATCCGACTACTGAACACGGTGTTACGAAGTTCTCTGATTTGACGGCAGCGGAGTTCCATGAGAGGTATCTAGGGTTGAAGAGTCGTTTGTCGTTACCATCTGATGCGAATAAGGCGCCGATTCTTCCAACTGATGATAATCCTGAAGAGTTTGATTGGCATGATCAAAATCTGTGTTAATCTTTACAGCTTAGTGGGCTAGCTTAACAAGATTCCTATCTTAATTTCGGGTTCGCCGGAATCCGGCGAAGTCGCCGGAGAAGAAGACCGGAAAAGAGGGTGTTTGGTTTTTAAAAGTTTGGTTTTATTGCACATTAGTCCCTGTGGTTAGATTTTTTTTAAAATATGTTAAACCTAAAATATTCTTTTTTCTTATAATTGACGTGGGTGGAAGATCAACCAAAATGACGAATATACCCTCACATGTTATGCATGTGAGGGAACTTAACTAAAGAAAATAACGTGGTTAGCTGTAAAGGATTGAACCCGCAACAAAAATAAACTTAAAGGCTATTTTTAGCATTTTAAACATTAAGGCTGGAACCTGCAAGTTTGAGGAAACATAAAGGATGTTTTGTGCAATTTACTCAAAAAACAATTGTTAACTTAGTATTAGTATATTATTAGTTTATTACCATAAATAGTGTCAGATGCCTTTTATTTAGGTTTTACATATTCACATATCCAAATGTCTATTTGCATACCTTCAAGACATCTCGTCTAGGTATATGCGGAGCGTCTAGGCACTGCAATCAAGGGGGCTCTGAGTGGGTTGTCGGGCACAGAATTAAGGGTCTAGACACCCCGTATAGGTCTAGATTGGACGTCTAGGAGGTTTGTGTTTTTTTATAATAACACATATATTAAAAAAAAAATACGTCGCATACAGGGCTAGACTGAGCTTCTATGGTGTTTAAATGGTTATTATACCTCTGAGTTAGGGCTAGACTGTGGGCAAAACAAGGCTAAAATAGTCTTTTGGACCACTCTAGACGCCTAGTCTAGCTAAAATAGCTATACATCTGTTATAATAACAGAGGTGGAAATCGGGATCAACGTGACCAAAAAGGAAATGTGATTCTGTTATTATGACTAAAAAGGAAAAATGTTATTATAAAAGATGTATAGCTATTTCTGCTGGAATGGCGCAACTGAAACTACAAAACATCCTCATTACCTGGAGGTTAGTCCTGAAAACAGTTCATTTGCCTTGCAGAGTTAAAGATAAGTAGTCGTATATGCATCCACTTCCACATCGAAGATCAGGTATTTAACCCTTAAGCATCAATCTGTATCATGATCTGAAAATTCTGAACATCCTTTTATCACGAAGCTCCAAATGTATAGTCTATTTCGTGAGCAACTGGTACACAATTTTGTCTGAAAGATTTATTTTATCATCTTCTTTAGTCATGAATCACAAGTATATAGCCTTCCTCGTTAGTCCCGGTGACAACTGAAACCACAAAGCATCCTTATTTTCTGGCGGTTAGTCCGGAAAACAGTTCATTTGTCATGTGGAGTTAAATTGGATACTTTGTACCACTAAGCAGTCGTGTGTGCAACCGGCTTGTACGAAGACTCAGGCATCAACGTGACCACAACTACTTAATCCGATGAACAATTCCTCCAAGACTCAGTTATGCAACCCCACTTGTACGAAAAATAGACATAAACTTAATCTCACCGCTAATGAATCTTAGATGCTCTGTGTTTCCTAGATAATCTGCAGTCGGAACCACTCGAATACTGTTCCATGGTCACGAATTTCAAAAATGCCGAAATATTAACATATACGTGAAAATTTTTTATTTCCCCTCATTTTTGCAAATTCTGACGTCTTGAGCATCTTTTCACAAAAACCAAATTTTACGAAAAATTTCCCGAAATTGCAGTTTTGATCAAATGCGGATTTAACGTTAAGGCCCATTAAAAGTCACTACACCAGATGATCAACCTTATGTGCATGTATCAGTGACTACCCCGATATGTCCAACATTTTGTGACTGTATCATCAAATCTAAACTCTGAAGCTCTAGACGGTGTCCCCGAACAGCCTGAATTAGACGTTAGAATCTTAAAAAATTTGTAATCACCAAATTTTTTTCTGGGCACTCGTCTCGTCGATACGATCAAAAAATGCATTTTTTTGTCACCACTTCGTACGAGTGGTGCTTTGTAAGAGTGGTGCATCGTACGAGTGACAAATTATCACTTATACGAGTGGTGGTTATGTCCGTGGATTGTCCGATTATTTGATGTTTACGTCTAAAACCCATCATACGTCCAAAATTCATGAGCGTAGTTGATTCATCAACTGTTAGATTGAATTAATTGGTACTGTAGCTCTGATACCAGTTGTAGGTCCTGGTGACGGCGGTCATAGACGGAAGTTTGGGCGTATGATAGTACCGATTCGGTAGAATGGGAGTAGTAACAAAATCAACAAAAGCATTCATTATTCATACCGAAAGATCTTATCTGGCTGGCGGAATTCTTGGAGAGAATCCGCAGCGTTTCCCCTTACGGAACTTTCGAAACTTACAAACAATGAACACACAACACATATATATATAAATGAGCAGCTCGTGCGAAGCGAGCAGGTTGGCTTCGTACGAGTGGTTGCTCGTACGAGTGACAAGATGTCACCCGTACGAGTCACATTGTCACTCGTACGAGCCATGACTCGTACGAGCTACATTGTCACTCGTACGAGCCACATTGTCACTCTTACGAGCCAGATTATCACTCATACAAGCCAGTTCTCGTTTGCACTTGGGTCGTGTGTTCGTATCTAATCCATACAATATTTAATACACACTCTTTCTAGCCTATCCGCACAGTGACGGACATAAAGCGAATCAACAAATTCCCCATTGGACGTCACTGTCGAAGCTTGATCTTGATCATGAAATCTGAGAGCCGTGTTTGCATATTCTGCAACTTTAATCGGTATCTGTCAATGTCGTAGAAAGCGTCAACAAATTCCCCCTTGATTGATGGTCCAGGTTTGCATTATCTACTTTAAGCAACATTTCCCCTGAAATAATTTTCTCTAGAAATTGATCTTCATGTCTTTGTTTGTATGGTTCAAGACCTCCTCTGATTTGCTTAATCTACAAATTTTCTCGAACAATCACTAACTTGAAATTAATCAATGCAGCTTCTCCGTTTCAACTTTAACCACATCCACGTTTGGTTTAGCGCATTCCTCCAATGCTCGATCCTCTGATCTTCAAAACCCAACCGGCAATTGATAGAAACTTTGAATTACCACAACGATAAACTTCAAATCAATAAATATCCGCGTAAATCTGAAATCCTGATTTTCGTAATCACGATTAATCAGCAAGTCGGTAATCTTCTCAATCAGCAAATCATCATTGGAATCATATTATCTGGTAGCACATCGAATCTGAGAAACATTCTTCGGCAATCAGAATCGCATTCTTCCCTTTTAGACATAATAACAGATGTATAGCTATCTCCGCTGGAATGGCGCAACTGAAACTACAAAACATCCTCATTTCCTGGCGGTTAGTCCTGAAAACAGTTCATTTGCCTTGCAGAGTTAAAGATAAGTAGTCGTATGTGCATCCACTTCCAATTCGAAGATCAGGTATTTAACCCTTAAGCATCAATCTGTATCATGATCTGAAAATTCTGAACATCCTTTGATCACGAAGCTCCAAATGTATAGTCTATTTCGTGAGCAACTGGTACACAATTTTTGTCTGAAAGATTTATTATATCATCTTCTTTAGTCATGAATCACAAGTATATAGCCTTCCTCGTTAGTCCTGGCGACAACTGAAACCACAAGGTATCCTTATTTTCTGGCGGTTAGTCCGGAAAACAGTTCATTTGTCCTGCGGAGTAAAATTGGATACTTTGTACCACTAAGCAGTCGTGTGCAAATGGCTTGTACGAAGACTCAGGCATCAACGTGACTGCAACTACTGAATCCGATGAACAATTCCTCCAAGACTCAGTAATACAACCCCACTTTTACGATAAAATAGACATAAACTTAATCTCACCACTAATGAATCTTAGATGCTCTGTGTTTCCTAGATAATTTGCAGTCGGAACCACTCGAACACTGTTCCATGGTCACGAATTTCAAAAATGATGGAATATTAACATATCCGTGAAAAATTGTTTCCCCTCATTTTTGCAAATTCTGACGTCTTGAGCATCTTTTCACAGAAACAAAATTTTGCGGAAAATTTCCCAAAATTGCAGTTTTGATCAAATGCGGATTTAACGTTAAGGCCCATTAAAAGTCACTACACCAGATGATCAACCTTATGTGCATGTATCAATGACTACCCCGATATGTCCAACATTTTGTGACTGTATCATCAAATCTAAACTCTGAAGCTGTAGACGGTGTCCCCGAACAACCTGAATTAAACGTTAGAATCTCAAAAAATTTATAATCACCAAATTTTTTCTAGGCACTCGTCTCGTCGATACGACCAAAAAATACCTTTTTTGTCACCACTTCATACGAGGTGGACTTCGTAAGAGTGGTGCTTCGTACGAGTGACAAATTATCACTCATACGATTGGTGGTTATGTCTGTGGATTGTCCGATTATTTTATGTTTTACATCTAAAACCCCTCATACGCCCAAAATTCATGAGCATAGGTGATTTATCAACTGTCAGATTGAATGAATCGGTACCGTAGCTCTGATACCAGTTGTAGGTCCCGCTGACGGTGGTCCTAGACGAAAGTTTGGGCGTATGATAGTACCGATTCGGTAGAACGGGAGTAGAAACAGAATAAGCAAAAGCATTCATTATTCATACCGCAAGATCTTATCTGGCTGGCGGAATTCTTGGAGAGAATCCGCCAGCGTTTCCCCTTACAAAACTTCCGAAACTTACAAACAATAACACACAACACATATATATAGACATGAGCAGCTCGTGCGAAGCGAGAAGTTTGGCTTCGTACGAGTGGTTGCTCGTACGAGTGACAAGATGTCACTCGTACGAGTCACATTGTCACTCGTACGAGCCATGACTCGTACGAGCCACATTGTCCCTCTTACGAGCCAGATTATCATTCGTACGAGCCAGTTCTCGTTTGCATTTGGGTCGTGTGTTCGTATGTAATCCATACAATATTCAATACACACTCTTTCTATCCTATTCGCACAGTGACAGAGATAAAGTGCATCAACAAATTCCCCCTTGGACGTCACTGTCGAAGCTTGATCTTGATCTTGAAATTTGAGAGCCGTGTTTGAATATTCTGCAACTTTAATCGGTATCTGTCAATGTCGTAGAAAGCGTCAACAAATTACCCATTGATTGATGGTCCAGGTTTGCATTATCTACTTTAAGCAACATTTCCCCTGAAATAATTTTCTCCAGAAATTGATCTTCAGGTCTTTGTTTGTACGGTTATAGACCTCCTCTGATTTGCTTAATCTACAAATTTTCTCGAACAATCACTAACTTGAAATTAACCAATGCAGCTTCTCCGTTTCAACTTTAACCACGTCCACGTTTGGTTTAGCGCATTCCTCCAATGCTCGATCCTCTGATCTTCAAAACCCAACCGGCAATTGATAGAAACTTTGAATTACCACAACGATAAACTTCAAATCAATAAATATCCGCGTAAATCTGAAATCCTGATTTTCGTAATCACGATTAATCAGCAAGTCGGTAATCTTCTCACTCAGCAAATCATCATTGGAATCATATTATCTGGTAGCACATCGAATATGAGAAACATTCTTCGGCAATCAGAATCGCATTCTTCCCTTTTAGACATAATAACAGATGTATAGCTATCTCCGCTGGAATGGCGCAACTGAAACTACAAAACATCCTCATTTCCTGGCGGTTAGTCCTGAAAACAGTTCATTTGCCTTGCAGAGTTAAAGATAAGTAGTCGTATGTGCATCCACTTCCAATTCGAAGATCAGGTATTTAACCCTTAAGCATCAATCTGTATCATGATCTGAAAATTCTGAACATCCTTTGATCACGAAGCTCCAAATGTATAGTCTATTTCGTGAGCAACTGGTACACAATTTTTGTCTGAAAGATTTATTATATCATCTTCTTTAGTCATGAATCACAAGTATATAGCCTTCCTCGTTAGTCCTGGTGACAACTGAAACCACAAGGTATCCTTATTTTCTGGCGGTTAGTCCGAAAAACAGTTCATTTGTCCTGCGGAGTAAAATTGGATACTTTGTACCACTAAGCAGTCGTGTGCAAACGGCTTGTACGAAGACTCAGGCATCAACGTGACTGCAACTACTGAATCCGATGAACAATTCCTCCAAGACTCAGTAATGCAACCCCACTTTTACGAAAAATTAGACATAACCTTAATCTCACCACTAATGAATCTTAGATGCTCTGTGTTTCCTAGATAATTTGCAGTCGGAACCAATCGAACACTGTTCCATGGTCACGAATTTAAAAATGATGGAATATTAACATATACGTGAAAATTTTTTATTCCCCCTCATTTTTGCAAATTCTGACGTCTTGAGCATCTTTTCACAAAAACCAAATTTTGCGGAAAATTGAAGTTTTGATCAAATGCGGATTTAACGTTAAGGACCATTAAAAGTAACTACACCAGATGATCAACCTTATGTGCATGTATCAATAACTACCCCGATATGTCCAACATTTTGTGACTGTATCATCAAATCTAAACTCTGAAGCTCTAGACGGTGTCCCCGAACAACCTGAATTAAACGTTAGAATCTCAAAAAATTTGTAATCGCCAAAATTTTTTCTGGGCACTCGTCTCTTCGATACGACCAAAAAATGCCTTTTTTGTCACCACTTCGTACGAGGTGGACTTCGTAAGAGTGGTGCTTCGTACGAGTGACAAATTATCACTCATACGAGTGGTGGTTATGTCCGTGGATTGTCAGATTATTTGATGTTTTACATCTAAAACCCCTCATACGTCCAAATTCATGAGCATAGGTGATTTATCAACTGTTAGATTGAATGAATCGGTACCGTAGCTCTGATACCAGTTGTAGGTCCCGCTGACTGCGGTCCTAGACGGAAGTTTTGGCGTATGAGAGTACCGATTCGGTAGAATGGGAGTAGAAACAGAATAAGCAAAAGCATTCATTATTCATACCGAAAGATCATATCTGGCTGGAGGAATTCTTGGAGAGAATCCGCCAGCGTTTCCCCTTAGAAAACTTCCGAAACTTACAAACAATGAACACACAACACATATATATAGACATGAGCAGCTCATGCGAAGCGAGCAGTTTGGCTTCGTATGAGTGGTTGCTCGTACGAGTGACAAGATGTCATCGTACGAGCCATGACTCGTACGAGCCACATTGTCCCTCTTACGAGCCAGATTATCACTCGTACGAGCCAGTTCTCGTTTGCACTTGGGTCGTGTGTTCGTATGTAATCCATACAATATTCAATACACATTCTTTCTATCCTATTCGCACAGTGACAGAGATAAAGATAAAGTGCATCAACAAATTCCCCCTTGGACGTCACTGTCGAAGCTTGATCTTGATCTTGAAATCTGAGAGCCGTGTTTGAATGTTCTGCAACTTTAATCGGTATCTGTCAATGTCGTAGAAAGCGTCAACAAATTACCCCTTGATTGATGGTCCAAGTTTGCATTATCTACTTTAAGCAACATTTCCCCTGAAATAATTTTCTCCAGAAATTTATCTTCAGGTCTTTGTTTGTACGGTTCTAGACCTCCTCTGATTTGCTTAATCTACAAATTTTCTCTAACAATCACTAACTTGAAATGAATCAATGCAGCTTCTCTGTTTCAACTTTAACCACATCCACGTTTGGTTTAGCGCATTCCTTCAATGCTCGATCCTCTGATCTTCAAAACCCAACCGGCAATTGATAGAAACTTCGAATTACCACAACGATAAACTTCAAATCAATAAATATTCGCGTAAATCTGAAATCCTGATTTTCGTAATCACGATTAATCAGCAAGTCGGTAATCTTCTCAATCAGCAAATCATCATTGGAATCATATTATCTGGTAGCACATCGAATCTGAGAAACATTCTTCGACAATCAGAATCACATTCTTCCCTTTTAGTCATAATAACAGATGTATAGCTATCTCCGTTGGAATGGCGCAACTGAAACTACAAAACATCCTCATTTCCTGGCGGTTAGTCCTGAAAACAGTTCATTTGCCTTGCAGAGTTAAAGATAAGTAGCCGTATGTGCATCCACTTCCACATCGAAGATCAGGTATTTAACCCTTAAGCATCAATCTGTATCATGATCTGAAAATTCTGAACATCCTTTGATCACGAAGCTCCAAATGTATAGTCTATTTCGTGAGCAACTGGTACACTGTTTTTGTCTGAAAGATTTATTATATCATCTTCTTTAGTTATGAATCACAAGTATATAGCCTTCCTCGTTAGTGTTGGTGACAACTGAAACCACAAGGTATCCTTATTTTCTGGCGGTTAGTTCGGAAAACAGTTCATTTGTCCTGCGGAGTAAAATTGGATACTTTGTACCACTAAGCAGTCGTGTGCAAACGGCTTGTACGAAGACTCAGGCATCAACGTGACTGCAACTACTGAATCCGATGAACAATTCCTCCAAGACTCAGTAATGCAACCCCACTTTTACGAAAAAAATAGACATAAACTTAATCTCACCACTAATGAATCTTAGATGCTCTGTGTTTCCTAGATAATTTGAGTCAGAACCACTCGAATACTGTTCCATGGTCACGAATTTCAAAAATGATGGAATATTAACATATACGTGAAAACATTTTATTCCCCCTCATTTTTGCAAATTCTGACGTCTTGAGCATCTTTTCACAAAAACCAAATTTTGGGGAAAATTTCCCAAAATTGTAGTTTTGATCAAATGCGGATTTAACGTTAAGTCCCATTAAAAGTCACTACACCAGATGATCAACCTTATGTGCATGTATCAATGACTACCTCGATATGTCCAACATTTTGTGACTGTATCATCAAATCTAAACTCTGAAGCTCTAGACGGTGTCCCCGAACAACCTGAATTAAACGTTAGAATCTTAAAAAGTTTGTAATCACCAAATTTTTTTCTGGGCACTCGTCTCGTCGATACGACCAAAAAATGCCATTTTTGTCACCACTTCGTACGAGGTGGACTTCGTAAGAGTGGTGCTTCGTACGAGTGACAAATTATCACTCATACGAGTGGTGGTTATGTCCGTGGATTGTCCGATTATTTGATGTTTTACATCTAAAACCCCTCATACATCCAAAATTCATGAGCGTAGGTGATTTATCAACTGTTAGATTGAATGAATCGGTACGGTAGCTCTGATACCAGTTGTAGGTCCCGGTGACGGCGGTCCTAACCGGAAGTTTGGGCGTATGATAGTACCGATTCGGTAGAACGGGAGTAGAAACAGAATACGCAAAAGCATTCATTATTCATACTGAAAGATCTTATCTGGCTGGCGGAATTCTTGGAGAGAATCCGCCAGCGTTTCCCTTACAAAACTTCCGAAACTTACAAACAATGAACACACAACACATATATATAGACATGAGCAGCTCGTGCGAAGCGAGCAGTTTGGCTTCGTACGAGTGGTTGCTCGTACGAGTGGTTGCTCGTACGAGTGATAAGATGTCACTCGTACGAGTCACATTGTCACTCGTACGAGCCATGACTCGTACGAGCCACATTGTCACTCTTACGAGCCTGATTATCACTCGTACGAGCAAGTTCTCGTTTCCACTTGGGTCGTGTGTTCGTATGTAATCCATACAATATTCAATACACACTTTTTCTATCCTATTCGCACAGAGATAAAGTGCATCAACAAATTCCCCCTTGGACGTCACTGTCGAAGCTTGATCTTGATCTTGAAATCTGAGAGCCGTGTTTGAATATTCTGCAACTTCAATCGGTATCTGTCAATGTCGTAGAAAGCGTCAACAAATTCCCCCTTGATTGATGGTCCAGGTTTGCATTATCTACTTTAAGCAACATTTCCCCTGAAATAATTTTTTCTAGAAATTGATCTTCAGGTCTTTGTTTGTACGGTTCTAGACCTCCTCTGATTTGCTTAATCTACAAATTTTCTCGAACAATTACTAACTTGAAATTAATCAATCCAGCTTCTCCGTTTCAACTTTAACCATATCCACGTTTGGTTTAGCGCATTCCTCCAATGCTCGATCCTCTGATCTTCAAAACCCAACCGGCAATTGATAGAAACTTCGAATTACCACCACGATAAACTTCAAATTAATAAATATCCGCATAAATCTTATATCCCGATTTCCAAAATTACGATTAATCAGCAAGTCGGTAATCTTCTCAATCAGCAAATCATCATTGGAATCATATTATCTGGTAGCACATCTAATCTGAGAAACATTCTTCGGCAATCAGAATCACATTCTTCCCTTTTAGTCATAATAACAGATGTATAGCTATCTCCGCTGGAATGGCGAAACTGAAACTACAAAACATCCTCATTTCCTGGCGGTTAGTCCTGAAAACAGTTCATTTGCCATACAGAGTTAAAGATAAGTAGTCGTATGTGCAACCACTTCCACATTGAAGAT
The DNA here is from genome assembly GCA_947069175.1 of Scalesia atractyloides. NCBI lineage: Eukaryota > Viridiplantae > Streptophyta > Magnoliopsida > Asterales > Asteraceae > Scalesia > Scalesia atractyloides. Next base: position 14,805,066 of record CAMTDV010000022.1, read on the forward strand.
CAGGTATTTAACCCTTAAGCATCAATTTGTATCATGATCTGAAAATTCTGAACATCCTTTGATCACGAAGCTCCAAATGTATAGTCTATTTCGTGAGCAACTGGTACACAGTTTTTGTCTGAAAGATTTATTATATCATCTTCTTTAGTCATGAATCATAAGTATATAGCCTTCCTCGTTAGTCCTGGTGATAACTGAAACCACAAGGTATCCTTATTTTCTGGCGGTTAGTCCGGAAAACAGTTCTTTTGTCCTGTGGAGTACAATTGGATACTTTGTACCACTAAGCAGTCGTGTGTGCAATCGGCTTGTACGAAGACTCAGGCATCAACATAACCACAACTACGGAATCCGATGAACAATTCCTCCAAGACTCAGTTATGCAACCCCACTTTTACGAAAAAATAGACATAAACTTAATCTCACCACTAATAAATCTTAGATGCTCTGTGTTTCCTAGATAATTTGTAATCGGAACCACTCGAATACTGTTCCATGGTCACGAATTTCAAAATGCCGACACATTCAATTTTCTCGAATGGTCCAATATTTCTTGGGCTCAACTTGCCCTTCTTTCCAAAATGCATAACACCTTTCCAAGGTGATACCTTTATCATGACCTTGTCCCCTACTTGGAATTTAAGAGGTTTGCGCCTCTTGTCAGCATATCTTTTCTGCCTATCCCTGGCAGCTCTAAGACGATCATGGATTTGCACAATTTTTTCCTTGGTCTCCAGGACAATCTATGGTCCTGATAGTTGGGCTTCCCCAACTTCTGCCCAACATACGGGCGTTCTACATCTTCTCCCATACAAGGCCTCAAAAGGAGCAGCCTTGATGCTAGTATGATAGCTATTATTGTAGGAGAATTCTATTAGGGGTAAGTGGTCATCCCAACTTCCAACTAAATCAATTACACATGCCCTAAGCATGTCTTCCAGTGTCTGGATAGTACGCTCACTTTGACCATCAGTCTGCGGATGGTAAGCCGTACTAAAGTTCAATCGTGTGCCTAAAGATTGTTGGAAACTTTTCCAAAAGTGAGATGTGTATCTAGTATCTCTATCAGATACAATAGATACCAGCACACTATGTAGGGACATAATCTTGTCCACGTACAATTTAGCCAACTTGTCAGAATTATAAATTTCTTTAATTGGCAAGAAGTGTGCTGACTTAGTTAGCATATCAACAATGACCCAAATCGTGTCATTACCACATTTGGTCTTAGGTAACTTGGTAATCAAGTCCATTGTTACCATTTCCCATTTCCAAGTGGGAATCTCAAGTTGTTGTAGAAGTCATGACGGTTTCTGAAGGCCGTCCTTAACTTGCGAACACGTCAGACACATAACTACATAAGTGGCTATGGATTTCTTCAAACCCATCCACCAATAATTATTCTTTAGATCTTGATACATCTTGCCACCTCCCGGGTGAACTAAGTATCTCGAACTATGCGCTTCTTGGAGGATTAGATCTCTAAGTCCTCCAAAGACTGGAACCCAGATTCTATCATTGAATCTGGGGATTCCATCCTTTCCAAGCGCTAACTGATCAACAGTTCCGCCTAATCCCTCATTAGGAATATTAGCCTCTAATAAGGCTTGCTTTTGCGCATCTAATAGCTTTTCATTGAAGTTATTTCTGAGCTCAATGCTCTTGGCGTTAATCCTAATAGGTTTAACCCTTTCCTGCGACTTAAGGCGTCAGCAACTACATTTGCCTTGCCGGGATGGTAGCGAATCTCACAATCATAATCATTAAGTGTTTCCATCCAATGGCATTGTCGCATGTTCAATTCTTTCTGATTGAACAGGTGTTGGAGACTCTTATGGTCTGTGTATATAATACACTTTGTGCCATACAAGTAATGTCTCCATAGTTTTAGTGCAAATACAATGACACCCACTTCCAAATCGTGGGTGGTGTAATTTCATTCGTGCACCTTTAATTGTCGTGATGCATAGACAATCACTTTGCCTTTTTTGCATTAGCACACAGCCCATGCCAGTGTGCGATGCATCATAGTAGACTACAAAGTCTTCAACACCCTCTGGTAGGGATAACACAGGAGCATTGCTCAACTTGTGTTTAAGAATCTCAAAAGATTCTTGTTGTTTTGGACCCCAATTATACTTAACATTCTTACGGGTCATGGTAGTTATAGGAGTGGCTATTCTTGAAAAGTTCTCAATGAACCTCCTTTAGTATCCAGCCAATCCTAAGAAACTACGAACCTCTGTTGGGATCTTGGGCACTTCCCAATTTATTATGGCCTCAATTTTAGCGGGATCCACTTGGATACCACGCTCACTTACCATGTGTCTGAGAAATTGGACCTCTCTAAGCCAAAATTCACACTTAGAGAATTTAGCATAAAGTTTCTCTTGCCTTAGCAGTTCTAGGATGCACCGAAGATGTTTCTCGTGATCAGCTTGATTACGGGAGTAGATAAGTATGCCGTCTATGAAGACAATGACAAACTTATCCAGATATGGTTTGCAGACTCATTCATGAGATCCATGAATGCTGAAGGTGCATTTGTGAGCCCAAAAGGCATCACCAAAAACTCAAAATGACCATAGCGGGTCTTGAAGGCTGTCTTAGGAACATCTTCACTTCTAACCTTCAGTTGATGATATCCTGATTTCAAATCTATCTTAGAAAAGTAACTAGCCCCTTGAAGTTGGTCGAATAAATCGTCGATCCTGGGCAGAGGATATCTATTCTTGAAAACAGTTCATTTGCCTTGCAGAGTTAATGATTAGTAGTCGTATGTGCATCCATTTCCACATCGAAGATCAGGTATTTAAACCTTAAGCATCAATCTGTATCATGATCTGAAAATTATGAACATCCTTTGATCACGAAGCTCCATATGTATAGTCTATTTCGTGAGCAACTGGTACACAATTTGTGTCTCAAAGATTTTTTAAATCATCTTCTTTAGTCATCAATCACAAGTATATAGCCTTCCTCGTTAGTCCCGGTGACAACTGAAACCACAAAGCATCCTTATTTTCTGGCGGTTAGTTCGGAAAACATTTCATTTGCCCTGCGGGGTTAAATTGGATACTTTGTACCACTAAGCAGTCGTGTGTGCAACCGGCTTGTACGAAGACTCAGGCATCAACGTGACCACAACTACTGAATCTGATGAACAATTCCTCCAAGACTCAGTTATGCAACCCCACTTTTATGAAAAATAGACATAAACTTAATCTCATCACTAATGAATCTTAGATGCTCTCTGTTTCCCAGATAATCTGCAGTCGGAACCACTCGAATACTGTTCCATGGTCATGAATTTCAAAAATGACGGAATATTAACATATACGTGAAAATTTTTTATTCCCCCTCATTTTTGCAAATTCTGACGTCTTGAGTATCTTTTCACAAAAACCAAATTTTGCGAAAAATTTCCCAAAATTGCAGTTTTGATCAAATGCGGATTTAACGTTAAGGCCCATTAAAAGTCACTACACCAGATGATCAATTTTATGAGCATGTATCAGTAACTACCCCGATATGTCCAACATTTTGTGACTGTATCATCAAATATAAACTCTGAAGCTTTAGACAGTGTCCCCGAACAGCCTGAAATAGAAGTTAAAATCTCAAAAAATTTGTAATCACCAAATTTTTTTCTGGGTACTCGTCTCGTCGATACGATCAAAAAATGCCTTTTTTTGTCACCACTTCGTACGAGGTGGACTTCGTACAAGTGGTGCTTTGTAAGAGTGGTGCTTATGTCCGTGGATTGTCCGATTATTTGATGTTTTACGTCTAAAACCCATCATACGTCCAAAATTCATGAGCGTAGGTGATTCATCAACTGTTAGATTGAATTAACCGGTACCGTAGCTCTGATACCAGTTGTAGGTCCCGGTGACGGTGGTCCTAGACGGAAGTTTGGGCGTATGATAGTACCGATTCGGTAGAACGGGAGTAGAAACAGAATCAGCAAAAGCATTCATTCATTCATACCGAAAGAGTATACATCTTGTCTGGCTGGCGGAATTCCTGGAGAGAATCCGCCAGCGTTTCCCCTTAGGGAACCTCCAAAACTTACCAACAATGAACACACAACACATATATATATACATGAGCAGCTCGTGCGAAGCGAGCAGGTTGGCTTCGTACGAGTGATTGCTCGTAAGAGTGACAAGATGTCACTCGTACGAGCCACATTGTCACTCGTACGAGTCACATTATCACTCGTACGAGCCAGTTCTCGTTCGCACTTGTGTCTTATGTTCGTATCTAATCTATACAATATTCAATACACACTCTTTCTAGCCTATTCGCACAGTGATGGACATAAAGTGCATCAACAGTATATATATATATATATACAGGGGTAAAATTGTCTTTTGGACCACTTTAGACGCCTAGTCTATCCCTGTATGCGGTGTATACACACACACATACACACACACGCCGCATACAGGGCTAGATTGGGCGTGTAGGGTGTTTAAATGACTATTATACCCCTGAGTTAGGGCTAGACTGGGGGCAAAACAGGGCTTTAATGGTCTTTTGGATCACACTAGACGTACAGTCTAGCCCTGTATGCGGTGTGTGTGTGTGTGTGTGTGTGTGTATATATATATATTCTCTTTTTAATATCAATAACACAATAAAAATACGTTCCATACAGGGCTAGACTGTGTGTCTAGGGTTGTTAAATGACTACTATACCCCTGAGTTAGGGCTGGACTAGGGGCAAAGCAAGGCTATAATGGTCTTTTGGACCACACTAGACTCCCAGTCTAGCCCTATATGTGGCGTATATTTTTATTTTATCGTGTTTTCTCCTTTTAGTATCAATAACACTAATATTAATTATAAAAAAAACTCATATTAATATGAATAACCCTAATATTAATTATAAAAAATTCATATTAATTATAATAACATTAATATTAATTATACGATGCCTATACGAGACTTATACTACAGTATACGAGACCTATACGAGATTTATACTACACTATACGAGACTTATATTACACTATACGAGACGATACAATACGATACGAGACTATAGGATAAGCTACAACACTCGTATAGGCATGTAGTATTTTCACTCGTATTAAACAATATATTATTTTAATGGAAGAGTAATTTTTAAAAAGTAAAATGTTAAAAACAATGTAATATTTAAACGATCGAATATTTTTAAAGGGCCGATCTTGAAAACGGTAAAATATTTTTATACGAAAATAAAACTTAAAAAAAAATAACTCAAATTACCCCACCAAAACACCAATTTTTTTCACTCAAAAAAACATTACCTCAAAAAATAATCAAATTACCCACCAAAACATCCATTTTTTTAATTAAAAAAAGCAACCTCCTAAACGCCCAGTCTAGACTTATACGGGCGTCTAGACCCCTTAAATTCTGTTCTCGACAACCCACTGAGAGCCCCCTTGATTTCAGTGCCTAGGCGTGTCCCGTACAGACCTAGACGAGACGTTTAGGGCACCAAAAATATCTAAATAAATAGAATGGGTGTGTGAATAGATTTAGCTTTTTTTTATTTGTGATACTTGCACATGTTTAATCTCATTTGGACGACCATTAGTAATTCATGAGCAACTAGTATCAAACTCGCGCGCGATGCGGCGCGCTAAGCTGTCAGAAAACTCAACACGTTGCACGGTGCAGAATGTAAACCACTAACGCGGCGTGCTAAGCTGTCAGAAAACTCAACGCGTTGAATGGTGCAGAACGTAAACCACTAACGCGGCGTGCTAAGCTGTCAGAAAACTCAACGCGTTGCGTGGTGGCGATGCAGAACGTAAACCATAAGTGAATTTAACGTTCTCAAAACCTGTGAGAAAACTTAAGTGGCGGCGCTTTCCGGAACGTCATTACATTACAATACACATAATTCCCCAAATATTTACTTGTGTCAAGATAGGTATGTATGTATGTATATCAAATATCTAATTTGACCAACCTATGTATGGCCCATAGTTTTTAAGTTACAATACTTTTAATTCTTTTATTCAAAAGATAGCAGAGAATTAGAGATAGGAAGGTGCATTGAGTGTGGCCTACGCATCAAGAATGGTTGGTTTCCTGTATTAGGTTATTTTTCTTTTTATTAATTTATGTAGGAGTTTCAAAAAGTAAATTGTGGCATGGGTCTAAGATCCAGGTTAACATACACAAAACTACAAAACTGAAAGATAATGGTATCACTTTTCTCTAACGTCTCTACACTCTTTCTTTACATCAGCCATCAACCCTAACCTAACACTACCACAAAACCACCACGGCCACCATACATCACCACCACCTAACCGCCACCACGCACCCACATACACACACTTCCTCTCTCCGTTTTCACCGATCTCAATAGATCGTCTTCTCCGGCGACCGCACTTGGATGAGGGTTCCGAACGATCTCAATAGACCTGCTCTTAAAACCATTCTATATACACACCCACATTCTCAACTTAGATAATGAGAGGGATGAGTGGCCTGCAGCCACCTCACGACAACGCCGACAAGGCGACAACACAACTCAAGCATCAATGAACACCACCCTTTCCTTCCCCTATTCTCGGTAATTTCTGATTCTGGCCACAACACATCCATCCCTAACGTCCTCGCCGCCGTGCGCCGATTACGACAGTCGTCGTTACCGTGTGAGGAGGTTTGCCGTAAATCGGCAGACCACTCCCTTTCTCTTTCTAGATCTCTGACATGTATGTTTGTTAATGAATATTTTTGTTATAGAATTGATATATATTTTGGGTATTGACAGAGAATGAGGTGTAAAGATGAAGTATAGGTGTAAAAATCAACTACACGTGTCATCAAAACAAAAATCATGAATAGCTACAGTAACCAAACACACAACCCACATCTTGCAATTTGATATATATATTAATAACATTATTTTTTTAGTAATATTTTAATATTGCTTGCTTTATTGTTTAATTTGAATTATATACGTTTATTAGTTAGGTAGATATGTTTAATTTTGTTTGTCAACATTTTGATATAAAGTTTATTTTCTTAAGCAGAATTTTATTTAAAATGAACTATTTTTTTTCGTAGTAAACTATATGAGTACATATACTGGAATAATATCGCACCATACCGTATCAAACCAAATCAGTACGACGTTTCCATAGATATTGATGGTCTTTGGTAGATAAAAAAACATGTATTGATATTCTTTTTTACATATCATGATTTTATTTTTTAGGTTTTCTCTTACTGTTATTATAGCGAATGCTGATACCGAATCGATAGCGACCAAATTTCTATCGTGTAGCGCGGAAAAATCCAACTAGTTCTAAACAAATTTCAAACAATTTTCATAGCTCTTAATAGAAAAACTAAACAAACAAACAATCAAATTAAGTACACAAGAAACAAAATAAGGGTAAAAAAGACACACTGACGAAAAAAAACACAATGTCAAATAATGAATCACAAAATATAACATAATATAACACAATACTGAGGAAAAAAAATACACAATTAATTGCAAAAAAAAGACACAATGCCAAATAGAAAGATACGATGATCTCAACAAAAAATGCTAAAATCTACAAGCTAAAGATCCAAAAGCGAAAACCTGATATCTAAGATCGTAGAGTTCGACGAAACGGTTCTAATACCGCTAGAATAAGTTCAATCAAAATTCGCTTAATACCTTTCTTATGACTTCCTATCTAATTTTTAAATGAATATGGGAATCTTTCAAAAAAAAATAAACTTTGAAATAAAAGTTCCAAATAAAGGGAAAAGAATACTTGCAAGCCACAAAGTAAGAAAGACAAAAGAACGAAAAGCATCTCTTGATACATCAAGGGAAAAAAAGATACTTCTTAATCAGTAAACTTTTCTAAAATCCACTTCAACATTAGTTAGGTAGGTTATGTAATCATCAATGTTAGTAGGTTTTTAAACCTAGATGACCTCCTGAGTTGATTATTGGGTTTATTAGAAGTTTCAATTTTGTGGATTAGCTCTTGGTTAGGTTGCTATCATTTTCTTGATTCTAAGTGTGTAAGAGTTGGTGCAGTATGATGTACAAGAGGTGTAAACGGAGTTAGATTCGGAGTAAAAGTTAATGACTCTCTTCCCCCCGCCTCTTTTATATTCCTTGCAAGTCATGATAAAGACTCTACTGCTTCCACTGACCTTAGAAGTATTTAGGAACTCAACATGATTAGGGTCAATATTTAACGACCAACATATTCTAATAGAGAAACAAATTAATGACGTTAGTCGTTGTAGTTTCTCTTGTGGAGGATTATATTAGTTTAGGTAAGAAATCTAAGTGTGCCCACAATTAAGAAACAATGAAACTTTTGTAAGAGTAGCATTATATTCTAAGGAGATAAATTTTGATGAAATAGTGCCGAAATGGAGCAGTGTCTTGTACAAGAGGTGTAAATTGAAGTAATATGAAGTTTTCACTCCCTCACCTCTTGCAAATTTTGCAAGTTATAATTAAGACACTTAATGCTCCCACTGATCTTTGATATCTCTAAAAGTTGCTACAAGAGAAATTTCAATGAGGTATGTGACGTGGGAACCTATCATATATATGTTAGACTTTACTTGATTTCCTTAATGTCCAGATGTCATAAGAAGCTTAAGGACATATTTCATAGAAATCATATTAAGTATATATATGAGTAGATTTATTTAAGACCATGGGTCATATGAGACAAGTTTAGATACAAGTGGATAGTCTTTAATTGGTAAATGAATTATGTCTGAATATTCCATTTTGAATAAGTTTCACAAATGTCAATAAAATATAACTTATAGTGGATCTATACTTATTTCTTTAGCCAAATAATATTTTAGAACTTTTAACATCATGATTTAAAATCACTTAGAATGAGATTAGATGAAAAATCATCCTCACTAGCCATGTCATGATTTCTCATGAATTACGGTTACAATGGATGAAATTTATAGATCCCATTTCCTTTAGTCAAATTCTCATTTGCATGATAACAAAAGTTGTGAAAGTGTAATGTATCATCTAGTTTCATCATATTAATGTTTCTATTCAGATATTGAGAACAAATAATATGAGAGTTTAAAGTAAGTGTGACTTTATGTTGACCATACAAACCTCACAACTATCATCATATAGCTTTAGTATTAATACTAAATTCTGATTAATTTCCAGAATATGTAGTGTATCATAAAGCGTAATTTTTTCATGGTTCTTATAGCCTTAACATTTAATTTTGTCACTAACTCTCATGTTAGTTATTTGTTGAATTCTAGTAAGGAAACATTTAGAACTACAGTCAACTTATCAGGTGTTAATTGGAATATTAAAATTATCAGACTTAAAGATCATTAAAAGGCGACTACATATTTTATCCAACTGTTCTTTTGAATTATGGATAATCTCTTTCCTTATGCCTAATGGCATAATTAGGCAGTGAGTTTCCCCTTGAAGAACCTTAGAGTTGAAATTACTACTTGTATTTTATCTATAAACCTTAGAAGTATCCTCTTTTAGGTTTTAGTGGTAGTGAGGTGAATTACATCTTATTTTCCAGTTTTAGGCATTTCTTTTTTTGTACGTATGTTGCTGTTCAACACACTCATTTTCCTTTGGTACTTTTGAGTGTTATAGTTGATTTATAAGGCATCAAATTGTACTAGTGGAAAAGTTAGTAGTAATGCACTGAAAAAATGTACTTATTTTCATGTGTAAGCCCTTTATTTTATGGGTCATGGTATTGTACATTATGATTTATTTACGGATACCATTTAACCTTTATAGTTTAGAATTTGAAATGAAGACATGCACCTTAGGAGTTCCTCTGATTATTCCATAAAATTAGATTAGTCTTAGGAAAAACATAATCTGGAATAACTTTAGTGATAACAGTTATATTAAATGAGTTCTTGATTATCATAAGAGACATCATGTTCGACTTATCCTATTCATCATACTCTACTTTGTTTCTGTAGCACTTTTATCAGAAGAGAGCAATAGTGTCACACCCCGACCCGTAGTGGAAAAAGGTGATCGGGGCATGATTGGGTTTTCATCAAAGCTCATGACATTTATTACAATGTTTCATATTTATTATTACAATTTAAAGGAGTTCATACAATCAAATCATACAAGTACAACATGTTCTATACATCTTTCTAGACTTCATTATTTTTCTTCTAAGGCACTTTCCTATGTGTTCCTTGCTTCATCCTGTCCACCTGTATCATGTGTAAAAATGGTTTTTGGATCAACAAAGAGTTGGCGAGTGAATCCTATGAAAACATTTAAACGTGTTTATTGAATTGATTATAAAATAAAGTGCATAACCACATTTGAGTAAATATAGATGTAAATTTATTCACAAAACACATAATATTAAATATTGCACACACATACAACAGTTGATTGTTTTGAGGTACGCGTTGTTCAACTCGTCTCCCACGAGGAACTGATGGGCCTAATGAATGAGTTTTGAGGCACGCGTTGTTCTACGAACTGATGGGCCTAATGAATGAGTTTTAAGGCACGCGTTGTTCAACTCGTCTCCCACGAGGAACTGATGGGCCTAACAAATAATTTGCATACAACTTGACAATATGTAATACATAACAACAAACAATATTTACATTCTAAGTTTAGATCATAATATGGTATAGCATGAGTTTGAATAAGCGAATTAGTTTAAGCGACACATGATACACCCCAAAACATGAATAAAAAGGGGAATTTGTAAGAATCACTCACAGTGGGTGCGTTTCTTGGATTGATGATGAATGCGCACGAATTCGGATTTAATCGGCAAGGGAACTAACCTAAATAATAACATAATAGTTCGATAAATAAATAAACTCTAATTTGAGATTAGTATTTTTAATTAGTGTTCTTAATGGGATTGTTCGGTTTATTTTTGTGAGTTCAAGGAAATTTTCTAACTTTAAAAATATTATTTTTAAGTATTTTTAATTGATTTTTAAATAAAATAAATAAATAAATAAAATAAAAATTTTGACTTTTTGACCAGTTGACCATTGACCAGTTGACCGTTGACCGTTTGACTGTTGACCGGTTCGGTCGTGTATTTGTTTGCACTGAGTGAGGTTCGAACTTGTGACCTCCCGTACGCGTGCACGCAGCTCTACCAACTGAGCTACGTGTCTAACCCGAAATATAACCCGATTTATATTACATATATACACAATCCAGAACTTCATCTTCTTCGCAAACATTACCCAGAAACCAAAAATCCGACTGTTATCTTTATCTAATCGATTCTGATTATTGGTTTACGAATTAACGGAATTATATGTGAATGTAAAAAGGTTTTAAAGGTTCATACTCCTGGAGAACAGCACTTTGACGATTCCAGTGACCAACTCCGGCGAGGATCGTCGGCTCTGTTTTGTGAACTCCGTCTGTTCGGATTTGGTCGATTAGTTGTGAAATTGAGTTACTAAACAATGATCATCAGAAGGTTTAGATGATTATACCGATTCACAGCGTGATTTTGGAAATTCCAGAGATTTTCCGGCGATTGCAGAATATCCGGCAACGTCGTCTGGGATTGATTCTGGTTGATGAATTGAAGTTAGTAATAGTCTAACAATGGATTGAAACCGAAAGAGTCGAGGTTTTTACCGTTTTGATGTGAGTCTCGGTTTTCCGGCGAAAGTCCGGCGATTGCAGAAAATCTCCGGCGAGTGAAATTGATTCGAGAAATGGTGCGATTTTGAGCGAAATGGTTTCCAGAGACTTGGGTGTGTATTTATAGAGAAGAATCGCAATGAATTGGGTCTGATTTCAGTCTTGATTCGTTGGTCAGCCTTTCTCCGGCGGTTATGACTGATGTCGCGGGATTAGTCATCGGTTATAACCGATGTTGAGGTTAATGCATACGTTAAGTCAAAAGAAACCGTTGATAAATGGCGAAATCGTCGGAATTTCCGGCGAGAGTGATTTGGGCGCGCTGATGACCAATTTGATTTCGATTTTCATTATATGTATTAATTGTTTCGATATATCAACAAATAACACAAGTGGCGGAGTGGTGAGATATGTGTTAGTTAAGACTTCCGGCTGTTTGGTCTTAAGAGTGACCCGGGTTCGAAACCCGGCGTCCGCAAATAATTTTTATTTCATTATTTATTATAAATTTTCAATTATAGATTTTAAATTCTAATATATTTATTAATTATGTATCGTATAAAATTAATTTGAGCATTAAATATGCAACGAAAACTTTTAACTGGATGTTCGGTTATTAAACGAAGCGGGTTCGGTTAACCAGGTTTTTGACGGATGTTACAAATAGGATTATCGTGTCTTAAGGGATAATCAAAGATTTAATTCAAGAGCTAATCTTATAGAAACTTTAAGTAACGCAAAACATATTAGGTTTAGGAATTAGAGTGGATGAGATACTGATTTATAGAAGAAAGTTACAGTGAGTAATGTTATGGGGTGTTAAAGATAAGGCAGGCAAAATATGATCAAAAGATTAATGAATGATCATTAATGTGAGGATCATTATTTGAAGAAGTTGTGATATGTCTATTACTAACATCAAAATAATAGACTAATTAAAAAAAAATTCTACTTAAATGAAGACAAATCAGCTTTGGCCAGAAGTGTAATCATCTAAGTATGTGTGCAAAGTAATTGTGACAAATCAGCTTTGGCCAGAAATGAGACAATCACTTTAATTATGCACTTGTTAAGTATGCTAGACATGAATGAATTAGATCAACTTTGGCCAGAAATAAGACATTCACGTATATAATGCACAATTAACATAGCTTTTGTAATACTTGAACAATAAATAGATGCATCAAATCACCTTTGGGCAAAAATGATACATCAGAAGTTCATTCAAGTAAAACTATTTGGTTTTGTAAAAGTTATCTTATTATGATTAATTAAGTATTTACAAAACATTTATTTAATAGCAAACCCCCTGTTAGCACGGGGTTCGGGGCGGAGCCCCGAGCTGAAATGTAGTTCACAATTAATGCACAATTAATTGTGAACTACATTTCACGTATATAATGTACAATTAACATAGCTTTTGTAATACTTGAACAATAAATAGATGCATCAAATCACCTTTGGGTAAAAATGATACATCAGAAGCTCATTCAAGTAAAGCTATTTGGTTTTGTAAAAAGTTATCTTATTATGATTAATTAAGTATTTACAAAACATTTATTTAATAGCAAACCCCCTGTTAGCACGGGGTTCGGGGCGGAGCCCCGAGCTGAAATGTAGTTCACAATAATAGCCTAATGTAGTAATGAGATTTCGGAAAAAATCTTGGATTTCGGATGAAACTTGAATTAGTCCGAGATAGGTATCTCGGATGAGTTTCGGATTAGTCCAAGATGGGCATCTCGGATGAGACTCAAGTTAGTCCGAGATATGCATCTCGGATGAGACTCAAGTTAGTCCGAGATGGGCATCTCGGATGAGTTTCGGATTAGTTCGAGATGGGCATCTCGGATGAGACTCAAGTTAGTCTGAGATATGCATCTCGGATGAGACTTAAGTTAGTCCGAGATGGGCATCTCGGATGAGACTCAAGTTAGTCAGACATATGCATCTCGGATGAGACTCATGTTAGTCCGAAATGGTCATCTCGGATGAGTTTCGGATTAGTCCGAGTTAGTAATCTCGGATGAGACTCTGATTAGTCCGAGTTAGTCATCTCGGATGAGGCTGTGATTAGTCCGAGTTAGTCATCTCGGATGAGACTCTCATTAGTCCGAAATGGTCATCTCGGATCAGCCTCTGATTAGTCCGAAACTTATCCTGCAAGATTTCAAAATCTCTAATAATGGCAGTTAGTTGTGATAAGTTTGAAATTCAAAAATTAAGGGATTATGGGATCAGTTTCCTATTTTAATGCTGATCTAATTATATCAAAATATTTCGAAAATATTATCTGCTTATATTCTAACATATTTCAAAAATTTAATTAAACAAAAATAGATCAAAGCTGGGAAAAACACTTAATAATCCGCATTTAACTCCAAAATATAGGATTTTTTCCAAATTTCATAAGAATATAAGATGAACCCTAAAACATAAACTTAAATAATGGAATCCGAAATCTGGGATTTTGAGTTCATTAGAGTGATTTCGGAACAGTAACATTGCCCATTAGGACATCATATCCGGATTTTTTTAATCCACAAGTCATGTGATTTCGGAAAAATAATCATGTTCAAAATTATGTTTTCCAGATTTTAATCCCAGAATAATGGATACATAACAGAATTGATTTATCAACATATGCTCTGATACCATATGTTGATCAGTTCTGTTTAAACATAATAGAAAACATAAATGAAATACCAGAGACGGCAGACAGGCCAGCGGAGAATCCAGTCAGTCAGAGATGCAACCATGGAGTTCGACATCTTTGTCAGTGTGATCTCCTCCTTGGGGTGTAAGATTATGATGGTGATAACCGAACTAGGGATGAATTCGGTTTAGGTTATGGAGAGAGAGGTGGGTGGCAGCTATGATGTTAAGATGTTATTGTGAGTGTCTAACCCTAAACCTCTCTAATCATATCCTTATATATACACCCAGAAGGAAACCGTAATTAGTTAATTATGGTAATATGGTCCATCAACAATTACCAACTAATATATAATAGGATTAATATTATTTTAATTTAATATAATATAAATAATAAGGATGACTACTAGATTAAATACATATAAATAAATATTTAATCGAGACTTGAAGAGTTTCCTCAGCATTAATTTGTAGTATTTTGTGTTGACTTTGGCCGCATTTAATAGACTTTATAGACTTTAAGCACATGTAGGAAACTATAATGGGTCTTGTGGAGGGGTAGAATTCTTTTATCAGATTTTTAATTAGGTTACTAGTTTCGGTATTTATGTATCACATGAATTACTTAAAATAAATTATATATTATATTTAATAGTGTTAACATAAAATTTGAAATAAAAGAAACATTCCAGCTTTTAATATTTCTACAAAATATCACATTAAAAATTGAGAATGAAATAGAGAAAACCATTAGATTAACTTATATTGGTAAGTTAGCTACATGAAGAGTATTGTTATTGACATTGACATTGATATTGGAATGTTAGATTACTTATATTTATAAGGAAGGTGGATCGTGCTTGTATCCTTTACAATGCTGCTATATAAAGGACGTGATGGCGAATGATATTCACTTGGCTTAGCATACTTTGCAAATATAACCCAGTTGTACAAAAACTACAATATACAAAACAAAAACATTAAGTTAACCATCTATGTTAAGAAAATCATTAACAAAAACATTGAAATGAACAACCCGACCTTTCTATCCATGGCCTCAATGCTTGCAGCAACGTCTTCAAGAGTACGAGCAATGTACATAACCAAGCCCTTTTGACTAACCGGATGCACGGTCTTTCACTACTCTACTGCAAAAAGTAACACGGAAACAAAAACACCCATTACGTTTAAACAAAAAGTCACATCTCCTACCAATCTAAACAGATGCGATCAAAAGACAAAGTTGTAACCAACCAAACAATTAGCTCGAATATGAAAGTATTTCCCACTGATAGACTTATACACATTTGGTGTGAAGTTAAAAGATGCAAACACTTCATGGAGTCATTGGTTGACACACTTAAAAAACATGACCATATCGACTGCCTAGACAACATACTGAATACCTCATCTTCAAATAAAGAGGACACATCTGCCATGGCAGCATACTCACCGACTAAGATGTATATGGAAAGTCAATTACATGCCAATACTCAACAACACATTGCAGTTGATCATAATAACGAAGATCAATTACCATTTCAATGAAAACTTAACATTACTTCCAAATACTAATTAATCAATTAAGGAATTGTACATGCATATTGATATTAAATCAAAAGACCACCTTGCAATACGCTTAGATATCAATTGAATCTACGAAATGGAAAAAAAGAAAACATTGTTTCTTTGAAACTCAATGTTTAAATAAATTAATATACATATGCTTCTTTTTCACAATTAAACCAACGTACATGATTGATTAAAATAAATGTTATGTTTCATATGAAATGTATATAGAAATCAAAATTAATCATATGCATGTTCATACGCTGATATATATATATTTACATATGTTTATTGTAACATTTGTCGAAAACGGGTTTTACCAAACTCGCTCCATTTTGTAATCGAATATCAAGTTATAAATGTTCGTTGCCTATTTATGCTTATTTTAATTTTTAATGATACATAATTAATAAACAAACTAAACCATAAAAGTTATAATTGATAAAAAGTATAAATAAAACAATTAAAAATAAAATGGGGCTGCTAGGACTCGAACCCGGGTCAGCCAGGTTGTAACTCCAAAGACTTAACACTCACACGCTTAACCACTCCGCCACTTGTTTGTTTTCTGTCATCTATAGGAAACAAATAAATCTTATAGACGAATGTAAATAAATCGGTTACGCCAATTGTAACTGAAATCGGTTATTAAACGCGCAAAGGCGATCTGAATACTCACGGTTCAATGAGTATAACCGATATACCGATGTTTTTAATCAAGTTGCCTTGAATGAACTTGAATTCTAGAAGTGGATCGGTTTTTATAACCGAAAATCTTCAATTCCAGTTTTACTTCCATCTTTGTACTCCTTCGCGACTCAGAAACATTCCACCAACCTCCAATTACATTTCCGCACACTTTACAGTCCACCGGAGAAGTTTATTTTATTCGCCGGAAATTTCTGCAAGTTCGCCGGAAAACCGTATTCTTCATCAAAACGGTAAGTCCTTCAATACCGTCGTAGTCTAACAATTGTTAAGCTATTTCTAACTAAAACCTTTCACTTGAAATCGAATTCAGACGCCGTTATCGGATAATTCCAGTTCGCCGGAAAATTTATGGAAATCTTTATTTTCGTCTGTGAAACGGTAAGGACCTTCAAACACACTGTTAACGTTTGTTTAGCACTTCAATTCCATGATTAGCTAATCAAAACGATTAATTGATTTACTCAGTTGAAGTTCATAAAAACAGAGACCGACGCTTTGCCGGAATTCTGTAATAAGTCGTTCACCGGTATGTTTACTTCTAATTATCATCTCTGCTATCTCATATTAGTCTGTGCAATGTTTAACAATCGAATTAACAAGATATAATGGTGTAATCTGCGGTCTGTAAAAACCAACGAAGAAGATGAACTGCGCTAACAATATAAGAATAATTAAAATTGGTATTTTGAACGGGTTAGACACACAGTCCAGCGGTGGACTGTGTGCGAACAAAAACACGCATACGTCCCGAGTTCGATCCCTGATACACGCACCCGCTATGTAATAAAATGCCTTTTTGTTTAAAACTGAACCGGATAAACCACGTTAGTTGTTAAGTATAATAAAAATCTGTATAATAACCAAGTTAGACACACAGTCCAGCGGTGGACTGTGTGTAGCGTTAAAGCACAGGTCCCGGGTTCGAGACCTGTACATGGCACCGGTTCGATTATTTAAAATGTTTTTGAAAATAAAAGAAATTTGAATAAGCTGAATTAATATATAAGTATAATTAAAAACAGAATTATTTCGGGTTAGACACGTAGCTCAGTTGGTAGAGCTGCGTGCACGCGTACGGGAGGTCACGAGTTCAAGCCTCACCCAGCGCATGAATTTACACAATAAACCGGTCAACAAGTCAACAAGTCAAACGGTCAACGGTCGCAAAAAGTCAACATATTTATATTTTTTTTTATTATTTAATTTAATTTAAAAATCAATTAAAAATACTTAAAAATAATGTTTTTAAAGATAGGAAATAGCCTTAAACTCAAAAAAATATATCTAAAAATCTTATTAAAATTATTAATAAAATCCACTCATTTACTATATTTTCCGTTATTATTTAGGTTAGTTAATTCTCGTTTTTTAGCTCTTCCAACTCGTGCGCATCTCACCATCTCCAATCCAACGCACCCAATGTGAGTGAATCTTTACAAATTCCCCGTTTTAATCACGTTTTGGGGTGTATCATGTGTCTTGCTATATATTATATTTAAATCATTGTGCATACATCATATCATGAACTTGTGTATTCAGCTTGTTTCAACTGTTTGTGTGGTTATTGTTAGATTCAATTTATTATTTTCAGTACATGCAATTTCATAGGCCGCCGCTCCCCATTACATTATGAGCGTTGAGCAAGTTCCCCATTACATTATGAGCGTGAACCTGGCGTGCAAACATACGATCGGCTCCGTTTGATTGAGCCTTGATCGCACAGACATTTATCATTTTCAGTACATGCAATACGATCGGCTCCGTTTGATTGAGCCTTGATCGCACAGTTTCATTCATGTTATTTATCGTATGATGTTGGTATGTTAATGTATGCTATCATATGTTATTGTATGTTATAGTTGTGATTGCTATTGCTACTGCTTGATTATTTACATTTTCTCATTTATGATTATGCACAATTTTTCATTGATAAACTAACAAGTAAATCAATAATAAATGTTTATCTAACAAGGTTCACTCGCCAACTTATGTTGACCCAAAAACCCCCATTTTTACACATGATACAGGTGAACCCGCTGCAGCCAGAAACACATAGGATTGGACTAGAAGAATAAAATGATTTAGAGCTTGGAATTATTTTGTTTGGTTATTTTCTTTGTATTGTATGGACATGTTTGGATTATTTGGAATGTAATTTTGACTTTAATAAATATGAAACATATTAGTAAATATCATGAGCTTTGGTGATAACCCAATTATGCCCCGACTTTTATTCCACTGCGGGTCGGGGTGTGACATTTATATAGAACGAAACCAAACCACAATCACTTATTACGAATTCATCTACTCTAAATTCAAATCATTCGCTTCCCATGTGATATAATACATCGTCCCTGCAACCACCTGCTCCTTCGTACGTATCACCTGCAAAACTGAATTCTGCAAATTGGATCTCGAACCCTGAATTTGAATTTCCACCCCGATTCGTTATGAATGAACTTAAAGGAGAAAGATAAATCAAGACTAAACATACACTAAACACAAATCATAAAACCAAGTTATGTTTAGAACATTACAGATAGAGAGAACAGTTATTTGGTTGCTCTTGAGCCTCCAAAAGCGATTGAGATATGAGGGTCCTTGAAACTTAAACTTGAATGACTTCCAATTGTTAACGGTTATGGGAAACGATGCAGGTTAATAACCTGAATACGGGTAGGACCCTAAAGGTCTACGCGTTTGCGAAATGTAATTTGCAAATGTACACAAAGCGTTGGACATAGTACCATTTTCAGTATGCATGAATTCATATCAATAATGGGTTGCACGTATACATGTCAAAATGGATTGGGTTAACCAAAGAGATATTTTTAAATGTTTCACAAATAGCTTGTGTGTTAAATATGATTATGGTATTCATTAAGAAAATACAGTTTGGTCGAGTTTCAGTTCATTCCCTTTTTGCTGCTTTTTCTTTTAAATAAAGTTTTACACGTCTGACATGTCAAAAGATTAAACACAATCTGAATTCACCACTTGACATAATTCCTTTTTGCAACAATTTTCTGATCTGATCCATTAGACATAAAAACATAACCCGAATTGGCCCAATGATAAAAAACCGGGTCAAATAAACACTTTAAGAAAACAATTGTAGAACACAACTAAATATAGACCAAGAATGATTTGATGACAGGAAAATTGCACCAAAATTTACCCCTGGATAACAAATATGGTGCATTTCAATAAATTCAAGAACTTAAATAGAGACACCAATATACAAACTTTAGTACATGCACTAACATACATTTCCCGAAAACATGTATGGCAGGCTTGCGTGTCGTCCACTCGAAGCCCACCATTACAATCAGACTTTTACGAGTGTTAGCTCTCTCTCTCACACACACACACATATATATATATATAGATATATATGGGAAGGTTTATTAAAGAAGTGAGAAAAAAAATGACATAATGATAAAACATTAAATAGTTTATAACTCTTCTTATTAATTATGTTATCTCTCATTAATAAAAGAAAAACATTATATCCTACACATTTCAAAATTTATCCTACATATATCTTATATTTATCGGAATTTATCCTACACACATGTAAATTTACCCGACACATTTCAAAATTTATCCTACACATACTAAAATTTATCCTACACATGTCGAAAATTCTCCTTCACCATAACTTATTTTATCTTGAAAAAGTATATTAAAAAAATGAGTTACAAGTTTAATTAAATAGCTAATTAATGACAATTATAGATTTACCTATATGCCTTTTTTCATAACATTAAATACACACATTAAATGAAGTAGATGGAGAATTTCTATTGGTTTAATATGTGTATTTAATATTATGAAAAAGAGCATATAGGTAAATCTATAATTGTCATTAAATTAGCTAATTAATTAAACTTGTAACTCATTTTTAATATACCTTTTCAAGATAAAATAATTTATGGTGAAGGACAATTTTCGACATGTGTAGGATAAATTTTGAAATGTGTAGGGTAAATTTACATGTGTGTAGGGTAAATTCCGATAAGTATAAGATATATGTAGGATAAATTTTGAAATGCGTAGGATATAATGTTTTTGTTTTATTAATGAGAGATAACATAATTAGTGAGAGGAGTTATAAACTATTTAATGTTTTACCATTATACCATTTCTTTTTTTTTCTTCTCACATAAAATTTCTTCTTAAATGAACCTTCCCATATATATATCATGATTAAGGGAAAATGCATAAGCTTGTATGCTTCAAATTAGTGTGCCACTTACATTTTTAGTGGGCAATAGTTTCTCATGAAGGAAATTCGGGCGGTACTCGAGCCTAACTTGTTCAAATTTCAGTTTTCGTTTTCGCTGTCAGGAATTTTAATAAACTAGCGTGTAATGTTTCCCAATTACCCAATTTATCCAGGAATGTCTGGAATTACTCCGACTTTCTAATTATCATCAATTAAGCCCTCGGTCAGTCTACAAATCCCGACAGGTTCGCTACGTGTTTATTTTGTCGGTTCTAATAATAATGATATATTTTGTCGATTTTTATAAACAATTTTGTATATTTTATTAAACTCTGAAATATTTTATATGATTCTGTAATAATGTATAAAACTTAGGAAAAGTATTTTCAGAATTGACTAATTTAAATAAATTCGCTTTAAAACTATACTTAACCGAAAAATTGGTGATCACGACGATCCGATTTTTCAAAATTACCTTAATTATATAGAAACCTTTTAATATATCCAGGAACTCCTCGAAAATTTTTTAGATTCTTCCGAATTTTCTAAACTGGGTTTCGGCTGCCGAAACTTTGTTAAAGCGCGATTTTTAAAACTATATTCAAGCTCAGCCAATGAACCCCAAATTTTTCTAGGTTGTTTCCCATGTCATACCCAACATTCCTGCAAATTTTGGTGATTTATTGAACCCATTTGGTATTTTCCCGAATTAATGCCATTAAATACGATAAAATTCACTAAAAATTCTTAAAAATTCCAAAAATCACTAAATTTACAAGGAACTTTTGTTCATCACATATGACCAACTTGCCAAATTTCCAGTTCAACCAATATCCACACAAAAAAGTTATGCTAAAACCAAGCTTGTAACCCCTAAATTCGACTTTTGGATCGTATACTTAGCGATTCGCTATGTTTCAAGCCATCCCCGAGTTTTAAAAGCCTAAGTCGCTTTGTTGTGTGCAAAACACAACATATAAATTACATCAATCAAGGCCTAAAATCAACCCTTTTCGGTATTAATGTTGGAAAGCACATGTTTCTATGTTTACTTTTAAATTACAGGATCAAAAGAGCTTAAACGAGTAAAAGGAACAAATTAACAGCATAAACCAACACAAATACAAAGAGGAAGGATTGACGCAACCTGCCGAACCCCAAAAATAAAAGAACAAAAATAAAAGAACAAAAGCTTAGGCACGGGGTCGTGCCCACCAGGCATGGGGCCGTGCTCAGTCAAGATTCTCTAAAAAACAAGACAACAGCAAAAAACAAACCAACACGGGGCTGTGCCAACCCAACATGGGCCGTGGTCAACTCTAAGATTTGCAGAATCTGTGACCGTACAATAAGTACACTGACCACGGGGTCGTGCCATGTCACCACGGGGCGTGTTGGTACACAATCTGACATCTGCAGTTAATGAAGGGAGAGAATGTGAAGCCCACGGGTCCGTGCCGGGTGGGCACGGGGTCATGGTCGCCTTCTGTTTCCAGCTATAAATAGAGGTGCTTGGCTCAAGAGAAAGACATCCCTTGGCAAACCATTTCTCTCACACTTGCTATCAGTCCACCACCACTACAACACCAACACCCACCACCATCATCCATATTTCATCCTTTAGAGTGTGTAGTAGTCTCGGGATCCAAGAATGATCGTAAGAGTTATTGCCAAACAAAGGCCATGCTTGGTTACATCTCTTACATCACTTGGTGAAGATAAATCTTTTATGTATTACTTTTGATTTCCAATCTTTGGCAACTTTTTATTTGGGTATATATTAATGACTTTAATAACTAGTTTTTTATATTGAAAATGAACTTTGGTTAATCATTTCTTCATGTTTTTTTGATTCACTCATTCGTGTCTTTACGGTCTATATAAAACGCGTTAACTGCCTGGAAGGGGGTTAAAAGGGTGTTTGGGTAAAGTTCTTGCCTCGTTCAGTGTATAGATCCTGCGAGGACTTGGTTCAAGCTTATTAGGACTTCTCTTATCAAGGGAAGTAATAACAACTTGAACCCTTAATAAAGAAACTACTATTAAAACTTTATCCGGCCTTGTGAGACTGTATCCCTGCTGACTCAGACCAATATGGCCGAGGGTAACGTCGCCTTCACAAGAGGGGCCTACCACTTTTCGCATTAATAACTTATTTAATTATCTTTTAATATTCCGGCCTTGCGGGACTGTATCCCTGCTGAATCAGATCAATATAGCCAAGGGTAACGTCGCCTTCACAAGAGGGGTCTACCACTATAACTAAGATAATCTCTTAAAAAACCCAAAGTGCGGAAATCATCAAAGGATACATAAAAGAGGAGTCGAAACTAAGTGATTCTTTCTTGTCTATTTGTTTTTATTTATTTCTGTACGTTTCTATTTTTTTGTTTTATCTTTTAAAACTTTTATCAAAATTTGGTTAGATTAGACGTTAACGATAAGCCGGTATTAAAAGCTCTTATGTCCTTGGACGACCTCGGTATCTTACCATCACTATACTACGTCCACGATGGGTCACTTGCCCTAACGTGTGTAGAGTGATAGTATTGTATCGTGTTTTATAAATTTAAATTTGATCCACAAGTAAAAAGTGGTTAAAATATAACAACAATTATAACCAAACTCGACCACGTCAAGTTTTTGGCGCCGAAGCCGGGGACGCAAGGATTTTAAGGAAGCTTAAAATTAATGGGCAAATCAATTTCTGTACATTTTTCAAAACTGTGCGTCCGTTTTCAATTTTTTTTTCTTTGTAGTAGGTGTCACACCCCGGCTTTCCACAGCCAATCCAAACACCGGTGGGCCCGAGTGGGGAATATCGTGACGTAAGTTGATAACATCATAGACAATTAAACACAGCACAATGGAAGTCTTGGATTTAAAATTACTATTACAAACAAAATGTTCGAAATACAAAATAATATACAGACGACTCGTAATAGAAGATCCACAAGCGGATCATAAATTGTACAAAAGAAAGAATGTAAAACAGACTTTGGGCAGAGCTAGGATTTGCAAGATCCTCTTATCAGTAGTGGGAGTGCTTGCATGCATTTGTGTGTGAGCTAAATGTAAAACAAGTAAATATCATGAGTTTGCATGTAACCAATTAACACGTAAGCAATTAAGATCTAATCGACTATAGTATACGCTCTAAGGGTCTAATAATCTATCTTATATCCCTATAGTCAAAAGCTCTGATACCAATCTGTCACACCCTGACCCGCAGCGAAAATGGTAGTCGGGGTATGATTGGGTTTTCATCAAAGCTCATGACATTTACTACAAAGTTTCATATTTATTAATTCAAATTAAAAAGGAGAAATTTCATCCAACACATTAAACATACAAGCACAAGATTGTTCTAAACATAACATTTAAATAATTCATTATTTTTCTTCTAAGGCAAATTCCTATGTGTTCCTTACTTCAACCTGTTCACTTGTATCATGTGTAAAAATAGAAATTTGGGTCAACAAAAATTGGCGAGTGAATCCTGTTAAAAATATTTGAAAGAAATAATTATGTTGATTAATTTAATAAAAATATGCATAACCAGATATGAGCAAACATACATGTAAACAATCCACAAACCACATAATCATCTAGCAAAGTACACGTGAGAATGATAAATGATGAACTGTGAGATCAAGTCTCAATCAAACGGAGCCAATCTAATTAGGCACGCAATGCTCTACCCGCCTATACAGGGAACTGATGGGCCTAATGTGAATACTTGACTGAAATGAGAAATTATAACCACAATAAAAATAAACTAACATGTCACATAGCACGTTAGATCATATAATGGTGATAGCACGAGATTTGAATAAGTGATAAAAGTAAAACGACACATGATACACCCCAAAACATGAAAAAAAAGGGGGAAGTTTGTAAGAATTCACTCATCGTGGGTGCGAATTGATAACGAATGCGCACGATTAAAGATTCCAACCAACGAACTAACCTAAATGTTCACATAATAATTCGGTAAATATATTTCTTTTATTTGAACTTAACATATTTATTTAATGCCTTTTATTAGGATTTTTAGACTATTTTTTGGGATTTATTATAAATTTTATGCTTAAAAAGTCCATATATATATATATATGGGATTTTTGGAGAAAATAAAGAAAAGTTTATTTAAAAAAAATATACCCCTTTTCAGGGTTGATCGGGTCGAACCTGTTTGACTGTGTGACTATTGGCATCGTGTAAGAATCGAACTCGTGACCTCCCGTATACATGCACCCAACTCTACCAACTGAGCTACGTGTCTAACCTGAAATAATCTTGATTTTAATTATATATATATACTAACTAAGTTAAACCATAATTTCATTTAATTAAAAAGGTTTTGTTATAACATCAAACCGCTGTACACAGCCGGAGTCGAACCCGCGCCCACATGTAACGTTGCACACAACCCTACCAACTGGGCTGTGTGACTAACCCGGAATATCTACGATTTATATTAGTTATATACACTTATTAACTATTGATATAAGTAAGTATTAAAAAGCTTTGGTTTAATTCGGAGATTGGCATCGTGTTAGGATTCGAACCCGGGCAACTGTGTTTGTAATGCACACTGTCCACCACTGGACTGTGTGTCTAACCCGGTTAAATCTCTAATTTTAATTATATTTATAAACTATCACAACATCATCTTCTTCATATTTAAAAACCCAGAACACCAAATCCGACTGTTAATCCAATTATACAGGTTGGATTAACTGATGTATTATAACAAATCATGAATCAAATGGTAATAAAAGAAAATAAGTGTTTGTACCGAAATTAAGAGTTCTCCGGTTGAATTCCGGCGGTGCACAGTTTTCTGGCGAAGAGCTTATTTGAAGCATTGGGGTTATCTCGAGAGTTTTAGAGAGATGATTGAATGTGGGCGAGTTCAATTGAGGTGCAGGATTGCTATTTATAGTGCTAAAAGGGCAGTTATGTTTTCGGTTTCAGATTTTGAAGTTAAAGGTCAATGATTTTGTCGGTTTCACACAATTGATTCCGAATTTCAGTTAAACTTGATGATTGACATCAGTTACAAGCGCTAATAAAAAACAACTGCTAATTGGTTTTAATCATACTCCGAATGTTACGGGTTCTGCGATTTGAATTTGCAGGTTTGACAGCTGTTGCAGTATAAGGTTTAATTGTTTTCAGATTTGATCACAAGTGTGTGTGCAGCTTAGTGGTGTGGAGTGTGTGTTTGTTCAATGGGGACCCGGTTTGAAACCCTTGATCACCCTTTATATTTATTTTTAATACTTTTGGTTTATTAATTATTATTATTATTAGTTTTATTTTTATTTATTATTTTACTTAATGACATTAGTCTAACGAATTTGAACTATTAACTTAAATACATAACAAATCCTCATATCATGTATTTGAATTTTTTAACGAAGCGGGTTTTCGAACCCGTTTTACAACGAATGTTACAATATCCCCTACTTTTAGAAATTTCGTCCCGAAATTTAAGCAGTAGTAGGTGTAACTTGAAATAGTTGCGGGTATTTTTCACGCATCGAGTCTTCGCGTTCCCACGTAAATTGAGGTCCTCGTTTTGACTCCCAACGCACTCTGACTATCGGAATTCGATTTCGTCTTAAACGTTTCTTACTGAAGTCCATGATTTCTACAGGTTATTCTACGATATGCGTCGATTCAAAAATATGAATATCTTTTAATAGAAAAAGGGGGTGTGATGTTTGGATTTGACGTTAAGGGTTTACATAACCAGGTGAGTGTGAAGTTTTGGATTTTGATTGAGGCGGTAACGTTCCTAGTAAGGGTTGAATACCCTGCTACAGGAATCGCTTTTTGATGCCTGAGGTATAGAAGTGAGAAGCGTTGATAAACAGAGTTGATTGACTGGATGTGATCTCATGTATAAGAGTTTTGAGAATAATCGAAGCATCAAAAAGATAAAGTTATATCACAAAAACGAAGTCCTCACCCACATCGTTATCCAAATTAAGATTTACACTACTTACGCGGAACTTCTCATAAACTTCTAACAATGCTTTTGATCATTTGACAAGAATACTTATATATAGGAAGTACCAGCGGCGTATCCACCATATCCTTGTCAAAATTTCATTGTCTTTGTCAGTAAGTCATGATTAGTTCTATGTGACTCGTCCTAAAATCTACAAAACATAAACAGACACAACAGCCAATGCTTGAGTCTCAAATTTGAGGGATACAAGACTGAATGACGGTGGTACCTCTTTCGTGTGTTTATGAGGACGTGGTCAGTCTATGAAAAATGAAACACGACCCAACTTCTTTAATTGATGAGACGAAGTTCATCGTGATGTACGATAACATGAATTTTTAATCGATGAATAGAGGCATGTAAGGAAACAGCTTGCCATAACATGATATAAAGTGCGTTTATGGCATGAAAATTTTTACACATTATTACCCAAATTGAAAACAAAGATATCTTGAATAATTAACAAGGAATGAAATTGATAGAAAACATTAAGAATAAATGGTTGGAGCAGAGCCTTGTTTCTTTGTGATGGAAGACTAGTTGGGTTGCTCATTTGCACCGTTGTCGTTGACTGGGATCGCATTTATGTTGTATGCTCTTCCCCTTGCTGGTGGGGGTGTTGGGTTTGCTTGGTTCGCTTGGTTAACTGGGTTTGCTTGGGCTTGAGCGTTAATGATGTTAATTAGTCAAGGGCACGTGTTTCTAAAGTGGGTAGGGTCACCACAATTAAAGCAAGCTCGAACATATGGAACCATGGGATATTGAGGTTGTTGATAGGGTTAATCATATTTTTGGCACGGGGTTGAGCTTGGTTTTGAGGAGCACGACAAGTGTTACTCAGATGACCATAACGCCCACAATTGGCACACAGTCGGCAGGGTACGGTGGATTGAGGGTGATAATGGCAGGTGTTGCATTGAGGGTGGGGACCAGTGTAAGGTTTCTTGTTTGAGTATGCTGGGTGGGGTGCCACTTGGGTGATTGGGATAGCTTGGAGGGGTACGACTTGTGGAGTTGGCTGATTGGTTTGAGTGACAGCAAAATTTTTCTCGTTTCGTTTTCTCTTGGCTGTGAATCGTGAAGAGGATTCGGCTTGAGTTGAGTTGGGGGTTTCAGTTGGTGTTGTGCTACTTGCATCTTCCTTCTTCTCATCCTTGAAATCCCCATTCCTGATGTGGTTTTCAGTGAGCTCAGTGGCTAGCTCCATTGCTACTTCCAGAGTTGCAGGCGTAGTACTCATTACAAAATCTTGAATCTTCGAAGGAAGACCCCGAATGTAGTGCTCGATCAGACGGTAGAGGGGAGTGAACAAATTTGGAACCATTTGGTTCAATTCAAGAAACCTCTTGTTGTAGGTTATATGATCTCCCTCTTTTTGCTTCAGGAAATAGAACTCATCTTCCAGCTTCTTAATTTCGCTTCTTGGGCAGAAACGTCTTGTCATGAGTTAAAATTAATTTCGGTAAACGACATCGAGGTAAACCATGAGTTAATACACATCGGGAAATCGTTTTTGTGACTATTTTTCTTAAGGAAAATCCAAAAAGATGTTTTCAACGATTACATTTACTTTTTGCATTGTAGGGGGAGTAAATTCCAATCCAAAAAATACAAAAACATGAGAAAAACAAAAATGAGTTTCATGACAAGAAAAAGAGAAACTGATAGTAAAATAATGGTCTCTCAAAACCTCTTTGAACTTAAAATGAATGATGATAAGTAGCTCTATATTCGATGTATCGGTAGGCTCACAATCATTTTAAAGTGTGCACAGGGCGATATAAACATAATCGACTGAAGACCAGGTGGGAACCATTCATTGGCATATGGTCTTGGTACCAAAATTTCGTTTGATATGATGACGAGGATCTGAGATATGCGGTCTTTATGCTGACTTATCATCTGGCTATCATGGTTGAATCTTTTACCGAAAAATAACGGTGACGCAAGTCTAGAACTTCCATGATACCATACATACGTGTAAATACTGCATACGGCCATCAAATAAGTGATAAAAATATCACATCCACCCAAAAAAAAGTGATAATATATCACAGCTTTATGAGGGAGCTAAGTTCGTCTCTTTGTCGGTACGATGGTACTAACCTGTTCACGGACTAACTCATGTGCCCTGCATGCATCTGAAAATCAAGTTCCTCATAAATAAGTGATTTAATCACAAAGGGATTGTTTTCAATCAAAATAAGTGAGTATCTCACATCATATACGTCAAAACAGATGATAAAGCAGTATACTCACCGGTAAGATTTTCTAACATGCATATCTTGATACGGGAATGTGTCGAGAAGTGGATGAACACCGGTCGGTAAGTATAAATCATACATTAATCGTATCCCCTAACCGCGAGTACATCTGATAAGTTGAGCTTATGTGGACAACAATACCGATAATTGTTATAGGATACTTATCTAATGCTATCTAATCAAACAACAAGTGTGTTTTGACATGACCATATACTAATATGATTCTCTTACCCTCGAAATTCGCAGAAAGAATGTCAGTAAATATCTATTTGAATGATTTCTGTCCTTACATTTAAAATTTGAAAAATACAAAAAGATTTTAGGTGAGTTTTAATTTAATTTTTTATAAAAGCCAAAAATATTTTGTTTCTAGATTATTTTTGACTAACCAATGCTGGAACTCGAGTCTACCCTACCTAAAATCCTGATTAAAAGCCGGAAAACAATTGCATCTTCATAAATGGTCGAAGTTGACGAGCTTTGAAGTTTAATGATTTAAAATTAAACAATCTTAAAAACTTTTAAAGCATTGTAAGTTGGTAGTTGAAAACAAACTGGTCTCATGTGTGTCTTTTACTAATTTTGATTGAAATTAATCCTTCGTGAATTTTTCAAATGAAAACTCCCTAAGGATGATTAAATCCCTAACAATTGTTCTCATTACGCGTTTAGCTTTTTTGTGTGTACATATGAAATATCCAAGCAAGCTAAAAGAAAAGAGAACAAGTTTGAAGAAAACTAGTTACGGAAGAAAAGACACAACATGAATGCAAGCTGTGAATCTAGAAGATCATTTTTCTAGTTGACCACTATTCAAAACCACAAGATATTTTCAAGGGGGGAGTTTACTGATGCACCTCCTGACTGTGACGTGTGAAGACAACTGAAGATCTGACAGCGTAAAGAACGAACCATCACAAGTAGCATCCAAGGGGGAGTTTGTTGATGCATATTTATGTGGATGCAACTCAGTTCGGTTCGGTTCGAGCAGTTCGATATTCACGCAGGCAGCTCATAGTCCAAAGCAGGCCATCAGAAATGAAGACTGAAGAACAAGCAACATCCAAGGGGGAGTTTGTTGATACACTTTTGTGTCTGTTGCTTGTTCTTAGTTACATCAGTAATCGTACGGTCTTTGTTTGTTGTGTCTGTAAAGTTTGGTCATATCGACCAAATCAAGATATCCTCCTATCTTGGTTTAGTCCGATGTTTAGGTTGTCCGTGCGAGTGGAAGATGCTCCGTACGAGCAAGTTGCTTGCTCGTATGAGCCAATACACATTCATACGAGTCATTGTATGCTCGTAAGAGTGACCTTGTTATCAAGATCATTGCTTGGTCATACGAATGAGTTTCTCATTTGTACAAGCCATAACATGTTTGTACGAGCATCCATCTATGAATGTTCTTCGTGTCTGTGTAGTGCTTCGTGCGACCAGCAACATTCTTCGTACTGTTGCTAGGTATTGGCACTATATAAACAGACATGCAGTTCTTAGTGCAGAGAGACTAGAAGCTAGATGCATAGACACAATAGAGAGAGAACACTAAGAGTGTTTAGAGAGATAAGCAGTTTGTTCAAGAATATATGTACTGAGTCTCTCTACATATCAATATAGTGAACATTTGAAGATATATCTCTTGTTTATTGATTGTGCTCTTGCTTTGGTTTGCATACACACTTGGATTCCGCACTCGTGTGTGTTACATAAACAAGGAAGCAGGTTTATCTTGATCCTCCAGGTGGACCTACACTCTTCGTATTTGAAGAGTGAACTGAGCTCTCTTTATGAGCTGAGGATGGTGTGATTGATAATGGTCTGGAGCGAGTAGCACTCGACTCCCTAAGTTTTTCTATGGCCTTTTCCATGGCCTTTCCAACAGCTGCATCTATGCGAGCTTGGAAGTCATCGTTATTGACGGCTATATTTTTAGCCTTGTTAGAGTAAATCTCTCGGTGGCTACTCTGTGCCTCGTCCGAGTTTACCATTTTGAAGCTTTGGTTCTAAACATCAAATAAAATTTCTCTTAGCCATGGTATAACAACCATATTGGCTTAAACATTGGATATAACAATCCATCGCCTATTTAAGCTAGTGTGAATAACATCACAACTCTTAGGCTTATCATATCGATATTTGGTCTAGGTCTTAATAGTACGATCAAAGGCAAATTACAATCTGGACGTAGTCCATATATTATTAAACAGTGGATCGTAATGTCACAACTGTCATTGTCATTTAGACAATTATATATAGCTCATAGGCTTTTTACTAATGGCTATAATAATATGGCACGTTGGCCTGTCCCCAATGGACATCATAAGGCACGTTGGCCTACATCACTAACAGATGTAAATTATGGCACGTTGGCCTGTGACACTTTGGCCTACATCACTATCAGATGTAATTTATGGCACGTTGACCTGTCACCTTGGATATATCATATGGCACGTTGGCCTACATCACTAACAGATGTAAATTATGGCACGTTGGCCTATCCTCAATGACATCATAAGGCACGTTGGCCTATATCACTAACAGATGTAAATTATAGCATGGCTTGTCAATTGTCATCACATTGATGACATTAGTTGGGATCATACTGATCACATAGGCTATATAATAGGTCTTAGGACGTAGTCCTTTTACCTAGACGGCTGGTGTGGTTCCTCAGTGTAACATCCGTCAAAAAACGGATTTTACCAAACCCGCTCCGTTTATTAACCAAACAATCAGTTAAAAATTTCGTTGCGAATTAAATGCCCAAAATAATTTTAAAGGATACATAATCAATTATTATATTGGAATATATAAGTTGTTTTTGAAAAACTGTTGAAAATCGCAAAATAAAAATACTTTGGTTCTGCTGGGTTTCGAACCCGGGTCAGTCACGGTCCAGCAACAAACTTAACACACGCGCACTAAACCACTGCGCCACTGATGTTCCTTGTTAAATATTGGAATCACTTAATTGATAACGTGTCTTTCCGAATTCAAAAACCGGCGCCCAAAGTTGCAGTCGTCGGAAATCCCGGTAATATCGCGAAACTTAACGTTTCTTTCAGTTATAACGTAAAACATAAACGCTACATCGGTTATAACCGACGTCTGAGTCCGCGACCAAAGTTATAACCGCCGGAGTTTTTATAACCGACGAACCAAGTCGGAAATCGGACCAAATCCATCGACGACTTGCCCTATAAATACCCCCTCGAACCTCTGCAAATATTTTCGCTCAAAACCGCACCCTTTCTCGGCGAAAACTCACTCGCCGGAATATTTCTGCTCATCGCCGGAAAATCGAGTTCTTAACTTCTAAGCCTTACTAAACCCTCTGAACTTATACCGAAGTCACCCACATACTTTGTAAGCTTTCTGAAGACTCTCTGCTGCAAGACACCTGACGCCGGAGCCTGTTGCTGTCGCCGGAGTTCTGCCGGAAAACAGAGGAAAGCTAGTCGGTATACCTCACGCGTAATTTCCTTTCTTTTTACTTAATCTCATCTGTAATTAATCATAAGACGCTAAAGAAACCTGAATAAAAACTCGAACCAGTCAGTCATCATTTCTGGTTATAACTCAACGAAGAAGACGATGTTCGGTAGTGTTTAAGTTTAAGTAAAAGCAAGATATTACTCGGGTTAGACACACAGTCCAGCGGTGGACTGTGTGCACATTAAACACACAAAGGTCTCGAGTTCGAATCCTGTTCCACACACGCTGCCTTAATAAAAATGATTTTTTTTGTTAACCGAACCGGAGTCACACTGTTATATGTTAAGTATATTAATAACCGGAATAATAACCAAGTTAGACACACAGTCCAGTGGTGGACTGTGTGTATGTTTAATTAAAGCACACGAGTTCGAGTCCGGTCTTCTGCATCGATCCGGACAATTATTTTACCTTTTTAATTAAGTCAGAAATGAAAACAAATAGTTTGTATTTAAGTATAATAAAAATTGGATTATATAACATGTTAAACACACAGTCCAGCGGTGGACTGTGTGTTACGCAACCCACAGGTCCCGGGTTCGAGACCTGTGGAGCGCACCGGTCCGATTCAAATTAAATCGTTTTTAAATAAAAGGATTTTCTGTTTAAATTAATTAATATATAAATATAATTAAAAACAGATATATGACGGGTTAGACACGTAGCTCAGTTGGTAGAGCTGCGTGCACGCGTACGGGAGGTCTCGGGTTCGAGCCTCACCCAGCGCACTTATATTCGCATTCGAACCGGTCAACGGTCAAAGTCAAAGTCAACTGTAGCAAAAAAATCAAATTTTTTTTATTATTTTTATTTATTTATTTTAATTAAAAATCAATTAAAAATACTTAAAAACAACATTTTTAAGGTTAGAAAATAGCCTTAAACTCGCAAAAATACACCCAACAATCCTACTAAAATAGATTAATAAAATCCGTTTACTTACCAAACCATAATGCGATTTATCTAGGTTAATCTCACTCGTGGTTAAAAACCACTTCGCGTGCATTCAACATCATCAACCGAACGCACTCACTGTGAGTGAATCTTACAACTCCCCCTTTTAAATTACACGTTTTGGGGTGTGTCATGTATCATAAAAATAATTAACTCGTTTATTTAAACTTGTGCCATACCATATCGTGATCTAAATTTAGATTGTTTATATTGTTGTGATTACTTATTTCATTTTGTCAAATTATATGGAATTCATTCATTAAGCCCATCAGTTCCTCGTGGGAGACGAGTTGAACAACGCGTGCCTCAAAACCAATTCATTAATGTTCATGTGTGTATCATTGAGTTTATATTGTTTGTAGTTGTGTCATTCATATTATCATGTTTATGCAAATTCATTCATTAGGCCCATCAGTTCCTCGTGAGAGACGAGTTGAGCAACGCGTGCCTCTAAATGTTCCATTATTGTTCATGTGTGCTTTATTTAATATCTTATGATTGTTGAATAAGTTTACATCTATTTTTACTCATGTTTGGTTGTGCACTCATTTCATAATCAATCAAATAAACTTGTTCAAATGTTTTCCATAGGATTCACTCGCCAACATTATGTTGATCTAAAAACCCTTTTACACATGATACAGGTGAACAGGTTGAAGCAAGGAAAACATAGGAAATGCCTTAGAAGAGAACAAAGAAGCTTAGATTGATAGTTAGAACATGTTGTAATTCTTATTGTAAAATTCCATTAAATTGTATTAATGAATATGAAACGCATAATAAATGTCATGAGCTTTGATGATAACCCAATCATGCCCCGATCACCTTTTCCGCTGCGGGTCGGGGTGTGACAGATTGGTATCAGAGCCATGACTATAGGGATATAGGATAGGTTATTAGACCCTTAGAGCCTATACTATAGTCTGCCTAAATTTTAATTGATTAGGTGGTTACATACAAACTTGTGATATTTATTTGTTTCATATTTGTTTATATTTACAGTCAAACATACATGCTTATATACATATTCATTATACATATATCGATGTTCATGTATTCAGTTTATTTTCATACTCTCATTATTCAAAGATTTTGTTGCAATTTTCAAATCTCATCAAAGTAAGTTCTGCGACGGGCATGTAGTAACTGGAAGGGTACAAGTACCGGTAGTCGGAACGTCCTGTCTAGGTTGGCATTCGTATAAATCCAATATAACGGACCAGTTTGCCTACCTGGGGACCAACGATGAGAGTACGAAGGACCTATTAGGCCAAAGCATGCCACACCAAACGTCGTTCGAACTAACCCACTTTGAGGTGTCACCGTGTCTACACCTGGACACATTCCAAATATCACACGTTGTATACATATTTCTCGATTTTCTCCGGGTTTTAGTGTACGCAACCTGGCAAACCCGTGCGAACCATATGAAAAACCGGTATTCATGGGGGCCCACATGATTACACAGGTAAAGTATGGTGGCATGTAGGGCCTAATGGCGAGCAAAGCCCAAGACATCCTATGGATGTAGTAGATTTATTTTTCTATAATTATTTTATGAATGTTCATTCCTAATGCGACCCATGATCCCAAATCGCTCAACAAATGGCTGCCGTAATACCC
Organism: Scalesia atractyloides; assembly: GCA_947069175.1. NCBI lineage: Eukaryota > Viridiplantae > Streptophyta > Magnoliopsida > Asterales > Asteraceae > Scalesia > Scalesia atractyloides. Next base: position 14,840,237 of record CAMTDV010000022.1, read on the forward strand.
AACATTGTAATCCAAGTTCAACAAGCACTTACCGCTAATCCTGTCAATCAAGAAAACCAAAACATTATCAACTCTCCCCCAAATGCCACTAAATGCACCTACAAGCATTTCAAATCATGCGACCCTCCGAAATACAAAGGGACTGAAGGCGTCACCGCTCTCCTCCATTGGTTTGAAGAAATGGAGAACACTTTTCTAAATTGCGATTGCCCTGATGATCGCAAAGTGCGTTATGCTACCGGTCGATTATATGGGATAGCACTTACTTGGTGGAATACAGAGAAGGCCAAACGAGGTGTGGACGATGCTATGACCTTAACTTGGGACGAATTAAAGGAAATCATGACCAGACGATTTTGCCCAAGGAGCGAAATCAAGAAATTAGAAGATGAGTTCTATTCGTTGAAGCAAAAGGAAGGCGACCACATCACGTACAACAAAAGATTCCTCGACTTACATCAAATGGTTCCTAACATGTTCACTCCCCTCTACCGTTTGATCGAGCACTACATTCGTGGTCTTCCGTCAAAGATTCAAGACCCTGTAATAAGTACCTCGCCTGCAACTTTGGAAGCAGCAATGGAGTTAGCAACAGAGCTCACCGAGAACCGAATCCGAAACAAAGACTTCAAGGAGGAGAAGAAGAATGATAAAGAATCGACTGAAACCTCCGACTCCACCCAAACCGAACCCCCTTCTCAACCCAATTTTAAGAGAAAAAGAAACGGGCAACTTTTCGCTGCTACCCAACGAAACCAACCTATTTCACACGCCATACCCATCCAAGCTATCCCAATCACTCAAGTGGCACCCAACTCAACTTACCCAAATAAGAAACCATATCTTGGACCTCACCCTCGATGCAACAACTGTTTTTATCACCATCCCCTTACTTTACCTTGTCGACTATGTACAACTTGTGGACACTATGGTCATTTGATCAAGGTTTGCCGCACCTTTCAAAACCAAACCTCTTCCCCTACTCAAAACATGGCCCAAACTTATCATCAACCCCAATACCCCATGTTCCCATATGTTCGAGCTTGTTTCAATTGTGGCGACCCTACCCACTTTAGAAACACATGCCCTCAATTGGTTAACGTTATCAACACTCAAGCCCAATCAAACCCAGTTAACCAAGTAAACCAAGAAAACCCAACCACTAGGCCACCAGCAAGAGGAAGAGTCTTCAATATCAACGCCAATCCTGTCGAAGATAATGACGGCCCAAACGAAGATACCCAACTAGTCCTCTTCACCGAAGATCCAGATTCAACTCCTATCGTTTAGTTTTATGTTTTCTTTATCACATAGAACCAAACATAACTTAAGGATAAAGCCAATGAAACTTTGATGAGAATACGGTGGATACGCCGCTGGTGCTTCCTATATATAAGTATTCTTGTCAAAGGATCAGAAGCATTATCTGGCGGTTATGAGAGGTTCCATGTGTAGACTGTTAGAGTAATTATTGTTTATTATTTTCAGTATATGCAATTGCCGAGGCCGCAGCTCCCCATTTATGAGGTTTGAGCTTGTTCCCCATTTTATTATGCGGTTGAACTTGGCGTGCCCGCAACGATCGGCTCCGTTTGATTGAGCCTTGATCGCACAGTTCATTTTACATTTCCATTACATGCAATACGCTCGGCTCCGTTTGATTGAGCCTTGAGCGCACAGTTCAATTTTCATTTTCAGTACATGCAATACGATCGGCTCCGTTTGATTGAGCCTTGATCGCACAGACATTTTCATTATCAGTATCTTGTGGTTGTGGTGTTTGTTGTAGAGTCGCATAGAACTAATCATAACTTGCGGATAAAGTCAATGAGAATTTGACAAGGATACGGTGGATACGCCGCTGGTACTTCCTATATATAAGTATTCTTGTCAAATGATCGGAGGCATTATCAGACGGTTATGAGAGGTTCCATGCATAGGCTGTTTGTATGATTGTTGTTTAGATTAAGTTATTCATTTTCAGTACATGCAATACGCTCGGCTCCGTTTGATTAAGCCTTGAGCACACAGACAATTTCATTTTCAGTACATACAATACGATCGGCTCCGTTTGATTGAGCCTTGATCGCACAGATATTTTTCATTTCAGTATTTTATGTTTGTTGTATTGGTTGTAGAGTTATATAGGACTAATCATAATTCACTGATAAAACCAATGAAAATTTGACAAGAATATGGTGGATACGCCGCTGGTACTTCCTATATATAAGTATTCTTGTCAAAGGATCAGAGGCATTGTCAGACGGTTATGAGAAGTTCTATGTAGGATTTATTAGTTTCTTGGTAACTAATCATAACTTGTGGATAAAACCAATGAAAATTTGGCAAGAATATGGTGGATACGCCGCTGGTACTCCTATGTATAAGTATTCTTGCCAAAGGATCAGAGGCATTATCAGGCGATTATGAGAAGTTCCATGTAGGATTTAGTATTGCCTTGGTTGGAATTTGTGTTACATTTATATCATCTTGCTATTTAAAGAGATTGGATTGTGTTCCATTTCTACATAAACTAACCTCTCCATCATAACAAACGAGAGAAGAATTTCCACCATTCAAACATATATGCTATCAGAATGTGGATTCAAATATTAGCTGTTGTGTTTATTTATGTTCAAATATTAGCTGTTGTGTTTATTTATCTTCCATGTAGGTTGTAGTATTGGAAGTTTTGCCTTAGGATATAACCATACTCTTCCAAACATATTCAAACTTTTATGCATGATATCATAGTTAGCGAATAAATTCTGCTTATCAATACTTTTACAGTAGGCAACAAAAAGCGATTCCTGTAATAGGGTACTTAACCCTTACAAGGAACGTTACCGCCTCGAACAAAAACTTAAACCCTTACTTCTTCTAAGCATGCAACTGTCAACACCATCATTCTTTTAGTCAAATATATCTCTATTTAAATTTCGGGACGAAATTTCTCAAAAGCAGGGGATACTGTAACATCCGTCAAAAAACGGATTTTACCAAACCCGCTCCGTTTATTAACCAAACAATCAGTTAAAAATTTCGTTGCGAATTAAATGCCCAAAATAATTTTAAACGATACATAATCAATTATTATATTGGAATATATAAGTTGTTTTTGAAAAACTGTTGAAAATCGCAAAATAAAAATACTTTGGTTCTGCCGGGTTTCGAACCCGGGTCAGTCACGGTCCAGCAACAAACTTAACACACGCGCACTAAACCACTGCGCCACTGATGTTCCTTGTTAAATATTGGAATCACTTAATTGATAACGTGTCTTTCCGAATTCAAAAACCGGCGCCCAAAGTTGCAGTCGTCGGAAATCCCGGTAATCTCGCGAAACTTAACGTTTCTTTCAGTTATAACGTAAAACATAAACGCTACATCGGTTATAACCGACGTCTGAGTCCGCGACCAAAGTTATAACCGCCGGAGTTTTTATAACCGACGAACCAAGTCGGAAATCGGACCAAATCCATCGACGACTTGCCCTATAAATACCCCCTCGAACCTCTGCAAACATTTTCGCTCAAAACCGCACCCTTTCTAGGCGAAAACTCACTCGCCGGAATATTTCTGCTCATCGCCGGAAAACCGAGTTCTTAACTTCTAAGCCTTACTAAACCCTCTGAACTTATACCGAAGTCACCCACATACTTTGTAAGCTTTCTGAAGACTCTCTGCTGCAAGACACCCGACGCCGGAGCCTGTTGCTGTCGCCGGAGTTCTGCCGGAAAACAGAGGAAAGCTAGTCGGTATACCTCACGCGTAATTTCCTTTCTTTTTACTTAATCTCATCTGTAATTAATCATAAGACGCTAAAGAAACCTGAATAAAAACTCGAACCAGTCAGTCATCATTTCTGGTTATAACTCAACGAAGAAGACGATGTTCGGTAGTGTTTAAGTTTAATTAAAAGCAAGATATTACTCGGGTTAGACACACAGTCCAGCGGTGGACTGTGTGCACATTAAACACACAAAGGTCTCGAGTTCGAATCCTGTTCCACACATGCTGCCTTAATAAAAATGATTTTTTTTGTTAACCGAACCGGAGTCACACTGTTATATGTTAAGTATATTAATAACCGGAATAATAACCAAGTTAGACACACAGTCCAGTGGTGGACTGTGTGTATGTTTAATTAAAGCACACGAGTTCGAGTCCGGTCTTCTGCATCGACCCGGACAATTATTTTACCTTTTTAATTAAGTCAGAAATGAAAACAAATAGTTTGTATTTAAGTATAATAAAAATTGGATTATATAACATGTTAAACACACCGTCCAGCGGTGGACTGTGTGTTACGCAACCCACAGGTCCCGGGTTCGAGACCTGTGGAGCGCACCGGTCCAATTCAAATTAAATCGTTTTTAAATAAAAGGATTTTCTGTTTAAATTAATTAATATATAAATATAATTAAAAACAGATATATGATGGGTTAGACACGTAGCTCAGTTGGTAGAGCTGCGTGCACGCGTACGGGAGGTCTCGGGTTCGAGCCTCACCCAGCGCACTTATATTCGCATTCGAACCGGTCAACGGTCAAAGTCAAAGTCAACTGTAGCAAAAAAATCAAATTTTTTTTTATTATTTTTATTTATTTATTTTAATTAAAAATCAATTAAAAATACTTAAAAACAACATTTTTAAGGTTAGAAAATAGCCTTAAACTCGCAAAAATACACCCAACAATCCTACTAAAATAGATTAATAAAATCCGTTTACTTACCAAACCATAATGCGATTTATCTAGGTTAATCTCACTCGTGGTTAAAAACCACTTCGCGTGCATTCAACATCATCAACCGAACGCACCCACTGTGAGTGAATCTTACAACTCCCCCTTTTAAATTACACGTTTTGGGGTGTGTCATGTGTCATAAAAATAATTAACTCGTTTATTTAAACTTGTGCCATACCATATCGTGATCTAAATTTAGATTGTTTATATTGTTGTGATTACTTATTTCATTTTGTCAAATTATATGGAATTCATTCATTAAGCCCATCAGTTCCTCGTGGGAGACGAGTTGAACAACGCGTGCCTCAAAACCAATTCATTAATGTTCATGTGTGTATCATTGAGTTTATATTGTTTGTAGTTGTGTCATTCATATTATCATGTTTATGCAAATTCATTCATTAGGCCCATCAGTTCCTCGTGAGAGACGAGTTGAGCAACGCGTGCCTCTAAATGTTCCATTATTGTTCATGTGTGCTTTATTTAATATATTATGATTGTTGAATAAGTTTACATCTATTTTTACTCATGTTTGGTTGTGCACTCATTTCATAATCAATCAAATAAACTTGTTCAAATGTTTTCCATAGGATTCACTCGCCAACATTATGTTGATCCAAAAACCCTTTTACACATGATACAGGTGAACAGGTTGAAGCAAGGAAAACATAGGAAATGCCTTAGAAGAGAACAAAGAAGCTTAGATTGATAGTTAGAACATGTTGTAATTCTTATTGTAAAATTCCATTAAATTGTATTAATGAATATGAAACGCATAATAAATGTCATGAGCTTTGATGATAACCCAATCATGCCCCGATCACCTTTTCCGCTGCGGGTCGGGGTGTGACACTCAGGTCACACTACCAGGAGTATGAACATTCCTTAATGTTAACATAAGAGTACCATAACGATTGATTAATGGTCCCGGTCACGTTGGACCTTAACGACCTTGGAGGCTTGAACCTAGTCCACCACCTCTGGATAGAAGGATAACTTCCCTTAACTATCCTGATAGAAAGCCTTTTATCCTTAACTATCATTTCTTGGCCAATGTGTGGGCTGTGCCAGTTGGCATAATTAACTCCATTAAGGTCTTTTGGAATTATATAGCAAAGCACAAACTTCGAAAAAAAATTGAGGCGTTTGCTTAAAGAGGATGAATACATATATATAATTCCAAAATACTTCATTAAATATCATTAAGAAATTACAATACTAGAAATAAATGAAACAAACTGTCCATACAAGGACTTTAAAAGAAATAAAATGCCCACGCAAGGATTGAAGAAATAACAATTGTCTTCACAGGGACTAACATATATTATTAGAAGAGACTTTACTCGTCCTTCTTTCCTTTAACCAATTTGGAGAGTTTCTTAAAGAACTTGTTCGTCTTTTTCTCTGTTTTCTCTGCTTGTTGTTGCATGTCTTTCATTCATTCTAAGGCCTCATTGATGGCCTCAAGTGGCGGAGTAGGTTGTGGTTGTGGTTATGGCATAATAGGATAATGGTATCCATAAATTGGATATCCAGTAGGTGGATAAACAGGTGGGAAAGGAGACGGGTAAAGTGCGTTATGCATGACCGCTTGCATGTTAGGGTCATGCGACAATGCTTGGTAATCAACAGGTGTAGATAGGTCAAAAGGATCATATCCACTGTTATCCGGATATGTTGGGATAGGGTTATAATAACCCGATGGTGGTGGTTGAACCACTGGTGGTGGTGTTGGTTCCACCACAGGTGACACATTGGAGGGTCCACCTATTTGTGGGTCCTCGTGAATTGTAGCATAAGTTTTGGGTAAAGGTGGTAGCGATCCCGACCGTTGACCCGCACGTACCGACATATGTGCTCCACGTTTCCTCCTCGGTGGCTCAGGCGGCGGCTGATGTTCTACCAGTTCCATGTGAACATCTTCTTGTACAGGAGGTGGCTGGGAGTGATGGGACAGAATGTTAGAAAAGGTAAATTGGTTCCAACATTGGTCTCACTCATTAGGACCTTGGTATGGCGATCCGGCATAAGACTTCGAATCGCTTGAAATTTCGATGGGATGGGTGTGCGATCCCGATGGCGGCATCTCCGGGTCGGAGTCCTCGTCCATTGGATTAGGTTGGTCTAACTGATTTTGGTCGGCTGGGGGTGTATTAAAGTATTGGTTGGGGTTAAACTCATCGAGATAAGAATGATGGGAATGATGAGAGTGATGTGATTGGTGCGAATAATACGAATGGTACGAACTTTGGGTACGATAGGTGAGTGTTGTGCTAGTGGCCATGAATCCCCCGAATCTTCATAGGGGTTCGGGTGATGGGGTTGTGAAGGGATATGTCCTAAAGGTCCTCCCCTCATTGGTCCTTTACCTCTTCCTCTTACTCTTGGTGGCATTTTCCTGCTAAAAATCAATTCAAAACAATACTAATAACTTAATAATGAGATGAGTAAATCCTAGGTCAAAGCCTAGACTTCGGAAGTCTAAGGAATGTGCTTGTGTAAGTTTGAGATTAACCACAAGAAGGATAGTGTTTAATTCTCTCAAACGTGGGCTCTGATGCCAACCTGTCACACCCCGGCTTTCCACAGCCAATCCAAACACCGGTGGGCCCGGGTGGGAATATCGTGATGTAAGTTGATAACATCATAGACAATTAAACACAGCACAGCGGAGTAAAACTACTATTACAAACCAAATGTTCGAAATACAAAATAATATACAGATGGCTCGTAATAGAAGATCCACAGGCGGATCATAAATTGTACAAAAGAAAGAATGTAAAACAGACTTTGGGCAGATCTAGGATTTGCAAGATCCTCTTATCACTACCGAGCAATTCTAGCCTATTTTCGTATTGTACCTGCAAGCTTAGTCTTTTGAAAATACGTCAGCTTTCGTTGATAAATACACCCAACATACTCATTTTGAAAGCATTTAAAAATATGTTTTAAGTGCGTATCAGCACAAAATCTTTTATAACTTGGGAAAGTTGACGTTGCAACCTTGTTAACAGATTCACATGTTTGTCCATACATACAGGGCCCAGTGCGAAAACCAAGACATAATTAACTACACACCACTTACGAACTCACGAATGAGTTATCCACAACGTAGCGTCTGTCGGGTGTATGCCTACACCCCCGCTAAGGTCGTGGCCATTATCTAATGTAATGAGCTGAGGATATCCAGGACACGGTAGTTAACCCCCGATGTTTAAGTTATCAAACAAAATTGATTAAAACAGATTATGAGGATTTACTAGCCACAATCCGGAATTCGATTGATCCCATTTCTGACCAAGTGGTAATAGTTTACCGTAACCCAAGCCCGTATAAGGGAAATAAGTCGAGAGTATTTACCTGAGCTAGTCTTCGTTTAAACGCAATATTTATTAACTCAGCCGTACACAAAAGTACTAAGCGCAGATAGCATTACCGGAATGTCTCTAGTCTGGATTATGGCATAAGCTAACCAATTAAATACTAACGGTCTTAATTAAGTCATAGACTTAGACCGAGTAGCATATAGGATCAATACGTATAACGCTAGATTAAATGATGATCGGATAGAATGTAGTTTAATCCCAACAAGTACTTTGACTTGTGTAATATGGATAAACTATAAACATTATGGAATTTGAGACTTAAATGACAAGGTTAGACCCGTTCGGTTAATTTCCGTAAACTAGTTACATATATTTAACCGTACGCATATCAGCGATATCGGGTAACCGGATAAGTCATGGACAAGTTCTATATGCCATTATATTTTAAATAAGTTGTAATATCAGTAGAATATCAACTTATATGCCCGTTAAGTTTTTAAAACGAAATTATGCCTCCTATGGGCATTTTGGTAATTTCATACCTTATAAAAGGAACTTGAATATAATTTAATGTGATCAACATAAGTATTCTGGAAAAAAATATTATTTTATGATATAATATCAGTAGGAACATGATAATATGTGTAATTTATCATTTATGACCAAACTATGCACCGAAGGGGCATTTTGGTCATTTTACACATAATTTTATAATTTATTTGGAATTCTGAGTTCATATCTATCTACTGTAAAAATATTTAAAATAAGTTTTAAAATCAGTAGATAACAAGTCTTGGTTAATAATTATGGTTTAAAACCATACTATGCGCCGAAACGACGCTTATGTCGTAAAATGACGATTTATACAATATTTAATGAAACTGGTGTTAAGGTCAGGTTAATATGTTTTTGATATGTTTTTTGATATAACATATCAGTAGGTAAAAGATTTACTTTGAATAGGTATGATTAAAACCATTTTATGAGCCATAAGGGCTTTATCGTTATTTATCGACATAATACAAGGACTTGTTCATAAACTCAGTTTATAATCTGGTTTGACATCTCAAATAATCCTACTTGTAATATTATATCAGTAGGAAACTCATTTTCAAGTTCATTATCATTTAAACCTCATTTTATGCAAACTAATCTAAATCGGGTCAGAATCAAAAGTCAAAGCAGAAGTCAAACTTCGCGACTTTCTATTGCGAACCGACCCTAGAATTGAAATTGACGAGCCAAACATGTTCTTACATGTTCTAATAATTATTACCAAATTGTTTAAGTGTCAAAACGTGTTTCATAACATATATAAGCTCAAATTATATTATTTCCGAAAAATGGCATGTTTGACTTTTTAATATAGTAACTTTGACGCGTCAATTGGTCTAGCAAACGTGATCTTCAGGAGGTGCCCTTTATAGGGACTAACACCTACCTTAATACGATCACTTAGCCATATTGGTTACGAACAATGGCTGGACCATAATTTTCTTAACCGAAAGTCAAGGCGTTTTCTGTAAAACGCTTGACATTTGGCTATAAAAGCCTATAAACGAAAGGAAGGAACACTTACAAATGGTTCCTAGGATGCAATAAAACTAAGTTGGATGCTCCTTTCAGTTAGGAACTTCCAGAGGAGGGAGATAGAGTTGTGAATGAGAAAGGTGCAAGTTCAAATGGTAAACCTTGGCACCTATTTATAGTTGGAGAGCTTGAAGGAGGTGATATCAGGTGCTAAGGGGTGTAAGAGGGAGCTTACAAGTGTCCTAAAACGTGGCATAGCTGTTGGGAATCCATAGTTTCGAATACATTAGTTTTGGCAATTTTTGTGGAGGCCAAGCAAATTTTCTGCAGACATGGGCCTCTCGCGCCCCGCGAGAGGCCAAGGCCTTGCCTCTCGCGCCCCGTAGTCAGTTCCAAAGTTTGACACTTTTAGCCCCTCAACTTATAAAACCTCCTAAAACACCTTTATAGCATATTTAGCCCTCCGTAACCAATATGTCGAGCTCTCGGTTCGTTAAAAGGTCACTCATAGGTATAAATTAACATGTTGACACTTTTAATCCCTCCATCATCCAACTTTCACATATTTACAAAATTAACCTCCCTCGTCCAACAAATGGGACAGATGAGAGTTAGGACTTTGTAAAGGATCACTCAGAGGCCCACTATAATCATATTGACCCCGATGTCACTCAGAGGCTGGCATGTTGACATATCAGTCACTCAGAGGCTATGTTTAAGCATGTTGACATATCAGTCACTCAGAGGCTATTGTTTAAGCATGTTGACATATCAGTCACCCAGAGGCTATTGTTTATGCATGTTGACATAAGAAAGTCACTCAGAGGCTCAGTTCGAGCATGTTGACACCTTTAGTCCCTATTAGTCTTTAATAGACTAAAATAAAAATACAACACATGTCACTATACTATTGGACACAATTTTTACGAGGTGTTACAGTAGGTCTGCCATGGGGTAGTGCCAATTAGCCACGCCCTCGTGCTGTAGAAACTTAATTAAAACATTTTCCAACGCCTAGATACAGGTTTGCCCATGGGGTCGTGCCAGTGCAACACGAGGCCCTGTTCATCTCGCTGTTAAATTTTATTTTTCTGTTTTCTGATCCCGAGGCTCGTTAATCTTCTGTGTATCTTCTAATGGATTACTACTCAGAAGATTACAACAACTACTATTGAGGATGATTACGAGGAACCATATTATACCATTTGCGGTAAATTCAATTCGTTACAATATTGTTACCTTTTTCAACCATCACCCTAAAACACCACATGTGAAGACCTAGGTTTGAACTCCCAAAGTCAAGCTTTGATTGGGACACCAACCTGTTTGAAGCATACGATACGCCACCACCAATCGTACCCGAAGCCGCAAGCCTTATACAAAGTCTCAAAAATCTAGAACTCTTATTCAAGAAATCTCGTGAAAAAGAAGAGACCATTTGTACAAAATAGGTAATAATTGAGGAGGTAAAAATAGAGGAACAACAAAACAGAAAACTCATGCATGAACCAAACCACAAAGAAGGTAAGTCTGAAAATGATGATTTGAAAAAAACAAAATTTCCAAGAAATTCATATTTGACAACCTTCTTTTGAAAATCATTGTTTGGTATCATCTCATGCCAAGTTTTTAAAAGAGTTAAACACTAGTATTAAAATCGGAGAACTAGTTAGCATTAGCTTAACAAATGATCAAACTTCATTAATAGAAGATGAACACCATGAATTAAACATAAAACCGGTACCATATTTTTTTTCAAAACATCTTCGTTAGTAACGTGTATTGATAAAGATATTTGTGTTAACATAATGCCAAACTACATTTTTGAAAATGTGGGTACTAGTGATCTTTTTCCTCTTAAAATTCCTATTTTTCTCTCTAACCAGAAAACGATAAAAGCCAAAGGAATGATTGAGGATGTATTAATACAATCAAATCATACCAACCAACTTTATCATCTTAGATGATGCTCCACTCGCGTTGGGACAACCATTCATAAAAACCCATCAAAACTTAGTCAAACGGAAGCATAACAACCTGCCACTTTAATCAGGGTTCGACAAAAGGTACGTCAATCATGGCCAATCAATTAAATATGCAATTGGCAATGATGACCCCCTAATTGAAGATGAAGCAGAGCCACCCGATACAGAAGAAACAGAAGAGCAGCTCGTCAAAGAAGAGGACGCCGTCGAACATTTTCAGCTATCGACCTTAATAAAGAAGAAAATAAGCGATCTCTTGAAGACCCACCATCGTTCGAACTCAAGTAACTACCAAAAGGTCTAGAATTCTTAGACGATCATGGTAAGCTTCCCGTCTGCATTTCTTCAAAACTAACCCTTTTTGAAAAAGAACAATTAATAAAACTTTTGAAAAAACATAAAAAAACAATCGTGTGGAAACTTATGGATATCAAAGGCATCAATCCATCCATGTGCATGCACAAAATTTTAATGAAAGATGACTATAAAACGGTAATCCAACCACAAAGAAGAGTGAATCTAAATGTTCAATAATTGATTAAAAATGAAGTCATCAAACTACTAGACGCCAGACTCATCTACCCTATCTCTGATAGCCCCTGGGTAAGTCCCGTCCAAGTAGTACCAAAAAAGGAGGTATGTCGGTTGTAATTAATGAAAAAATGAACTTATACCAACAAGAACCGTCACCGGATGGAGGGTTTGTATAGACTATAGCAAATTAAACGAGGCAACAAAGAAAGACCACTTTCCTTTGCCATTTATCGACCAAATGCTAGAAAAACTATCCGGTCATAAATTTTATTGTTTTTTAGATGGTTTATTCGGATATTTTCAAATTCCCATCACTTCGGAGGACCAAGAGAAAACAGCTTTCACATATGGAACTTTTGCTTATCGACGTATGCCTTTTGGTCTATGCAATGCCCCCGCAACATTTCAACGTTGCATGGTGGCCATCTTCTATGATATGATAGAAAAAACCATGGAAGTTTTCATAGATAATTTTTCTATCTTTGGAGATACATTTGAACAATGCCTCGATAACCTTGAACGAATGTTATCTCGATGTGAGGAAACTAACCTTGCCCTTAATTGGGAAAAATGCCATTTCATGGTAACTGAGAGAATAGTACTCGGTCTTAAAATCTCAAGCGAAGGAATGGAAGTTGATCGGGCAAAAATAGACACTATTTCCCGATTACATCCCCTATCCTCCGTTCGAGCCATACGAAGTTTCCTATGACATGCCAGATTTTATAGGCGATACTTTTCAAAAATCTAGACCTCTAACAAAATTACTTGAAAAAGATGCACCATTCATCTTCTACAAGGATTGCGAACAACTTTTCTTACACTAAAAGAAATGCTAGCCAATGCACCAATCATGATAGCGCCTGATTGGAAACTATCTTTTGAAATCATGTGCGATGCAAGTGAATTCGCGGTTGGAGCGGTCTTGGTACAAAAAGAAAAAAAATTTCACCCAATATACTGTACAAGTAAAACTCTTAACGATGCTCAAGAAAATTATACAACAACCAAGAAAGAGTTACTAGCCATAGTATTTGCTTTTGATAAATTTCGTTCCTATTTTGTGCTTTCTAAAACAATAGTCTATACGGACCATGCCACCATTCGGTACCTTTTCAAAAAACAAGATGCCAAACAACGTTTGATTAGGTAGATTCTTCTCCTCCAAGAATTTGATATTGAAATAAAAGATAAACGAGGAGCAGAAAACACTGCCACTGATTACTTATCTCGCTTAGAAGATCCCGCTTTGAAGCTAACTCGAGAAGAGCTAATCAAGGAAAAATTCCCCTCCATCAAATAAAAAAATTCTTTGCCGATGTCACATCATCAAATAAAAAATCCGTTGAAGATACCAACTATGCTAATTATCTCGCTAGTGGCATTTTAGTAAAAGGATGGTCACATCATCAAATAAAAGAATTCTTTTTAAAATTTGTGCCGACCAACTTATACGATGGTGCGTCCATGGTCAAGAAGCAAGAAAGATTTTTCACCATTGTCATGAAGTACCATATGGAGGACATCATGGAGCAACGAGTGCCGCACGTAAGGTATTTGATTCAGGATTTTATTGGCCAACCATCCATAAGGATGCACATAATTCAATAAAAAACATGTGACGCATGCCAACAAACATGTAATATCTCATCAAGAAATGAAATGCCTCAAAATTGCATCCTTATTTTTGAAATCTTTGATGTTTGGGGTTTAGATTTTATGGGACCTTTCCCACCGTCAAGAGAGAACAAATATATTCTTGTGGCAGTCGATTACATGTCAAAATGGGCCGAAGCCGAAGCTCTTCCAACAAATGATGGAAGAGTTGTGGTAAAATTCCTAAAACGACTATTCTCTCATTTCGGCACTCTAAAAGCACTTATTAGTGATAGAGGCACCCATTTTTGTAATTACCAATTAAACAAATTAACAAAATATGGGGTTTATCACCGTGTTTCAACCGCCTACCACCCTCAAACCAACGGTCAAGCCGAAGTAACCAATCGGGGTTTAAAAAGAATCTTAGAGAAAACTGTGGGTCAATGTCACACCCCAACCAATGGCGGAATCATCAGAGTGAGAAGATCGAGATTGCTCGAGACTTCATAACACTATTGTGACAATATTAATTCAAATCGATTTCATTCATAAATAAAATTGTCAACTACATCACAAGAAATTAAAGTACAACAATTAGACATTTCAAAGTACGACAAAGCTCAATAACAATACAATAATAAAATCTAGTAATTCTATATGCGTTTCTAAGTCGTCCCTACTAGATTTTGTCAATATCAACATCATCAACCTGCAACATGTTTAAAAGTATAGTTCAACACACAAGGCATTGGCGAATACACAAGTTTAATATAGCATAAGTATAAAAAAAAAGTTTAACGAATCCACATGGCAAAATAGTTAACTCGATTATTGTAATCATGGCATGCAATTATACAAGTCAATCCTCTGATTACCGCATGAATTTTAAGGACTTAACATGATAACAAGACTACAGGCGGTGCGTTACTCCTATAGCACTATACATGTTAAAGGGAGGCTCGTACGAAGTTAATGACATGCGAATCACATAAGAATGATCCAAGAATACAATCAAGTGTCACGTATTTAAGCGTGTGTGATGGATTGTTTGTGTTTGCTTAAAGTATAAATGTGATTTTGTGTAATTTGATAAGTTAAACATATTGCACCTAAAAGTGTAACGCGTAAAAAGGGCTTTCGAGTATACCCATGGTTTTGCAAAGCTTCCTTTGGTAATCCTGTGAAGATTTGGAGAGTTGGAGGATAGAACACTGAGGTTACCCTACATGGGGTAAACAAAGGTGTGTGAGTTTTCGGAATGTTAACGGATGATTCAGATTGGAATTTAAAGTACAAAAGTATGTTTGTATAAAGTATATCTTGTCTAAGTACTCGTTTTGACACTAAGTTGTAGGTGATTTCATGGGTCCTAGTTTGCCCATTAGAATAAAAATGAGAGGCTTAGAATCATAGATAAAGTAGCTTAATTCACAACGATTAATCATAAATCGATTAGCATCATGAGCTCAGCCACGTTTCATACATATATATATATACATACACACACCTTATATAATAATTCTAAGCTAAGTCCATCAATAGTATCATAGATTGTCATGTAAGTCAAGCATGGAGGATTAACCTCATTGTATGATTCACCAATACACAAATCATCACAAGTATGATTCGGTTGGTCATGAATGAAAAGGAAATGTACAACCAATTACTATATCAAGTAGCCAAGTAAGCTTTAACCCGGGTGAGCCATTCCCGACATGGAAAGAGTTAACTAAGTGTCAGAGGCTAGACGAGGTTAAGTTACTTTAAGTCTAGCAAACTACTTGAGATAGCAAGGTAAAACATCAAGTGAGGTGGTGGAATGAAGTTAGGATAGCCAAGGCTTCCAAGTATTCAAACCTTGCACCATAACACAAGCCTTGCCATAAGAACTATGGCAGCCTTGGTTAGTTTCACACTTGTGGGTTGTCTAAACCCTACAAAAAAGTTTAGAGGTGTTTGCACCTCTTAAACTCATAAAAATCTATTCACAACAAGTCTCATAACCCTAGATAGGTTCAACAACAAGTAGGAACAAGATTAGATCATGAAAAACATAGCTTGTAAAAGTTTAACAGACTGGTCTTCCAAAACAGAAAGTTTGGACCTCAAAATGGTGATGTTCCACATTGGTTTACCATGGTAAATCTGTGGAAACTCATATGGGTGAGCGTGGTTATAATTGTTGTTATATTTTAAGCACTTTTTACTGGTGGATCAAGTTTTAAATTTATAAAACACGATACAATATTACCACGCTACACACGTTAGGGCAAGTGCACCCATCGTGAACGTAGTATAGTAATGGTAAGATACCGAGGTCGTCCAAGGACATATGAACTTTAAATATTGGCTTTTCGTTAACATCTAACTAACCAAATTTTGATTAAATTTTTGAAAGTTTTAAAAGATAAAAACTAAATGTGAAAACGTAAATAAGTAAATAAAAACGAATAGACAAGAAAAATCACTTGGTTTAGACTCCTCTTTTTTATATCCTTTGATTATTTCCACACTTTGGGCTTTTTAAGAGATTATCTTAGTTACAGTAGTAGGCCCCTCTTGTGAAAGCGACGTTACCCTCATCCTATTAGTCCGAGTCAGCAGTGATACAGCCCCGCAAGGTCGGAATATTGAAAGATAAGTAAATAAGTTATTAATGCAAAAAGTGGTAGGCCCCTCTTGTGAAGGCGACGTTACCCTCGGCCATATTGGTCTGAGTCAGCAGGGATACAGTCCCACAAGGCCGGATAAAGTTTTAATTGTAGTATATTTATAAGGGGTTCAAGCCGTTCTTACTTCCCCCGATTTGATGCTATCTGCCTCAAGGGAAATCCTAATAAGCTTGAACCAAGTCTTCGTAGGATCTATACACTGAACGAAACCCCCTTCTAGGTAGTTAACACGCTTTATATAGACTGTAAAGACACGAATGAGTGAATAAAAAAAACATGAGGAAATGTTTAAATAGAGTTCACTTTCAATATAAAAAAACTAGTTATTAAATTCATTAATATACACCAAAAAAAAATTGCCAAAGGTTGGAAATCAAAAGTAATACATAAAAGATTTGTCTTCACCAAGTGATGTAACAGATTTAGCCAAGCATGGCCTTTGTCTGACAAGAACTCTTATGATCAATCTTGGATCTCGAGACTACTACACACTCTAAAAGTGAAAGATGGATGATAGTGGTGGGTGTTGGTGTTGTAGTGGTGGTGGACTGATGGCAAGTGTGAGAGAAGTGGTTTGCCAAGGGATGCCTTTCTCCAAAGCCAAGCACCTCTATTTATAGATGAAAACAGAAGGCGACCACGACCCCATGCCCGTCGGGCACCGCCCCGTGGTGGACTTTGTCTCTCCCTTCATTAACTGCAGTTGTCAGATTGTGTACCAATACACCCCATGCTGACATCGCATGGCCCCGTGGTTAGTGTACTTGTTGTATCATCACAGATTCTGCGAATCTTAGAGTTGACCATGGCCTGTGTTGAGTTGGCATGGCCCCGTTTTGCTTGTATTTTGTTGTATGTCCTTTTCTGCAGAGATTCTTGACTCGGCACGGCCCCATGCCTTGTGGGCACGACCCCGTGCCTGAGCTTCTGTCTTCGTTATTTTTGTTGTTTTGGATGTGATTGGGGGTTCGGCATGTCGTGTCAATCCTTCTTCTTAGTATTTGTGTTGATTTCTCCTGTTAATTTGTTCCTTTTATTCGTTTAAGCTCTTTTGATCCTGTAATTTAAAAGTAAACAAAGAAACATGCTTTTTTCCAACAGTAGTACCGAAAAAGAGTTGATTTTATTCTTTGTTTAATGTAATTTATATGTTGCATTTTGCGCACATCAGAAAAACTCCTAGAGGTGTTCCAAGCTTTGTAAAGGAAGAATAAGTGAAGAAAAATGGAAGAAAAGTGAGTTTGAACTTGCTTTTGTAATCAGAATGTTTCTGCCTTAAACTTGAAATTCCAAAGATTTGAGAGTATTTTTGAGGTATGGATGAGTTTGGAAAGTGAAAATGGATGAATGGAGGCTTCCGTTTATAATGGGGGTGATTCGGGTTTGAGTTTAATGAGTTAGAATGTGATTGGAGGTGAAAAAGGTGGGATTTTTGGACTAACTCCCAAGTTGAGAATAGCTGGCTACGGATACGACTCCTTCGCACCACGTGACGGTAACATGTGTGCCTGGCGCGTAGCATGAGGGACTGGGTTTTCAAAAATTGTTTATTTTGTCCATTTTGGCCCCTACACTTGGTTTTTAGGTTATTTTATGCCATAAACTTGTATTTTAACTTGTTTTCAAGTATATAAAATATATGCAAGTATAATTCGAGTGGCACGAACGTATGTACAAGTATTTGCACGTGTAATGAGTATCGGTTTATAAGTAAACGCGTATCAAACATTTGATTGTATGTAAAACAAGTATGTATAAAGTATGAATCTTATTATGATCAAAGCCTCGGATTACAAAATTGGAAATGGAATATGAATATGATAAGTGATCAAGGAAACCAAATGTTAATTGTAAATATGTATTTTTCTTTCTTTATTTATTATCTTGTAGGTACGTTTGGGAAGCACTTTCAAAAAGATTGTCGTAAAACAGGTAAGTAACAAAAATTAGAAATGGAATATGAACGTGCTTTTGTTTAACTCAAGACTTCGGTTGTTTCCCAGAAAAATCAAGTCTAGATGGTCGGGAACTTTTTCTATTACTCTAATCTTTACCTATGGCATCATAGAAATTAAACCCCCAAACGGTGAACCTTTCAAGGTCAACGGACAGAGACTTAAGCTCTATAGAGGTTTCCTTGAGAATGAGGAAGTTGAAATAACATTCCAAGAAGTAGCTAAGTTATCAAGGAAACCAAACGTTAATTGTAAATATGTATTGTTCTTTCTTTATTTATTATCTTGTAGGTACGTTTGGGAAGCACTTTCAAAAAGATTGGTCGTAAAACAGGTAAGCACCAAAAAGGGAACCCTCAGAGAAACAGTTAAACAAAACAAAACAAAATAAAAAATATATATATATTGGCCACAGGGTCGTGCCCACTAGGCACGGGGCCGTGGCAAATCTGCAGACGAGTTTATAACCCCTTTTTCTTCACTTTTTCAACACAAACCACGACCTGTTTCTCTAGAGCAACCGGTTCCTGCCCTACTTCTGCCGATTTTTGACGATTCTCTTCCCAAATCCATCAACAAGGTATGATTCTAACATCATGATTAGTTAGATTAACACTTTGCGGATAGTTTAACATCAAAAATTCTGGAAAAATCTAGGGTTCTTGAACTAAACCGTGCCAATCCCAAATTTTTGCATAGATCTTGTTACTAGTAGTAAGTAGAAGTTTTTTGAGAAGTAAATTACCAAACATTGTCAGAAAATCAGATTGCTCAAAGAGTTTTCCACAAACCCTCGTTCATAACCGAAAAAAGTTAAAATCGAAGGGGTAAACAAGTAGTTTCTGCAAAATTGGTACTTGGGGTTTGATTTTTGGGGTGAACCGCACATGATGAACCAAAAATTTTGAATTTTTCGAAGCCGGCTCGAAAACCTTAATTTTGGGTTAACAGAAGGTTCACCACGGGGCTGTGCCCATTGACCACGGGGCCATAGGAACCCCAGACTTCAGACACGGGGTCATGCCCAATGGGCACAGGACCATGTCCAGACTTTCAAATTTCAATTTTTGCAAGACATGCCAATTGTCTGATTGGTTCTTTTTTGCAGGAATGGCACCTCATAAGTTCTTGCGGTTCAAAATTTCTAAGCTTGAGTACAAAAACCGCTTTGAAGTGCTACAAGCAAGACACGAAGAACCACCAAGACAAGTGTGTTATACTACACTTGAAACTGTGGGCAAAAGGAGAGATACGATGCTCTGATCACCGGTCCGCTCCGTACCTTTCTAGAG
Organism: Scalesia atractyloides; assembly: GCA_947069175.1. NCBI lineage: Eukaryota > Viridiplantae > Streptophyta > Magnoliopsida > Asterales > Asteraceae > Scalesia > Scalesia atractyloides. The sequence goes on from CAMTDV010000022.1 coordinate 14,859,878, forward strand.
ACCTGGCTCAGATCTGTCCACGAATACAACATGGAATTCTTAAGCATGCTCATTTTCGAAAAAAAGGAGTAGGATCTGTTTGAGTCAAATGCAGTTCAATTCAGGTGTGGGGGAAAATGGTATAGCATTTCTGTGGCCCATTTTGGCGTGAATATTGGGCTATACACTGAAGAAGACACGGGTGAGCCAGACTTCACGGAAGGAGTCCGTGAAATCCCAGATAACCTGAGACAAGCTGCATGGGCATAAATTGGGGGTGACCATTATGATACGAGTAGCATAAAGAGCACAAAAATAAGGGACCCTCTAATCCGATACATTCATCGGGTCCTTAGCGGCTCTTTATGCCAAAGGAAGGATAGTGGTGGGGTGGTGAACCTTCGGGAACTAACTTGCCTATATTGCAACCTGAATCACTAACCCATTGATGTCGCCCACATGTTGTTGAGGAACATAACCTCAGATGCCACCACCAACACCCCCACACCGATGTTCTTTGAAGGATGGATCGTTTAGATATTCAAGAATTTCATTAGGCGCACCCCGAGTGGGTTCCACAAGGGAGTGGGTGTGGCAAGGGCCTATCTAGACTTATGTCAAAGCTTGGGTCTTATCATCGATTGCAACAATGGCCTCATGCACTTTAAGGATGCACATGGCCGGGTGTGGAACCCAATTGACCCGGATGAGGTCCTTGCAATCGAAGATAACCCCAACCGTCCTCGATACCCCTGATATGCCCCGGGCTCCTCCTCTCAAAGAGGAGGTGATTTTCCTTACCTCCAGAACTTTTAAAATGTCATGTAGGAAACACTCCAAGTGTCTAGGAACGCCTATAGCTTGGGACAAAGCTCAAACAGCCGGATTGGGAGCATGGAGCGCAACATGGTTACCATGAAAAATGACATTACATTCATCCGGGAGCATATGGCGGACCAAGACGAGGAAGACGAGGACATGTATTCGGATTAGGCGATAGTGGTGATGGCGACGGATCTGCCCTTTAGGTTATCTCTTTTTATCCCTTGAACAATTTGGTGCTTTCGAGGCTGCATCCCGATGAACAATTTGCTTCTTTAGACAATTTACTTTCTTGCATTTTTATTTTTCTTCTTCTTTTCATGTGATGATGGTTGGACAAGTAAACTTTCGTAATATAGGAACTTGTTATTTTGTGTTAGATTGTTGTATTGTTGTAGGATTATAGCTTACAGGTACCATGGGAGGCTAAGACAAACTAAGCATAGTGGTCCCCAAGCCTAGAAATCAGACGCCAAGCGACGAAACAGAACTCCCAAACTGTTACAAACAATTTCCACAGGGTCGTGCCCATAGCCCAAGACCCCGTGCCCAACCGTCTGTAAGCCTTTCAAATTCTTATTACTGGCACTTTGACCACGGGGTCGTGTCCACTAGGCACCACCCCGGTGCCCAGTAACCTTAAAAATTTGTTGTTTAACCACACCTTTTGCACATTTAAAAAAATCCTATTTGGGACACATTAAGGACAATGTGTAATTTAAGTGTGTGGGGATATTAAAACCTTGAACCTTTCATCCTAAAAGCAAGCCTTACACAAAACTCGTCTTAGAAGACCGCCAATCACCCCAAATATTTTTCAAAAATTTTTGGTTTTTTACTTATCTTGGTTTAGTTTGGGAAAAATAAGTTCCAAAAATTATGTTTTTACAAATTTACACCTGATAGCGTCATGATAAAAAGTACCAATAAGAAAATTATAAAAACGGGCATAACAAATCTTTGTAAAATTTGATAGTATATACACTTTTACACTACACCCTTTTCCCACAAAAGTGAGTTTTGAGCCTTAACCGAGCATACAAATACATATCTATACGAATTGCTCAATTTTTTTGTTTCTTGTGTGAATAGCCCGTTTGGTTCTTACAAATCTAGAACTTGCCAAGCAATACATTCTCAATCCTTTATTTTAGTAAAAGTTTTGGTTATAAAATACAAGTACGGCTTAGTTTCAACTTTGGTTAAAAAACATTGGGTAAGGTTTTTTTCTAAGCCACAAAGCATAATTTCTCAAAAAAAACCGACACTTTTTACACTTTTCTCCATTTTACCCAGAAACACCTACCCCTAGCCAAAATCTACCCTTTTAAACCCCTGTTGATATTTACTAGGATTAAACGTCAAAAAAGAGGATGTTTGATTGTTTGTCAAGCCTATGGTAGGCGTAAGTTCCACACCGGGTCCAAGCGCTTTCACTTAAATATCTTCGGCCGAGTGTTGAGTGACCACTTGTGAGGTGTGTAAATTTGTATATAACTAAATAAAATTTTAGAAAGGCATGTTATACCCAAAACATATAATTTTTCTTAAAATGTGTTATAAATAAATCATGACGAATAAGATTGTAAATAGAATAAAAACAAAATAAGTTTAGAACTTGAACTCCAGACTCTCCAAATATAAGCCCAAAACTTCTCTTCTACCAATTCCATTTGGGTGTGTAGCCACATTATAGAGTTTTGCTTGAGGACAAACAAAGATTCACGTGTGGGGGTATTTGATGTGCGCAAAATGCAACATATAAATTACATCAATCAAGGCATAAAATCAACTCTTTTTCGGTACTAACATTGGAAAAAGCATGTTTCTGTGTTTACTTTTAAATTACAGGATCGAAAGAGCTTAAATGAGTAAAAGGAACAAATTAAAAGCAGAAACCAACACAAATACAAAGACGAAGGATTGACGCAATCTGCCGAACCCACATCCATATCCAAAACCACAAAAATAACAAGAACAGAAGCTTAGGCACGGGGTCGTGCCCACCAGGCATCGGGTTGTGCTCAGTCAAAATTCTATAAAAAAACACAAGAAAACAAACAACAAAAGACAAACCAATACGGGGCCATGCCAACCCAACATGGCGTGGTCAACTCTAAGATTCCCAGAATCTGTGATAGTACAACAAGTACACTGACCACGGGGTCGTGCCATGTCACCACGGGGCGTGTTGGTACACAATCTGACATCTACAGTTAATGAAGGGAGAGAATGTGAATCCCACAAGGTCGTGCCAGGTAGGCAGGGGCCATGGTCGCTTTCTGTTTCTAGCTATAAATAGAGGTGCTTGGCTTTGTAGAAAGGCATTCCTTGGCAAACCACTTCTCTCACACTTGCCATCAGTCCACCACCACCACTACAACACCAACACCCACCACCATCATCCATATTTCATCCATTAGTGTGTGTAGTAGTCTCTGGATCCAAAATTGATTGTAAGAGTTCTAATCAAACAAAGGTCATGCTTGGCTAAATCTCTTACATCACTTGGTGAAGACAATTTTTTATGTATTACTTTTGATTTCCAATCTTTGGCAGCTTTTATTTGGGTATATATTAATGACTTTAATAACTAGTTTTTTATATTGAAAGTGAACTTTGGTTAAACATTTCTTCATATTTTGTTGATTCACACATTCGTGTCTTTACGGTCTATATAAAGCGCTTTAACTGCCTGGAAGTGGGTTAGAAGGGTATTTGGGTAAAGTTCTTAACTCGTTTAGTGTATAGATCCTGCGAGGACTTGTTTCAAGTTTCTTAGGACTTCACTTGAGGCAGATAGCATCAAATCGGGGGAAGTAAGAACGACTTTAACTCCTTATAAATAAACTACTATTAAAACTTTATCTGGCCTTGTGGAACTGTATCCCTGCTGACTTAAACCAATATGACCGAGGGTAATGTCGCATTCACTTTTCGCATTAATAACCTATTTAATTATCTATCAATATTCCGGCCTTGCGGGACTGTATCACTACTGACTCAGACCAATATGGCCGAGGGTAACATCGCCTTCACAAAAGGTGATCTGAATGTCCCACCTCGGTCAAAGATAATATTTATATGCCTAATTACCCTTAACAATGTGTTAGTGGTAGTAAGGGGTCGAACCACGAAGAGTTTGTGGTTTACGCGCAGACAATATTGATTTAAACGTATGTTGTCACTTTTATGAAGCTTGCTATAAGATTAATAAATTTGCATGTTTAAGAAGGGATGTCGGATCAAACCGACAAATTTTTTTTAATTAATTGACTACGAAAACTTAAACAAATGAGACTTTCACGAAAAAAAAACTTGGTCAAAAGGTTTTGAACAATAATAAAGAACAAGGTTCACACGTGGTTCGGTAATCGAAGTCCTAGGGTTCCTACACGTTTTAGGTTCAATTCAATTGTAAAATGATCAATGAGTTTAGTGTTGCATTGCTTAGGTGCCAAAAGCTATCGACGTCGTAAACGATGGACTACAATGCACTTCGTTACCAAGAAGATGTAAATCTAACCTAGACAAGGCATAATTGCACATAGACATTTCGCAAAGTCAAATTTCATAACTCATTCGACAATTCAAGAATACAATACAAATGCAAGTCAATTATCATAGGTTCCAAAATCAAACTCCGATTTGTCACAAATCAAAACTCAAAATAATGTCAAACCCTAGAACTTACCAAAAGCTACACCGGGGTGAAACCCGAAGAGACTAGCCGCTCATGGTGAACCGAGCACGATCGTCGGATGATTGAAACTCGAACATGAACATCTTGAAGCTTTGATGATGATGATGATGATGATGATTAGGGTTTAGAGTGGATGATGATGATGAAAGGATTGAAGGATTGATGATGATGATGATGATGGATTAGGGTTTAGAATGATGTATGATCAATTCGGATGATGAAGGATGAATTGGATGGATTGTGATTGAAGGTTGTGGTGTTCTTGGCTCCAAGATGATGTTCAAACTCCCAAATTGCATAACCCTCCCTCTAATGACCCCCAAAATTGGGTTTAAACTCGTTCAAAACGCAAAAACAAGGGAACTCAGCGATGTCACTTTCTGGAGGGCGTCGGCGACGCCCTCTAGATTTTCCGTTTTCTACCGACGCCTTAATATGTTGTCTACGTGAGTTTCTAGCCGACGCGAATAACCAAGGGGCGTCGCTGACGGCCCATCTAGGCGTTCGCGACGCTAAGCCCAACTCTTGGTTCCCGTTTTCTTCATTTCCAATTCCCGGTTGATCCTGTTCGCTCCCCGATGCTCCGTAAAGCTCCCGTAAAAGCTCCTTAAACTCCGTTAGACCTGCAAAACACAATTCTAATCAAAAGTAGGCCATTCGAAATCGAAAGTCATGTAAAAACATGAACTTAAATACGATTAAGCACCAGTTTTCGATCACGCATCAAGAGGGGCCTACCACTATAACTAAAATAATCTCTTAAAAAGCCCAAAGTGCGAAAATCATCAAAGGATACATAAACGTGGAGTCAGAACCAAGTGATACTTTCTTGTCTATTTGTTTTATTTAATATTTAGTGTTATCTTTTAAGACTTTCAAAACATTTATAAAAATTTGGTTAGATTAGACGTTAATGATACGCCGGTATTAAAAGCTCTTGTGTCCTTGGACAACTTCGGTATCTTACCATCACTATACTATGTCCCCGATGTGTAGATTGATAGTATTGTACCGTATTTTATAAATTTAAAGTTTGATCCACGAGTAAAAAGTGCTTAAAATATAAAAAATTATAACCACACTCGACCACTTCATGCTTCTTGTACAATACCTATACATCATATACAATACAAATATGCATTCAATCCCGTCAAATTCACATGTTAAACCTGTTCTACAAGTGGTATCAAATCTCAAAGTATGATATCTACTTGTAGCCTTATAACCTTTCTTTTTCGATTAGGGTTTGATTTATCTATAAAATGTCGAATATTCTGTGTTTATGAATCGTAATCCGATGTTTGGCATCACCAAACACCATGTGTTATCTTGTTACATCTATATTGAGTTTGAACAACCCTTTTCTCACAAAAGCATTAAGGTTTGTGGATTAAGTGCATTCCTTTTGCTAAACACGTGATTTATACATGAAATATATGAAAAAAGATGATTAAAACCCTAAAAATACCTCAAGTTTTTGATGTTTTCTTGCAGGGAATTTGTGGGTCAGTAGTTATAAAGGTGTAGAAGGTGTGAGAAAGTTTATAAGTTTGTGAAAATGAAAAAAATGGCAAGGGGGCTTATAATTGCGATCAGAAAAATGGTGGTTTGGTGCTTATTGTTGAGTTAAGTTTGTTTTAACATTTAGGTTTGTAATCGGGTCTTAAACGCGCCCCCGGTTCGCTTAACAGACTCTTTTTTGCGTGTTTTTCGCGTAGTTTTTGCTTTTTTAAAAACCGAACCCATCGGTTACGAAAACCCGAACGCATTAACATTTTAGCTTAAAATACATTATATTAATGTTATATAAGTTTTTTTAGGCTTGGCTGACTGTACAATGCATGTTTAGTTGTTTTCGAGTGCGTTAAAATCAAAGGGGTTTCGTTAACCGTAATCTGCCTCATTTAACGTGCCACTACTTATTAAGGCCTCAAACCTTCGGCTATGGTCTATGTATTATGTCTAAGAAATTCCGTATGCCTAGAATCATTCGTGGCACTTTCATTCGTATCAAAACCGTTATTGTAGGGGTTCCGCATTATTAAACGGAAATCCCCCGTTTAACTTGTTTCCAGCACAGTGAAGCATCAATATCGTATCGTTGGCCATTAATGTTTGTATATTAACTATAACATGCCCTCGAATTCATCCAAGGCATGTTCAGTTTCGTTTCGTTATATTTGCTAATTCATGTTTGGATAATCAGGATCTTATTCGCTGTAATTACCCAGGTACCACTACGAATATCATAATTCCAATTTATCCACTAACGCATATCTGTTATACACTATAGTTCATATATTAGACAATTTGTGTTTCCAGAGTCTTCTAAAACTCACAACCGCATACTGTTACGTATGTAACACACTGCGTCATATTGGGGATTTACTATGAATCTTCACACACATCATAACTACTGGTCTGTATAGTACGTTCTAGAATTCATATATTAATACGTTTCCATCCTCAAAATCATCACAAGTCTAATTGTTTTCACATCGTGTTCTATTATTGTGGACTAGCAATGATTAGGGTTTACTGCGATTTTCACATTGGTCACATCAGACTCCTCAGTTATCATAGCTTCTTTGATGAAGGCCCGACATCATCATCTTCCTCGTCACTGGTCTCGAACAAAGCTCTTTTAGCAGAATCAATAGCAAACACCTGCTTGCACAAATCCTTGTACAGACCCTCGGGCTCAATAGCTTCAAGTACACATGTAGGCTAATCCACCATTCGGGACAAGGCATCAACATAGGGGTTGGAAAACATCTCCATCTCTTTCACAGCACTTACAAATTCTGGCAAAAAGTCTGGTTTAAAAGTAGGAAGACTCTCTATAGCTTCTCCCTAGCAGCAACATTAAAACCTGCAATCAAACCTGTATGCCTCCCGTGAGCCATAGCCTTATGATAAATCCCAGCAAGGGGAGCATTAAACTCCTGGCTATGAAGAAGATAGATGATAAAATGCCTAACACCGTTCCCAATCAACCACTTCTTTTCATCCTTTAACTTCTCAACTTGTTACGTCAGCTCTTCCGTACATGCTTCATTGGTAGCCTTCTCAGCCTTGAACTTACTTCGCTCTAAACCAAACTCTGATTTCTCCTTAGCAAGTTTATCACTGAATTCTGATAACTGGCTCGAATAAGTTTCAAGCTTCTTTATCTCTTTATCCACTTTAACCCGGGAAGCAACCAGTTGGCTCACAAGCTCACATTCCTTGGCATGGGAAGCAGCCAAATCCTTCCTCGAAGCCTGAAGCTCTATTTCCCTTACATCAAAAAAAGCCTCAAGGTCATCAAATTCATGGCGAAGAGCAACCTAACGTTCTATTCCCTCAAGAAGAGACATAATCAACCAGACAACTTTATTAACTATCATACGAGCAATGTCTTAGACTTCTTCAGCAATTGCTTCTCGGCAGGGGTAGCCACATTCATAAGAAAGTCATGACACATTACCCCATCCGTAGTGATATCGGTTGGACGAACTTGCCATTTAGGCACAAACAAAATATGTTCATCGGCCGAAGCCTCACCCTCGATTAAACCTTTACCTTTCCCAACCACTCGTTTCTCAACAACCTCCTCCACCTGTTCAACCACAGGCTTCAACAAACCTACCTTCCATTTCTTCTTCTTAGATTGTTTAGAACCACTAACGTTATCTTTAGACGCCTTCTTCTGTACTTCCTTCTCCATAGTTTACTTATTCTCATTCAACTTTTTCAATACGACAGAAATCTCGGCCACTAATGGGGCAGCAGAAGCACCCCCTACATCACCAGCAACTTCTTGAACACCCTCATCTTTACTAACTTGACCCTAGTCACAGATGCTATAACGTCAAAATCATCCTCATCTCCAATATCTATAGAGATAGGGTCAGAATATTGAGATATGGGATACCAATTGAAGAAGCTCCCCTGGTGGACCTCCTAGCAGGGCCGGAAGCTTTCTTCCCCACAAGGAGACCTCTATAATTGGCTGAACAGGAACCGCAACAAGATCACCGGCAGCACGAACACGCTCCGTCCGATGGGTGATAGGGGGACAACTATTAGGAACCTCCTTCGATTCCAATTCCACAACAGAGGGTTCCTCGAGCATGATAAAATCCAAAGAACTCATTTTTGTAAAAAAAAAAAAAAGTAAAAGAGAAGAAGGTAAAAAACTAAGAAGCATAATACAAAGGTACAAGAAGCATAAGAAAGGGGCATACCTTTCATGTCAACAACAAAAGATCGTTCAAACTCCATATCAGTCCAATCTGCACTAATACCTAACAACACAAGATGCTCCTCCATGTAAGCCCAGAGCCTCGAGCGAGAAGCACGAAGTTTCAACAATAACTCTTGCTCAAGCTTAGCTGCCCCTCGGATTCTTTCTCATTTAAACCATCAGCAAACTTGCGAGGAACAACAACAAAGGGGAGAAGATTCTCAAAAATAAAAAGAACCTATCCTTCCAAGCATAGGTATGACCAATGATCCCAATAATTAATGCAACCTCACATTGTGTTTTCCCAATCGTAAACCAATCACCTATACGAGCCAAACAAAAAAAATAACGAAACATAACCAAAGAAGGCTCCTAACTAAGAGCACGACAAAGTATCTCAAAATGTATCACACGAGCAACTCCGACGGGGGCTAATTGACCAAGGGACAAACGATAATACTTTAAGACTTCTAAGAAAAAGTTTGTAAAAGGGTAACGCAGGTTAGGTTGATCAAGGATGCGCCTATAAAACACAATATGACCCTCCTAACACTTGTTAGTCGTTCGATCCCCAGGAGTAACAACCGCAAGCGAAGGATCGATACCATGATTAAGACAAAACTGATTAACCTTAGTTTGAGTAAGTTGTGAAAACTGAACATGAATATCATTCTTAGAACTCGCCCTTACAAATAAGGAGCAAAAAAGAAACACTTACCGATTTATATGAAAGGATTTCGCTAAAAAAAGTTGAGATCGCGAAATACCCAAAGTGTTTCGGAGAAAATAGTAAAAGGAAAAGGATGGAAAGAATCATAGAAGTTACACGGTTATAAAGAGGAACCATAAATTCAAAATTTGAATCTCTATAATCGTGGACAGGTGGAGGGTAAGGATCAAAACCGCCATCAGTTGGAAGCCTGAGGCAATAATACCTTCCCTGCGGCGTTGTCCCATCAATCAAGTGTTGGCCGCCTTATACAACTTGCATAGTGAAGAAGCACCGGTTGAACCTAGGGATATCCAGGGATATGTCAGTCACAACAAGGGTGTTTCTGCATAAATGGTTAACCTCTCACTTCGCCTTTGGGTTTGTAAGCTCACTCCAGATGATCTGTAAAACTAGCAACTCCGTTAATCTCGCCACGGGGAAAGGGTGGTTTCCTCCGTGACCACACTCCGGCGTGAGAATAAATATTTTGGAAAAGGGAAATAGGTGATCGCAGATGTAAGCGAGAGCTTGTGTGTGTGCGTGTTAAGTGGTGAAGAAAGTATATGCCTTGGTAAGCGTGTCGTTACCTAGAGATCTGACACTACTAATAGCCGAGAGAAGGTATGTTTGGGAGAAATGCTGGTGGGCCTTAGGCCAGGCCCATACAGCCAGAAACATCCCTTTTGTCCCTCGGCAGCAAACATTAAATGCTCCCTGTAGGAGAATTAATGCTATCTCTGTCGGGAGGTATGCTCTGTCGGGTGTTGAGTGGTGTCACGTGTAAAGTAGTCGTTTCTGGTGTCAGGCCTGTTGCCAGCCGAAATGGAGAAAGTGGAACAGTCACTGGCAGAATAGTGGTTGGTGTATGGTCTGACACTTGTCTTATTCTCATGAGTGCTGTCACACGCAACCTGCCAAGTAACCTTTGGCTATAGCTCTGACATTCCGTACCCTGAGGTTATGGTCAACATCTCTTTGTGCTTACCCTCTTCTTCGAGACTGTCAAGGTTTTTCCCGCCAGCGCAGGATGTCAGGGGTGTATCCTTTTGTCCTGGGACTATGAGGCGCTTATTATGTGTGTCTTGTCCTTGTATGGTTTTGGGATTCGTAGCTTAGAGAGTTGTTGTTGTGCGCGCAGGGTCTAGTAGCCTGCACGCATGAGTCTAACTTACCGTTGTGGCGAGTACACAAGGCTCGTCGTGTGACTTATGGAAACTAGTCTAATTCATTGTTGCACGAAGTGCGCAAGGCTCATTGTGTGACCTGTAAAGGTTGGTCTAATTCATCGTTGTGCTGAGTGCGCAAGGCTCATTGTGTGACCTATAAAGATTGGTCTAATTCACCGTTGTGATGAGTACGCAAGGCTCATTGTGTGACCTATTGAATCCAAAGAAGGCGCACATTGTGCCGTTTGTTTTTTGGCGGAAAATTTTCTAAGTTGGGAGGAGTGCTGGACTAGAAGAGTTGATGATTGCGCCGTTTATTTGGTGTCGAAAATTTTCTAAGTGTTGGGAAGAAACGTTTGTGTGAAGGAAACGTTTAGTCTTCATTCTTGGAATTTGAAACTCTAATCTTCTGACGTCTGCAGGTGGTTTGGTGAGGAAGAGTGGGATTTGAAAGGACGTCTGACATTTGTGGCGTGTACTCAGCCGCTTCGTCTGCCATTCATTTAAGGAATGGGCAGAGAGTGTGTTTGCCACGCGCGCACGTTAACCGTCACTCCCCACTCACTCGCCACACGTCCTTCTTTGGTTGGTCATCATAACCACGTGTTGCACACGTTCTCCGAGCGCATTAAATGTGAGCACTAAAATAGATGTGCTCCGGTAGGGTTTCTTCATCCCTTCACCAATTCTTCAAAGTTTCTTCATCCCTTCACCGTATGCTGACGGAAGGTGAGACGGTCGCCGATGCTCCGGCGGGTTACATCACCTTGTTTGCTGATTTCTTTGGTGAGGGTAACTTTCGGTTGCCCGCCACCAAATTCTTTGTTGATTTGCTTCAGTACTACGGCTTCCACCTTTCCCAACTGAATCCGATGGGAATGGTGAGAATCCGTCACTTTGAGTTCCTCTGCCGGTCGACTGGGTCTATTCCCACCGTCGACCGGTTTCGTATTTTTTATCAACTCCATTGTTCGATGGTTCTATTCTTTCCAGCTCCACGCACAGACGCGGAAGAATTTGCTCTCTCCCCCAAGTCCTTCCACGATTGAAAGGCAAAATTCTTTTTCGTTAAGGCCGGTGTGATACCAGCTCCGATGACGTTCTGGGGGCTGGAAGAGATTCCGGCGGAGACCCTTCCCATACCAGTGCTTGACGCCTGGTATGGCGACTTGAAAGAGATCTCGGCGATCCAGTTGTCGGAGAGAGTGCTTGTGGCTGCAGGCATGAGCCTGGTGTAAGGACCTGAGCGCCGGTTCCGACCAGTGTACGTTGAGAGTGATCGCAGTAAGTATTCCTTATTCCCTTTTTCTTGATTGATTGAGAGTTGTACATTCACTTAAGATGCGTGTGTTATACTTGCAGGAGCCCCGTTGTTCTTGGCTACCTTCCAAAGGAAGGAGGGGCGGATAGCATTGGTTCCGTTGAAGCCGGATGAGCCTACCTGGTACGTGCAGGTCCTTGATAATTTTGCCTTAATCAAGGACGTGGATCTAGTGGCTCCTGAGCCACCAACTGGTGAGTTTATATTGTTTGTTTGCGCGCCTTGCAGGTGACTTACTCGTTGTTTTGGTTTGCATGCAGGCGCTCTGATGGATTTGGGCATTGGCCCAGATCAAAAGAAAAAGAGGCGCGCAGGGTCCAGCGCGATGGCGGGTAAGGAGACAAATCCCGGTGCAGGCCCTCCCAAAGGTAAGCGCATTATCACTGACAAGTGGAAAACTTATGTCGTCATCTCTGACTCATGGGAGGGTCTCGAACCTGTAGGTGTGAAGAGGGTTGCGCCGAAGCAGGCGGCTGCAGCAGCTGCCATATTAGTTAGCCCGGAGGAGCTTAAGGAGGCTCCAGAAGTACCTCTGAAGCGAAAGAGGCATCCGAAGGAGACCCTCTCCGCGCAGCCGCCTGCTTCGGCGCAACCCTCTTCACACCTACAGGTTCGAGAACCTCCCATGAGTCAGAGATGACGACATAAGTTTTCCACTTGTCAGTGATAACGCGCTTACCTTTGGGAGGGCCTGCACCGGGTTGATTTGTCTCCCTACCCACCATCGCGCTGGACCCTACGCGCCTCTTTTTCTTTTGATCTGGGCCAATGCCCAAATCCATCAGAGCGCCTGCATGCAAACCAAAACAACGAGTAAGTCACCTGCAAGGGCGCGCAAACAAACATTATAAACTCACCAGTTGGTGGCTCAGGAGCAGCTAAATCCACGTCCTTGATTAAAGCAAAATTATCAAGGACCTGCACGTACCAGGTAGGCTCATCCGGCTTCAACGGAACCAATGCTATCCGCCCCTCCTTCCTTTGGAAGGTAGCCAAGAACAACGCTCCTACAAGTATAACACACGCATCTTAAGTGAATGTACAACTCTCAATCAATCAAGAAAAAGGGAATAAGGAATACTTACTGCGATCGCTCTCAAAGTACACTGGTCGGAACCGGCGCTCAGGTCCTTACACCAGGCTCATGCCTGCAGCCACAAGGTTGCGCGGAGAGACATTTTGGGAAGCGGGCTAATTTGAGCTCACTAACCTTTAGAATATCCCTTTGTAAGTATTTTATACCCCTTGATATTTTCTTCCATGTTTTGTGTTGTATGGTGCTAACACGTATCAATGTGCAGTGGGGGATGAGCCGGTTTTGGTGGATTCTGGCCCAAGTACTGGAAAGGCTGAGTCCCCAATGACCCAGGCCGGTGGTCATGAAGGGAATGTTGCTGTTGGTGCAGAAGAACCGATCGGCGTGAAGGAGGGGCCTCACGTGGAGGTGGAGGGTAGCGGTATCGATACTAATGTGGGTTCCCCTTTTTTGGAAACTCCCGGCGTTCCATTGACGCAACACAGTAGGATATTGAAGAACCTGTGGTTGTTGTTGAGGGATCCGAGGTGGATCTTGGGGAAACTACCGTCGGAGTGGAAGAATTGGGGTTCTTTGATCAGGACCCTGATGTGGTGCCGGAAGAACCCGCTGTGGCAGAGAAAGCACGCGCGCATCAAGGTGGTGCGGTTAATGCTGGTGAGGCGGGGCTGTCGGGAATGGCGTCCGCCAAAGAGGTTCAGACCAGTGCTCTAGAAGGGCACGTGGAGGAACCATTTCCTGGGGGCGGCGCAGGATCTGCCGCCCTTGGTTTGTCTCCCATCCGCCCGGATGAGACTCCGGGGGATTAATACTATAGGTCCTTCTCCTCTTCCCATGCTGAAGAGATCCATACTCCTGTGTGGAAGTTGGAGAAAGGAGATGACTTTTCTCACTGGCCGGTGTGCCGTGAGTTTTTTAAGGGAGCCTTCCCCCCGGCGGAGGTACGTCTGCTTTCTGATCGTGAAGAAGAAGAGACGTATCGCACGTACCTCCAAGCAGCTACCAGGTCTGCCTCAATGACTTACAAAATTGTTCGAGACTAGCGGAGCCTGGTAAAGGAAAAGAAGAATCTTGAGGCTGCTCAAGAGACCCTTGGAAAGGAGCGAGCCCAAGTGGTTGCACGTGAAGCTGCATTGTCGGCAAGGGAGACTGCCTTTGCCGATAACCAGCGCATTGAAGGGTGGTCTGCGCAGGGGTGGAAGAACAAGGCAGAAGCCTCAGAAGCCAAACTTGCTGAGGAACACAAGTTATGGAAGGAGGCTTGCGAGAGGGACAACATGGAAAAAGATCCCTGAGGATGAGTTGGCCCAGTTGCGTGCCGATGTGGTGCGCGAAAGGAAAGAGAAGGAGGCGGCCGCTGCCTCAGCTACACAAGCCAGTGTGCAATGTGAGCACAACGAGAAGAAAGAGGTACCTCATTGTCTTTTGTACTTATTCTTTTGATAAGTTTTTAGGTATGTTTCTAACCTTGTTGAAATTAAGCAGGTCGAAGCTTGCGCTGCTTTGGCGAGCGCTAAGAGAGATCTCCAGGCAGCTTCAGCAAAAAATGCTGAACTCATGCGAAAGCTGCAACTTGCGGAGGCGAAGGTGGAACCGGGAGAGAAGAAATTAGAAGACTCTGTGAACTCCCGTGCCATCTCCGAGTCGCTGTGGAGTCACTCAACAGCAACATGCTGTGGCTCCAACAACATGGAATTGGCCATGTAAGTGTTTGCACTTTTGTTTTATTCTGAACCTTATAGAATTGCTCTGATTTTTCCTTTAAATTCGCAGATTGCCGATTCCATTGTGAATTCCGTGGAGTTAGATGGTGCAGTGGCTAAGCTGGTGGTCGCTGCACGCCATGATGGGCATGTGCAAGGCTATGCGGAGTGTGCGCAACAAGTTGCTCATGCCTTGGACACTCAGTGGGATTCTAGCCATGCCTCCACTCACGGGATTAATACTGGAGCTGTCTTCGAGAAGGCGCAGCAGGGGTATAATCGCCTTGAAATTCCTGCCTTGGAGTTGGTGAGCGAGGCTCTTACCCATGATGACTTCATTGACCGCTTAAAAGATATTTTCCCGGTAGATGCTGAAGTCGCTGCTGAAGACGAAGACTAGTGTAGGATCCGTAGTGTAATATCTTTGTAGGATCATTGCTTGTTCCGCGCATGTCGCGATTATGTACATACTCTTTTTTTTAATCTTTTTAATGAAATGTTTCTTTTCTGTTACAATATTTGCGTGGATTGAAACAACTTTGTGCAAGTATAGCAAATAAACTGGTAATGAACTCGCACCTGGGCATCAACTTTTGTGCACATTGCGTAGGTAGTGACTTATAGTTTACGAGTCATTGTGCACCAAGTTGTTTTTGCGTATACTCAAAGTGTTTCCACGCATTTGTAGTGAAACATTAATGTAAAAAGAAAAGTGAAGTAAGTCATATCTTTATTACATAATGGGCGTGAAGGCCGCATTTCCAGATAGACAAAAGGCTATGGAGTTAGGAATTTACATGTAACATCGCCTTAGTTGTTGCGCATTCCATGTCCTGGGGATGCTTGTTCCGTCTAAGCGCTTAAGGGTATACGGGCCTTTTCCCAGGACTTCATGAATGACATAAGGACCTTCCCACTTGGGTGCCGATTTTCCAGGACTTTCGGCATTAGATGCCTCATTGTCACGTAGAACAAAATCTTCGGGTAAGAAGGTGCATATGCAGACTCGCGCGTTGTAATACTTCTCTAGCTTGGACTTTTATTTTGCTTCATCGATGGCAGCGTTTTCACGCCTTTCTTCTAGCAAGTCCAAATCTATCCTGCGCTCCTCCTCGTTGTTTTGTTTTTGCGCGGCCAACATGCGCGGTGATGGGAGGCCTATTTCTGCGGGAATCATTGCCTCCGTCCCATACACAAGGCTAAAAGGAGTTTCGCCCGTGCTGGTTTTAGGCATGGTTCGATGAGCCCATAAGATGCTTGGCATCTCATCTACCCAACCTCTACGCGTTGTTCCCAACCTTGTCTTTATTCCTTCGACAATGCTTTTATTGATCTTTTCCACTTGGCCTTTTCCTTGGGATGCGCGACCAAAGTGAAAACATGCTCGATATGCATTTCTTGCATCCATTGATGTAGCTCCTAGGCTGCGAAATTGGGGCCGTTATCACTAACTATGCGCCAGGGTAATCCAAAACGACATATAATATGTTCCCAAATGAATTTTCGCACTACAGTTGTTGTGGTGGATGCGAGAGGTTTGGCCTCTACCCATTTGGTGAAATAATCGACTGCAACAATTATAAACTTCACCGCTTTTGGGGCATCTAGGAATGGTCCCACCATATCGATTGCCCATTGTTGAAAAGGCCACGCTGCTGTTACCGGAATCAAGGGATTTTTGGGGCGCAGTGTCTTTGGAGCATGGCGCTGGCATGATGCGCATTTTCGCAATGTTTTGACCGCATCGAGGTGCATGCCAGGCCAATAATATCCGGCGTTCATGATCTTTGCAACAACTATGCGCAGTCCGGCGTGAATTCCGCATAAACCTTCGTGTATTTCGCGGATCAAGTAAGTAGCGTCTTGCGCGTCCACGCAACGGAGGAGAGGTCCAAGGTATGACTTCCGGTATAAGATACCATCTGCCATTTCATAGTTCAGTGCCTTGTTCTGGATCTTCCTGCTTTCGGGGAGACTCTCGTGTTGCAAGAACATGATGATGGGAGACATCCAGGATGGCCTCCCTATTTCTATGATGATGACTTGTCGCAAAGGAACAGAAGGGTTTTTTAGTACCTCAATGCGCACTTTGCGCAAGGTGCTTGAAGCTTGTAGCGGCGAGCTTGCTGCGAGCATCTGCATGTTTTTTCTCGCTTCGGTTAACGTGGGTTATCTTGAAATTTTGGAATTTGGTTATTAAGGTTTGGGCTTGTTCTAGATATAAGGCCATTACCTTACCCTTTGCATCGTACAGGCCGTTGACCTGTCCGGCGACTAGGAGTGAGTCGACATAGGCTTCCAAATTTTGCGCACCCATCTTGATTGCTAACCGAAGTCCTGCCAGGAACGCTTCGTACTCAGCTTCATTATTTGTGCTTTTAAAATCCAATCTGATGGCATATGTGAACTCTTGGTCGTCGAGGCTTATGAGGCGAAGAAATGCCCCTGTGCATCATCGTTGGATGCGCCATCGGTGTCAAGTATCCATGCGCGGCTATCCGTAGTCGGTGCGGGATTTTGTACTTCTTCACACTCATGCGCCTTATTTTGCGGGACTTCTGCGATAAAATCGCCAATATCTGGCCCTTTATTGTCGGTCTTGGCTTATACACAACATTGTATCCGCCGAACTTGATCCCCATTTTGCTAGGCGACCGGAGATATCCGATTTTGACAATATTTGGCCTAGATGGTAGTTCGAGAGAACTGTTATTTCGTGTCCTAAAAAATATCAGCGCAACCGCCGGGATGCGTGGACTAAAGCTAGAGCTAGCTTTTCCATCATTGGATATCGGGTCTCTGAGTCAGTGAGCATTTTGCTGACGTAGTAAATCGGAGTTTGAAATCCTGCGCGTTCTACTAGCAGAACTGCTCCCAGAGCGACATCTGATGCGGAACGGTAGAGCAACAATGGCTCCTTCTTTTGTGGCGTGGTGAGTGCTGGTAGCTGAATCAAGCATTCCTTCATTTGGGTGAAGGCCTTCTCCGTGTCTGGAGTCCATTGAAACTTGTTCTTCTTCACACAATTCTGCAGAGTGCTGATTAATGGGAAGGACTTCATCGCGTGGTTGGCCAATAACCTGTTCAGCGTAGCTAGCCGCCCTCCCAACTGATGCATTTCTTTTATAGTTGAGGGTGATGGCATACGCTGAATCGCTTCCACTTTATCCGGGTTAACTTTAAATCCATCGCGTGTGATGATGAATCCCAGAAATTTGCCTTCCTCCATTTCAAAAGAGCACTTACTACGGTTCAGCTTCAAGTTTGCCTTGCGCAAGGAGGCAAACGTTCTTTGGATGTTTGCCAACATCTTCTCCTCAACCGAGCTCATGATAACTAGGTCATCAATGTATACTTCCACAGTTTCACCAATGTCATCCCCAAAGACATGGTCCATTAAGCGTTGATAGGTGGCTCCCGCATTACGCAGTCGAAGGGCATTTTTGTGTAGCAATAGATGCCCTTGTCCGTTCGTAAAGCGGTCTTGTCTTCGTCTTCTTTCTTCATTTGGATCTGGTGGTAGCCCTTGTAGTAGTCAAGGAAACACTTCCACCTGAATGAAGCAAGAGAATCCACCTTTTTGTCGATTTCTGGCAAGGCGTAACAGTCCTTGGGACATGCCTTGTTGAGATCTTTGAAATCGACACACATGCGCCAACTGTCGTTAGACTTTTGGACCATGACTGGGTTGGCTACCCATGTCTGATAACGCACTTCTCAGATGATCCCTGCTTAGAGAAGTTCCGCGACTTGCTCGTTCAAAGCGCGAGTCTTTTCGGGCCCAAAGTTGCGCTTCTTTTGAACGATAGACTGTAATGAAGGGAAAGTGTGTAGTGCGTGCTCAGCTATTTCCCTTGGCACCCCTGTCATGTCCACCGACTGATTTCCTTCCTTGAATACATGATAGCTACTCCGGTTTCCGTAGGGAAACCGCAAGCAGCGTGAGGGATGGAAGTAATCATGCTGAAGTCTCGCTGGGCGCGCTGCCCTAATAATACGTCATGGCGCGAGGTTGCCGGCATGACCATGAATTTGACTTGGACGGTGCGAGTGTGGCGCCCATCGGAGAGAGTAACCGGAAAAGATATATGTCCTAAATGAAAAACAGTCTCATTGCAGAAACCGGTGAGTGGGAAATCCACTAGCTCCAGGCGTGCTTTGTCCTCCGGGTCAATTTGTTGGAAGCACTGTCCGTATATAATATCCTAGAACTCCCAAGGTCTATGAACATGTAGTCGATCCGGTAGTGACCGAAAATACCGGTTATTACTACCGGTGGTCTTCTTGTGGACCCCCGCGAACGACGAGGAAGATGACCTGCTGCTCACGCCAGTGAGACGTGCAGCTCTTCTAGTGGCTACGCTTGCGCGAAGGACCACCTTGAATCATAAGAACAGCCTTCATTTTTTTGTTACTCGGGCCCTCGCCACCTCGAGTAATCTGGCGCACCTCCTTGCGCACATTTTGTAATAAGTGGGTGAGCTTCCCACTCTTGAGTGCCTTCTCAATCTCCATGCGCAAGGAGATGCAATTGTCGGTTGTGTGCCCCGTGTCTTTATGATAATCGCAGAAGAGGTTGGGGTCTTGACCCTTCTTGTTGCGCATCAGTGGTGGCTGTTTGAATTGATGGTGTTCTGTGCTGAGGACCTCCGCCGGTGTCTTCGTCAGTGGGGTCCACTAGCGATCACGATTATCTTGTTTTATTGCTCGCTGGGTGGCGAGCTTATTAATGGTCACGCGAGCGTCGACCGGTGTATGGGGAGGGTGCTGGTTGTGGTCCTTCCACCCTTTATTCTTTTTTCCAAAACTCCTGCTCAAGTCTTGGGGACGATGGTGAGGTAGGGGAGGCCTACTGTTGCCCCAGCTGGTGAGTCGTAACTCAAAATCCTAGGCAAAGCGTGTACTTGAACAGCGGGCTACACTAGGGCAGCAGGGGTGTTTGTTTGCGCACAAAGTTACGCATAGACGACGGTTAGGGCCGTCTGAGACTTTATGAACCATGACATCGGTGTCTCACCCGGGGGTAAGACCGACGTGATCGGAACAAAAGGAGTCTCTAACTGGGCTCCGGGGGTGACCGGGATGTTTATTCGGCCAGAGCCGTGTTGGTTGCCAGTATCCTCGGAGGAATCTTCCCTCACTTTCCCGTCGACACGAGAGGTTTAAACCGGGTTCTTGCCTTCGCGTCAAGAGCCTCGCGGGGTTGGAAAATCGGCCATTCAGGAACTGAGGCTTAGAAAAGGTGAAAAAATGGGAGGTTGGAAACTGGAAATAATGAGAAAATAGCGGATGGCGCCAATGAAGAAACACCGGTTGAACCTAGGGATATCCGGGGATATGTCAGTCACAACTAGGGTGTTTCTGCATAAATGGTTAACCTCTCACTTCGCCTTTGGGTTTGTAAGCTCACTCCGGATGATCTGCAAAACTAGCAACACCGTTAGTCTCGCCACGGGGAAAGGGTGGTTTCCTCCGTGACCACACTCCGGCGTGAGAATAAGTATTTTGGAAAAGGAAAGTAGGTGATCGCATATGAAAGCGAGAGCTTGTGTGTGTGTTGTTAAGTGGTGAAGAAAGTATATGCCTTGGTAAGCGTGTCGTTACCTGGAGATCCGATACTATTTATAGCCGAGAGAAGGTATGTTTGGGAGAAATGCCGGTGGGCCTTGGGCCCGGCCCATACAGCCAGAAGCATCCCTTTTGTCCCTCGGCGGCAAACATTAAATGCTCCCTGCAGGAGAATTAATGCTCGCTATCGGGAGGTATGCTCTGTAGCGTGTTGAGTGGCGCCACGTGTAAAGTAGCCGTTTCTGGTGTCAGGCCTGTTGCCAGTCGAAATGAGAAAGTGGAACAGTCACTGGCAAAACAGTGGTTGGTGTATGGTCTGACACTTGCCTTATTGTCATGAGTGCTGTCACACGCAACCTGCCAAGTAACCTTTGGTCACAGCTCTGCCATTCCATACCCTGAGGTATGGTCAACATCTCTTAATGCTTACCCCCTTCTGCGAGACTGTCAAGGTTTTTCCCGCCAGCGCAGGATGTCAGGGGTGTATCCTTTTGTCCTGAGACTATGAGGCGCTTCCCATATGTGTCTTATCCTTGTATGGTTTTGGGATTCGCAGCTTAGAGAGTTGTTGTTATGCGCAGGGTCTAGTAGCCTGCGCGCATGAGTCTAACTTACCGTTGTGGTGAGTACACAAGGCTCGTCGTGTGACTTATGGAAATTGGTCTAATTCACCGTTGCGCTGAGTGTGCAAGGCTCATTGTGTGACCTGTAAAGGTTGGTCTAATTCACCGTTGTGCTGAATGCGCAAGGCTCATTGTGTGACCTATTGAATCCAAAGAAGGCGCACCATTGCACGTTGCGCGCATGGTTATCTTTATGACATTTGGGTCAAGGATATGATCGCGTGGGACCATACCTCCTCACATAGGCAAGTGGACAACTGGCTCAAAGCAAGGGCAGAAAATCAAAAGAGCGAAACATTTCAATAACCTACAAAAATAATAGCTTCCATGAGTAAGCTTCTAGCCAAAAGACACAAAAACCATAAGCTTCTAGCTTCCCCACATATCCTTAAATAGTTTTAAACAAAAAATGACAATACAAAAATACGTCAAAAGCAAGAAACCAATAAATAGAGACTTATGGCTCCCTCATACGAGCTACACGCTAATGTACAAAGATACATAAAGCTAAAGCACATACTAAAACGTAGCTAGATCTCTAAAAAATAACGACTCATTCGAGTCATAAGCACCTATATTTACAACATAGACACTTATGACTGGGGGGCTGATGACGTGAGTGCCCGGAAGTTCCCACTCAACAAGACTAAAACAATAAGTTAAGCAAAGTCACACCAGTGACCGGAATTTGGAAATTGGAAGCTAGAAGTTGAAAGCTAGAAGCTGGAGGTCGGAAGCTAGATTCTCATGTTATTATACACACATTTGGTCCAACCTGGAAAGTCAAGATGATGTGACTTTGATTAAAAGTGAATAAAGTTACATAGAGACACATAAATCTACATTACCTAATGAGGCAAGGTCATTTGCACAAGCAACATCACCAGGAGATAAGTCTTACCACGTATGGAAGGTATGAACTGGCTATGAGTTTCCTAGGACAGACCTTTCTGCCTATAAAAGGAAGTCTTCTCCCAGCTGCAATGGTATGTTCTACTACTCTCTCTCTCTCTCTCTAAAACTTATTTATTTTTTGTTTTTTAATAGTAAGGGTAATATAGTAATTTCACATAGACTTAACTAAAAAATCTAACAAATGTTAGTGGTAAGGACCACCCGAGTGCAAAAATTAAAACTACTGGGACCAAGTGTGTAATTACTGAACCATGAGGACCAAGTCTGCCATTTTCGTAAACCACATATACCAACCAAGCATTTAACTCTAAAATATATAACTTAGATAAACCTAATTTATGAATTTGAAAATAAGATAACCCAATTCCGTATAAATTAATTTATTATAAACCCCGGTGCGATCAACAACTCCTACGGTCAGCTTGAGAAGAAAACCCACAGAAAATCATCAGAATCTTCGTTCACAACTTCCAATCGAATCGTTGAAGAACATGAAGATCACTGTACTGACGGCGGACGAACAAATCGTTACTTTAGAAGTGGATCGCGATGAATCTGTAATTAAACACTTCCTCCCGCTCAAAACCCTAGAATTTTTTCAATTTATTGTTTAAATTATTTGATTATGTTCCCTATCTGAATCATAATAATAATGATACTTGTATCTACAGGTTGAAAATGTCAAAGCTTTACTTGAAATTGAGGTGAGTTTTTAAATTTAGTACTTTCTTATATTATTATTTTTTAAAATTTTTTAGGCTAGTAATTAGTTAGTTACCGTTGGTAGAATTTAATATTTGATGTATAATCTTCGTTCTAAAGACTAATTTAGTTTTTTTTTGGGTAATTGTTTAGTGACCTTTGGTAGAATTTGATATTTGATGTATAATAATTTAGATGAATTTTATTACAGTTTTGGGTTGAAGTTTGTATATTTGTCGTATGTATTGTAATTGTGGTATACAATGTGATGTGTATACAATGAACAGTCTCAAGTGCAACTTCAACAACAACAGTTGCTTTACAATGGGAAGGAGATGAGGAATGCTGAGACACTGAGAGGTCTCGGTGTTGCTGATGGAGATTTGGTCACGATGGTTTCCAATGCCGCTTCTTCAAGGTCTGATTTTCCTTCAAAATTCGGTGTTGAATGGTTTGAAAGATTTATTGTGTTAGATATTCTGATTGCTTTTCCGCTTTTGAACTGTTTGAGTTCACTTACTCTCTTACGCCCGAAACTGTTACTAACTGTACCTAGTAAATCCCACAAAAAATGCGAAGGTATTGGTAGGGTCGGGGGGGGGGGCTGGTAGGCCCGACTCCAAAACTAATAACAGGCAAACAAACCGAACTAAAAGTACAGAAATAAAAAGCTACCAATAACAAAAGAAGTGGTGACAGAGTAACGTAATAAACTAGAAACAGATATAGCATCATAAAACAACATATAGAGACAATCACATCCCCCGAAAAGTAAATTAACCTTAACCATACGTAATACGTTTTCACTCTCCACAAACTCCCGATGACTCGACAGTACAAAAAAGTTAGTTGTGGCTTGGGCTCCACATATCTAAGGGCCCCCATTTTCTTGATTATATACTACCGTACGTCATCTTTCGATTATTTGAATATGATTATGCAATTCTTGGTCTTGTCAACATATTAGAATGTGTTGGGATAACGATTTTCTGCTATGTATCTTTGTGATTTTATTTGTGTTTTCATAAATCGGATGTGACTAGGTGATTTAGGGTTTAACTTCGTTTAATTTTCAACTATGCTAATTCGTGAGGTTTTAAAATCAGGGGTTCTAGCAACGAAGTTAGCTTGAATCCAGACGGGTCTGCTGTGAACCCAGCTGCGTTCCAGCAGCAAGTGCGGAATAATTCAAATTTAATGGCACAATTGTTTCAGGTAAAAGTTACAAATTTCTGCTCTCAATCACATTTCCTTTTAAGACCCTGACCGTTAATTTTAAGTAACAGAGTGATCCCGAGTTGGCACAAATCATTCTCGGGAATGACTTGAACAAGTTACAAGACGTCTTACGGGTTCGTCACCGCCAGAGAACTGAATATAGTCGGCAGCAAGAGGAAGAGATGGTAAGTGTTATAAACCTGCGAGTTTCTTGTATAATTTTGTGTCCAATAAATGTGTTAATGGGATATTGTTTTTCCAAATCATAGGCGCTACTTTATGCAGACCCTTTTGATGTAGAAGCACAAAAGAAAATTGAAGCTGCAATCCGCCAGGTGTGTGTGACCATTTGTTTTTTTTTTTCCGACCAGTGAATGTTATAATGTTTATATGTGGACCTATGGTTACTACTCAAAGAGTCAAAGAGACATTAATTTTCACGGTGGGTGTGAGCAATATTCATCTTTCCTATATGTTTATGGGATATGGTAAAATTCATGGTGACGTTATAACTTTGTAAGTAAAACGTCATTTTCGTCCCTGAGGTTTGGGCAGTTTTGCGACTTTTGTCCAAAGGTTTGTTTTTTATTTCGCATTCGGATCCAAAAGGTTTGAAATCTTGCTATTTTCATCCGGTTCATTAACTCCATCTTTCTCCGTTAAGTGAGGGATATTTTTATCGTTTTTGTTAACTTAAAGGGCAATTCAGTCTTTTGAATACTTGTACATTATGCTAAATGCTTGTACATAAAGTGAAAAAGACCGAATCTCCCTTTAAGTTTACAAAAAAGACGGAAATACCGGAGACTTAACGGAGAAAAATGGATGGAGTTAACGAGCCGGATGAAAATGGCAAAACTTCAAACCTTTTGGATCTAGATGCAAAAAAAACAAACCTTTGGACGAAAGTCGCAAAACTGGCCAAACCTCAGGGACGAAAATGACATTTTACTGTAACTTTGTGTTGCAAATGTTTTGCTTTTATATCCATAAGTAAAATCACCGACGTTCTTGTCATTTGGGTTTTTAGTACACCTTTTCTTTTATCTTTCGGTTTTTCTGTATTTAAATTCCATATTGTTGTGATTTATTTTATTCTGGCTTTTGAGTTGGTGCTTGTTCTTTACAGAAAGGTATTGATGAAAATTGGGCTGCTGCACTTGAACACAACCCCGAAGCTTTTGCGAAAGTGGTGTGTAGTATTAAATTTTGACCAGCACTTTTAATACAGCCGAAGTTTAGTTCATTGTAAATATATATATTTCTTTGATGTACTTTTCAGGTCATGTTGTATGTTGACATGGAAGTAAACGGTGTCCCCTTGAAGGTAACGATTAAAAAATATTGACACCTCCGTGCCTTATTTTCTTTCATGGGCCTTTTTGTAGTTCAATTTCTGTGCTCTTCAACCTTTTTCATGAGCGCTTTTGTAATTCAGGCATTTGTTGATAGTGGAGCGCAGTCAACTATAATATCAAAAAGCTGCGCAGAGCGTTTGGGGTTTGTACTTTTGTTTTTGGATTTTTTAATGTAGTACTTTACTACTTTGAATATAGAGTAAAATGACATTGTTGTCCCTGAAGTTTGGCCAGTTTTGCGACTTTTGTCCAAAGGTTTGTTTTCCCGCGTTTGGATCCAAAAGGTTTGAAATGTTGACATCTTCATCTGGCTCGTTAACTCCATCCATTTTTCTCCATTAAGTATGGGGTATTTTCATCTTTTACCTACTTGTTTGTTTAGTAAGGGTATTTTGAATACTTGTACATTATGCTAAATGCTTGTACATAAAGTGAAAAAGACCGACCCTTTAAGTTAACAAAAAAGACGGAAATACCCTGACTTAACGGAGAAAATGGATGGAGTTAACAAGCTGGATGAAAATGGCAAGATTTCAAGCTTTTGGATGCCGAAAAACAAACCTTTGGACAAAAGTCGCAAAACTTGCCAAACCTCAGGGACGAAAATGGCATTTAACTCTTGAATTTAAATTCAAAGTGTTATCCACTTTGAATGAATAGCAACTAAAATTCACGTGCTTTTCAGATTGCTTAGGTTGTTAGACCAACGTTACAAAGGCATTGCTCAAGGTGTTGGCCAGTCGGAGATTCTTGGTCGGATACACGTTGCTCCAATTAAAGTAATGATCTTATTTTAAATAATTTTTTCCGTTGTATTTATACTATTTTATTAATTTTTTAATCTTGCTAAAAATCGTTCTTTCTTTACATAATGTAGATTGGGAATATTTTCTACCCTTGTTCCTTCTTGGTCTTGGATTCACCAAACATGGAATTTCTATTTGGATTGGATATGCTCCGTAAGCACCAGTGCATTATCGATTTGAAAGATAATGTCTTGCGAGTTGGTGGAGGAGAGGTTGCTGTACCATTTTTGCAAGGTTATATTTTAAATAGATTTTTCATCATTATGACTGCGCCTTTTTACTAACTGTATTTATTATATTTGATACCTTTCACTTTGTTTATTAATGTACAGAAAAGGACATCCCTAACCGTTTCTTGGATGAGGAGAAACAGTTGAAAGAAGCTTCTAGCTCTGGAACTCAAGTAAGATATTTTCAGATTACGAATATTACTCGCATATTTGTTGAAGCCACTGTGATTTGTATTTACTTGTTTCAAATGTAAATTTCAGGGTACATCGGGATCAGCAGCACCATATGGCGGCCAATCTTCTGGTTAGAATTCTTTCCTGTGTTATATGACTGGTCTTTGTTTCACAAAAGTGGTTTATTGGTCAAATGTCTAAAATACCCCTCAATAATGGCAAAATAGGAGAATCTTGTAGACACGAAACAATATCACCATTCTTAATAGGTGGGCAAGTGGCAATTTCAACCCAGTTGTTATAAATGAGTCGATTTGGGTTTTGTGCTTTATCCCTACAGTTAAACCGAAAAAATGAGCTTAAAAAGTTAACAGGTCAAACTGGTGTAACGGGTCAACTCAAGTACCCTACCGGACACATTTTAAACCGTTACAAAACATGTTCTACTTCACAATGATTATTTCAAATTGTTAAGATAACTATTGACATACCATAAACCTTTATGATACTAATAATCCATAAAGAAGATTAAATGAAGAATACGTTTTGGCTCAACCCAGCTACACTACCCGGCCTGTTTTAACTTACTCGAACACATCCGGCCTGCTGAGTTTGCCACCTCGACTTATACTACATGTAATGTTGATATCGAATAAGCAACCTTAGGTTTAAATATAAAATAAAGTTCCATCGCATCTAAAACGGAAGAACAATGGTGATTAATGTTTGTGCTGTTTTGTTCAACCTGCAGGAGCTGTCGGAAGCAACCCTACACAGGTGAATTTCTCTATTTAATACAATTTATGTTTTTTTTTAAAATAAATTAAACAAACACAACCCTAAGGCTTGGTTTTTAAAACCGAGTCCTAAAGTTGATGCAAAAGGAACATGAACTATATATATATCTAAAAATTTTATAATTTCAGGGAGCTGAATTTGAAGCCAAAATTAAGAAGCTTATTGAACTAGGGTTCAGCAGAGATGCAGTTATACAAGCTCTGAAGCTTTCTGACGGTAATGAAGAACAAGCAGCTGGATATCTTTTTGGCGGGTAAATCTTGCATCCATAATTCAAACTTTTCAAGCCACTGGTTTGAAATCACAAGTTCTAATTTGAAATGTATACTTTGTAACATTGATTCTTTTCTTTTCTTTTTTCTAAATATTATCCCACTTTTAACTGTTAAATAACATTGATTTTGCTGGTCAATGACCAGATTCAGAACGATTCATGTTTTATAGACACCTATTTTCAATGCGACTTGCCATCAATATATAGGACTTATGTTTAATGTTGATCACATGTGATTCCAACTGCTTGCTTAGTCGTAACATATTTGGTCGATGACGTTAAATGATGTTTTAATTAAAAGATTTTTCTTGGTACTTGGAATTGTCATGGGGTTCTTATGTTTACAATCTCAGAAATTTGGTCTCAAGAGAATCTGTGTTCGGGGAAAGACGACATATGGGTCACGTCAGACACGAGAACACGACGCACAAACTTCTTTTCCCTCCCTCTTTCTTCTCGCTTCGTCTCCTCTCATAGTAATGGTTCGTGATGGTGCATAGACCATATCTGAGGACTTATCGTTCGGAACATGTTGTCGTGCATCTCCTTCCCTCAATCAGCTTGAAGCCATGTAGACCATGGGTGACCACATTGCGGATTTTCTAGTAGCCGACAATCCGACAATCGTGTACATCGTGGGTTTTACTCATTTTTGATTCAGTGTCATTTTGTATATTAATTGACATCTAAATCATAATATTTGATAAAGTAAGCTACTGTAATAACACTAAATTTTTTATTAAAAATAACATTTTGGACAAAAGTGTATACACACAACAATTGAATAAAGATGAACACAATGAATAATCACTTAGAAACCTTTCCAAACGGAAAGAACTTCACTAAATACTTCACCAATCAATTCCCTATCTGCAGATTGTATAAATGCATTGAATTCTTCTTGGATGTCATATATCTTACCAAACTTCACAAGATATTGCATGCAACAAATCTTCAGTTTCGATAAACAGTAAAGAAACGCAATTTGGAGCCTCACGAGCACGTTCTTCGTGTCAATATCTTCAACAAGACTTTCATGACATGCTTCTTTCAAATCCAAAACTTCATACTTATCAGCCGCTCTAAGAAGCTCAAGCCGATGATTAAGAAAATCGTTGTTCTCTATGTTACCGTATAATGACTTGAGAAAAGCTTCACAAGCTTCAATTGACATGTCGGGAATGTTAATGGTGGATAACTCCTTTTCCTTTAGGTCATGGGAGAACATGCTATGAAAGACTGGTGACCGTGCAGCAAGTACTGCATGGTGGGCCTCAATGATTCCATTGGAAGCATTGATGATGATGTCCGTGTGAATGCTTTCTGATAACATCCGACCGAGGGAGGAGAGTGCGCTTGCACTCGATTCCTTTTGTATCGACCCGTCCACCCAAATGGAGCAAGGTTCACCACCCTGGTTCATACGTCACACTAAATATAAGGCAAAATGCGTATAAGTCGTATTATAGTAACGTTATATCCTCCTAAATTTCTTTTTAAAAGTCCTCTTATGCGGTTTCATTAAGTGTGTGTATATATATATATATATAAAACAAAAGGTCTATTATTATCTTTAAGTGAAATAATAGAAACGGTTTTATGCATTCAAAATACACTTTGACTTAGTTATGATTCATTTAAAATCGTTTTACATAATTCTATTTACTTTATTTCTTTATCAAACATTCCATAAATCGATTAGTTTAAAAGGGTATTGTCCTATCTACTTTATTCCCTAGGCCTTAACTGTCCATTATCATTACTCCTTTGAATGACAAGTTACATGGATAATCGATTACGTTTGGTGACGCGGTCTTCAAGTCAAGAAATTCAACGTCGATGATGAACTTCCCCGTCAATGGAACTTCAAGCACCCAAACAAAATCGTCGCTGGTTTTCAACTGCTTATCCTTAACTGCTGCATCCATGTTAGAAGCAAGATAGTAAATACAAGTGGTTGCTTAAAGAATATAGAATTTGAAACAAATGGGTTACTAGATGTTTTAATTGAGTTAGTAAATGGAGTTGTTTGACTAAAAAGTCAAATGTTAACTATCTTTGACTTGGAATGTAGGTATTTACCTGGATGAACCAAAACCTTACGACCTCCGGATGAAGAAATCAGGCGAATGATGAATGAAGCAATTGGAGGGCTGTCTCGGGTTGAATTTAATATTTTCGGGTACAATTTAATAGACAAACTTCGATTCTTCTCCACAACTAAATGCCTGACACGACAAGAAACATGATATGAAATTGATCATGTTTTTTGTTGTCATTGTTTACTTAAGTACACCAACCGTTCCAAAATTAGACTAAAAATAACTTTTTCCTTTTGTAATGTCAGAATTAGTAGTTTCTTTTGCCATTAAAAAAACTATTAATTCATTTATTACAACCCATAAACGAGATCGCAACATGATCATAACTCATTTACTACCCACCAACTAGTTTAGTTCATTTACAATTTAATTACAACTTATTTACATTCTACTAACTTGTTTGTAGCCCACCAACCCGTTTAAGTATAAGACAAACAAATTAGAAGATTTATGTTCAGATTATACGATTTTAAGTAGACCCGGTTTAGAGGTGTACGAAAAACTGATTTTAGGACCGAAACCGGAAACCCGTTTTTTTTAAACCGGGTTTCAAACCACACCGAACCAAACCGAACCGATGGTTTGTCTACCGGTTAGTTTGCTTGATCTTTGAAACAGGTTAAAAACCAACCCTAACTAGTTAGACCAGTTACTGTTTTGGGTTTAAAAAACTGGTTAGTAACCGAACCGATTATAAAAAAAACGGTTATTGTTTTGGATGAAAAAGGCCAGTTCGGTTAAATAGCCGCCCGGTTAAAAAAAAATAAACCGATTTGTACACCTCTAACCGGTTACACCAACAGAAACTGGGTATGGCATTTTGAGAAAATCAAGAACCAAAAAACCAGAGTCCACCAAACCCGACCCAACCCATGTGCCAATCTTGATATTTCTTTCATATCCAAAAAACAAGTTTGAGAACAAACTTACCAGTTCCATTTCCCGATCTTAAAAGGATCGGATTTCCGATAAGTAAACGACACCAAATTGTCGACACGCCATTGCGCAAGGCGAGGCGTCGTATCAACACGATAAGCGGACTCATTCATCCTCTCGAAAGCCAACGCCACCATGATCTCATGGAAGCAGTCAAGAATTCCGTCCAAAAACTCTCCTTGCTTTCCCAGATTGTCTCACCGGAGTTAACTCCCTCTTCATATAACCACACTACTACACACACTCAAATTAAGATTATTATGTGTTTCTGTTTTATTGAATGTTTGATTGTGTTTTACGACATTGATGACGAATTTTTTGGTGGCTTTCACTGCACTTCAAACGTTGCGTTGGGTTTGTTCGACTCGTGTCCTGTTAAATACAAATTTTGTGAATGTTGTTTTCTTTAAACAGTGGGTCCCATGTAAATAAAATCTTCATTATTAAAATTACAACTGATCAAATAGTTATAGAATGACTCAAAATATAATGATTGTGATTTTATATGTTATTATAAAAAGAAAAGGATGTGTTTGTGAATTTCATGTGACACTTGTCCCGGTTGTATGGTCGTAGTTTCAATGCTTTATAAAAATCATGATGGTAAACCTTGTTTTTAAGTGAGAAGAAAACATAATAATGTATTTGAGATTTAAATGTTTGTTTATTTATTTTTTTTATAACCTGACTTATAGCAATCTTTTTTATATGTAGAGGTAATATAATTTAGAGTAAATTACTTTTTTTAGCCTCTATGATTTAGCCTTTTAAAACCTTTTTAGTCTAAAAAGGAATCTTTTAATATATCAGGCATCGAGGTCGCATTTTATAATGATTTTGGCCCCTGACACTAACTTTATTATTATTTTTAGTTAAATGTAAGAGTGATTAGATAATTATATACCTTAGAGGTTGTTTTTGATAATTACAAAGTTCTTTTAATATTTAAGAGATTAATAATACAATTCCTCAAGTTTTTTTTATTATTTCGTTATTTTCATGATTATTATTTAACAAAATATGTTTTATATATACAAATAAATATATATTTTCATTAAGCGTTTGTTTTTTATAAACGTCGTTTTGAAATCATTTGTTTTTTACCTTTTTATTAAACCGTCTATTGTTTTTAAAATTATTCAGTTTTAAACCGCTTGTTTATTAAAATCGTTCTTTTTAAAGTTGTTTGTCTTTTAAAGTTTTTTAAACGATTCATTTTATACCGCTCTTTTTAAAATCATTTTTAAACTTTTTTAAACAATTCGCTTTTTTAAGTCCGTTAACTTTTAAAAGCATTTCTTTATAAACCGTTCTGTTTAGAACCGTTTTTGAGATCGTTCATTTTTTAAAATTTTTATTTAGTTTATTTATAGCCGTTAGGGAAAAAAACTTCAGAAAATGAATGATTTCAAAAATCAAAGGAATTTATAAAAGATCCATTTTAAACGAACGAGTGATTTAAAAACGAAGATTATAAACAGTGATGTTTATAAAAAAACAAAACCTTAAAAAAATAAGATAACAAGTGTAAGGTACTAAAAAACGCACAATTTGATAAACGAAAGGTTAAAAAATAACGAATTTTGAATAAACAAACGGTTTAAAGAATGAAAGATTTGAAAAAGAAATAAACCATTCTAAAAAAGTTTGAAAAATGAATGATCTTTTGCAAATTTTTTATTAGAATGATTCTTTTTTTGAAAAATGAACGTTCTTTAGAAAAAAGACAATCGACTTTAAAAAGAACGATTTTAAAAAACAAATGTTTTAAAAAGAAACAATTTTAAAAACGATAGATGGTTTAAAAAAAAATTAAAAAACAAATTATTTTTTAAAACGACTTATATAAAAACAAACGGGTAATGAAAATACAT